>VXAZ01002278.1:5251-38733 GCA_013399875.1 Gymnorhina tibicen | reverse complement strand
CCCGCCCCCCGGGTCGGAGTCATAGACGGGGAAATCCACCCACTGCATGTTGTCCAGCCACGAAGTGGGCTGAGCCACCGCAACAGCATACCATTAAAGTTTTTGGGGAGTAGTTTGGAGAAAAACAATTAAGTATTATTTTTATATAAAGCGATTTCATGTCCTGTGTAGTTTCTATTAGACATTAAAGAGCTAAATTCAATGTAAATGTTATTAGAAATTAAAGAGCTAAATTCAAGCTAATGTAGGCATTAAAGAGCTAAATTCAAAATGTTTCATGTCACTACCTGATCCATAGCAGAGGTACCTCAGTGCAGGACCAGGGTAGACACATGGAGGGAAAAAAATGCAGAGACCTGACACCACTGTGTAGTAGAAGCAACTTTGTCTGCTTGGAGTGGACTGTTCCAGGAAAACAGCTTTAGCCCCATGCTAATATTGACACAAATCACAATTTAGAAAAAACCCCAACACGAACCTTCACATTAGCTGGACCACAGGAAATGTGAAAATTCATGTAGGATCTCCATATCAGCCAGCAGATAAAGGAGAACAGAAACACACTGTTGAGATTGAAGAAGCAGAAATAAAGAATGAGATTGTTAGCTAAATACCATGCGTAACAGTAAGATTTGATAAGGCCATAGTTACCCAGTGACAACGCAAAGATCAAAACCTTTCTTTCAGTCATTTGGGCATTTGTTCTTTGTACTGTAGCTCTGACTTAATTAAGGGAATTAAGGATCAGATCTCTCTTGCTGTGGGCACTGCCTAAAGATCCAGTAAAATACTCACTGTCAGATCTGCTTTCAAATATGGGGGATACAAAAACACCACTCAGTGTTTTGAAATTCTATATATGTAAATGAGTATCTGTTATGCCATTATAGGATCCGTGGAAATATGATTGCTAGTAGTATACTAAGTTTTATAAATTTGTAGCTATTAGGACAGCATGAGTTTTCCTGAGGTAGGAGTAGTAACAGTATTTTCTTAACCAATCTGTGAATGTGCAGGGAGTATACTGATCATTAATCTCCGGAATCTTTCAGAGAAGATAAATGGTTAAATCCTTGTCCTCATCTGAATAACAATAAAATTTCACGTGCCATTTTCCTTGAGACTTTGCATAGATTTTGTAGACAACAAATTCAGAATACTCAATATAATGTATCATTTCTTTATCTTCTTACAGAGGGAAACCAAAGGTCAGTTTCTTATAGATCACATCTGCAACTATTACAGCTTGTTGGAAAAAGACTATTTTGGCATTCGATACGTTGACCCTGAGAAGCAGAGGGTATGTATATAATCTCTGACTACATTTGCTTTTAAGTAAAGTTAATTGATTTTTTTTTTCAAAAAGCATGTAAGTTCTAATGCAAAGTTATCTATCTCTGAGGATTTGTACTCAAACCATAATTCTGTAGGGGTTCCTAAAGTGGCATTATTAAATTAATTTTCCCCTCACTTCGTGTATTTATTATTATATTATGATATATTCTGATTTGTGTAGTTCTTCTGGGCACTTAAACTAGAAAAGAATCTGTAGGCATGACTCAGAGTCAACACAGAGTAGCTCTAGGCTCTGACAGTGCACTGGAATTTGGGATTTTTTGTTTTCTCTTACAGTGTGCTTCTTGGGATATGTAAGTAGAAATCCTATTTAGTTTATCAGCTAAAAGCAGTCATTCTGTTTCACCCATCCCAGGGTGCATGGACTTAAAATCTGTAATACTGAAAACAGGTGGGATTTGTCAAGATGTAGGAGGTTCTTCAGGCTGGTTTTCCCTATAAGCATCTTTGTATTTGTGCAATAAAATTGTCAGGCTCATTTGTGTGTACAGTAATTAGTCATCTTTCCTAGGTGTTAGGTGGTTCTGCAGGTTGTATTTTATAGGTGATTTGTTACTGCTACCCCCTGCTTGGCTTCAGATGACTTTTACTGTATGAGAGTAGGAAAAAAACTGTCAACACAGGAATCAGAAGTCCTCAGACACTGAAATCCAGAACTGCTTCTTCACTGTGTTGTCCTGTTGGTCTCAAGATTAAGACTTAGATACATGACTTCAAGTCTCTTGCATACATATGGTGACATTTAATCTCTGGAAACAATCACCAGTTTGAAGCTGCTGTGATTGGAGAGGAAATAAACCATTTGGCTGGATATGTCTTGCTACTCCATAATTAGTTTTGTCAAAAATTACTGGAACTGGGGTATCACCATCAGTTCAACCTTACAGAATTGCAACAGCTTTGCAAAGCTGCACAAATAATTTCCATTGCATCCCCCTTTTAAAGTGAAAATAATTAGCAGTTATTCTGCCCAGTGTTCTTAATTCTTCACAATCATAAAAATTACGGAAGTGTTCACCTGGTTGCAATTGATAGGAAAATTAGGTGGAGCACTGGACTGGGCTATAATTAGGTAAGACTTAATAAACACTTCTATTGGGAGTTTCTCTGACAGTCACTCAAAAAAAGCTACAGAAAAGTTATTTTACTGAATGGAAGTAAAGACAGTTTTTTTAATAAACCCCTTTTTTTGTCGTCAGAATACTTTAAAATAGTGGTACTTCAGAAAAAACTCCAAAAACCCAAATCCATGCCTATTATATCATAGCATAGCCATGTTTCAAAGAGCTGTTACCTATATTATTAGCTAAATTTGCTGCACTGTCTTATCCATCTTGGCTATACTGTTGTTTTACATCTCATAGTGTAGCTAATTTAGTGCTAAGTTTGTGGAAGACTATACAGAAGCTATAATTTTTTTCTTGGTTAGGAGCAAAAGACAATTTGAGAAAAAAAATACATTCTTACCTAAAAAACCTTGTGTTTTCATTTCTCTTTATATCCCACTACTAGGAATACTGTAGCCGTCCTGTGTACTATGGTGGCTTGTATCAACTGATCTACTCTTCAGCTGGATTTTGTTAAACAGACTTACCAAACTTACATTTTCCATACATGCGTTTTTAAGTGCTGATTTACAATTGCTCTCATGTTTTTAAGCATATGGATACATCTCTAATAGGGTATTATTTCTTTATTTTAAACTCTGTCATGAATTAGGACATGATTTATAAGGGACCCGTCTTTGTACAGACTTAAATGCTCTGTTGGTGAGTTGAAAGCAATGCACATTCTTCTCTTATGTTACAATTCATCAAAATAAGCTATTTTTATATTCAGCATCTTCTGTTGTCATGAGCATCTTCTTCCTGAAAGGTAAAAAATTCCTTACTTCTGCCCTCCAGCGATGATGTGAGTATACAATAACCCAGACACGCCCACACAGCTCCAGGCTTTGCCACCTCATGGTTACTGCAGTAAGCTAACTCTGTCCTGGCCCAAACCAGGACAGCTCAGTAAAAAACTGAAGAAAATTATGGTTTTGAATTTATGAGGTATGTGATAGCTTTTTAAATTTTTTTACTTTAGCAGTTGTGAGTTCACATGCCTGAAATTCATCTTAACAAAAAAATACCAGGAGTTGTCTAGGTATGTGGTTAAAGAGATAAGCTACAGCAAATATAAGATGTGGTGGGGTCACAGGAGAAATGCCATATGATTGTAGCTGCTGTACAGATAAGAGTACTTATAGTTCTGTAGAAGAAATTTTCAAAGTTCCGTGGAGTAAGTGCACATATAGTTTGGTATAAGAAATGTCCAAGGCTCAGTGGAATTCTTACAGATCCCACCAAGGAGAAAGGGAGACACATATTCTGCAATACATTATTTGGGGTTGGTGAGATTTGTCACAAAACACAAAGAGTAGCTCAGTAGGTGGATTTCAGCAACAGCTTCTTTCTGAATTTAAGCCTGGTGGTTTGACCAAGCACAATTGCTTTGAAGGAAAGTGATAGTTCATTCTATACCAGATAACAATGTGTGTGACAATGTACTTCAGTGCCCCAAAGGCAAATAAAGTGATGTGGGAAAATGAATAAAATTAATGTTGACTGGTCTGGTTTTAGTGCATGATGTGGCTATGGTGAAAGACAACACTTTGTTTGCCTCTTCGGACCGTATTTGCAGGAAGGTATTAATATCATTAGACTCTAATGAGACCGCAGATGTTCTGATCTAGATATTTGTACTCAAGAAAGATCAACTTAATTGAAGAAGGAAAGAGGAAAGAAGGAGTATTAGAAACACAAAGAGAGCGAGAGCTTGTTTATGAGATGATTTTAAGAAAGGCAGACCCTTGTAGTGTAGGAAACAAAGCCTAGGAAGATAAGGTTATACAGGCATCAGAGTGTAAAATAGAAAGAAAAAGAAAGCTTAAGCAAGGGAGGTGGGCTCTTAAGCTAGTGAGAGCTGCACTATCTGAGACGGTCCTAATGGAGGCAGTGGGGCAAAATCTTTTACTGCTTGGTAAATAATTTTAAGAGAATTCTCTATGATTTTATGGAAGGAGTTTATATTGAATATTGACAAAGATAGAGACTAGGCACCATCTTCTGAAGGTTCTTTCAAACAACATGTAATAGGAGCTGAAACAAGAAAGCATAACTTTATTTTAGGAGAGTTATTATTGATTCTGATGTACGTAGCACACAGCAGATGTTGCTTTGCCCAGTTTCTTGGAAATGCTAAATGCCTCTCTTGTAGGATTTTATATGTTGTAGAATTTTATATTCGACTGCATAGTCTCTGTGTTTGGACAGAAAGGGTTTCAATGCTTCCAAATGAAAGTGCCAAAATAACGCATTTAATTCTGGCTTTTGCTGAATTATTCTTTATTTGTCTTTTGGAATAGTTAAGCTATATGAAATAATAGTGTATTATTATATAGTGTACACACACACACATATATATATGAAATATTATGCAGATTTACTCCTGCTGGCATTTAGTCTAGCAGTGATGCTTGCCTCCTTTTTATTAATATCTAATTTTTTTGTGCAAAGGTTCCATAGTTGCTCTGAAAGCTAATTTGCAGTCCTTTTGTTTTGTAATGAGGGAGCTCAAGCAGGCAAAAATACCAGCTTTAATTAATCCAAAATGTCTTCTAAATGTGGAGTATGCTACCAAAATGTAGCATTTTGACTTAGGAGTATTGAAATGTTGTACTGAGTTTGAGAATTTAAAAAATGAACTGTTTCAGTATTTCAGATGCTTAAAATTAAATGTTTCAAGGTTTCTGTTTAGAACATTCAGAATTTCTGACTCTGTAAAAAATGTAGACAATTGAGCTAATTGTCTTACGTTGGAAAAAGAATTTGAAAGGTGGGAAAATAACTGGTGTTTTTATAGGTTATTTTTCAAATAAGTAATAACATGCATTTCTTCCTCTCCCCGACCCCACTCTTATAATAATAATTTCCTACTACATAAATAAACCTGTGTGCGTATTTTGGGTGTACTTAAGCTTTCAAAGATTTTCTACAGTTTTCTGTTTTCTATTCCAGACAAAAAAACCCCAGACTCTGGAAGACACTCTTAGCAGAATGCAGCCTTGTATCTTCTTTTATATCTTTGGGTATATGGGAGAGTAACAATGACAATAAAAACAACTTGAACTAGCAGTTAAAGACCCTAGGCTCTACACCATGTTGTATGTTTTAGTGTCACATTTGGACGCTCCTTTGGGGAAACTTTGCCTTAGGGTGGATTCAAAAATGTCAGTAATGTATTAATAGTATGCAGTATGCCATTTTATGTCTAATGATACTGAGAACAAATGAGTTCCTAGTGTTCGTATATTAACTGTTGGCATTTTTGTGTGGATTTCTGAGAAAGTTATGAGGGATTACATTGCCTTTTCCCCTGACACTAAACTGTAGCAACATTTGAAGCTAGTTTTGGTCCAATGTGACCAGGGCAGTGATCGTCCCTCTGTACTCGGCACTGTTGAGACCACATCTCGAATCCTGTGTTCAGTTCTGGGCCCCTCACTTTAAAAAGGACTTTTGAGGTGCTGGAGAGTGTCCAGAGAAGGGCACAAAGGCTCGTGGAAGGACTAGAAAACATGTTTTATGAGCAATGCCTGAGGGATCTTGGTTTGTCAGGGGGGACCTCATCGCTCTAGAGCTCCCTGAAAGGAGGGTGTAGTGAGGTGGGGGCTGATCTCCTCTACTGTGCCTGCAGTGAGAGGTCCAGAGGAAATGGCCTTAAGATGAGACAGGGGAAATTCAGATGAGATATTAGGAAATTTTTTTTCACTGTTAGGGTGGTCAGGAAATAGGTTTCCCAGCAAGGTGGTGGAGTCACCATCCCTGGTGATGTTCAAGAGGAATCTGCGCCTGTTGCTGGGTGATGTGGTTTAGTGATTTAGGGGTTACAGTGGTAGTGCTGGGTGAATGATGGGACTGGATAATGTTAAAGGTGTCTTCCAGCCTTGATGGTTTTAAGATTCTATATAGTTCTCAAATTTTAAGTTCCTCTTTGTTTTCATGAAGATAAGCTGCCACACTGGTGGATAGAACCCTGTTATTGTTCTTACTGAGGAAAACACTGAAGAGCAAACCCAACCCAGGAAATCTCTAGAGAGCAGAAAGAGACACACTGTAAGAACCCAGAAACCACCATTTGGATCTTGTACTTTTTAACAGTTTCAAATAGGAAACATGCCAGGATGAGCTGCTACTTATTCTCCTACTCAAGGAACTACTTCCTGGTACCTTTTCATATACTAGATGCTGTACTGAGGCCAATTGTCACACTCTCACACTTGTGGAAATGCAGTATGGCTAATTCTGTGCCAGATGCCCTGGGTTTATTGAGCAGCTTTTTTAGACTGGTACGAGATGAGAGTAGAATGATATAGCGCAGCTGCTGTTCAGCGTCTTCTCTAGAGTAGATTTCTTGTTGAAAGAGGCCATTGTTTTTGGGGGCAAAGGGAGATTCAATAGAAGGAAGGAGTTAGTGTGGTGAAGTATAGTCTTTAAGTCCCTTCAGGAGGGCACCTGAGCAATGATTTAAAGTTGGAAATACTTCTTTCCTTTTATTTCCACTCCCAGTAGATCAATCTGAGCACATGCTTGTGATTTTGTTTTTGAATGTGGAAGTATGAGGTGGTAGTTGACAGAAATACCGTGGAGTTACCCATGAGGTAGGTTGGAAGTGTCATGAAAAGGCTTTATAGGACCCTGAAGCAACTGTGAAGTCTCACCTGTCACTATAGAAATGTTTGAAATCGTAATCACCCTTAAGCACTAAGGTGCTCTGTCAGGTGGGTGTGCTGCAGGGCTGTCTGGGAGCAGCACAGCAGAGCAGTGGTTTTAGCTCTGTGCCTGTAGGTCTGGCAGTATGAAAATAAAGCTTTCAAATCAGTGAAACTACGCTATGAGTACACTCCCTCTGTGCAGCTGATCCTGAATGATAGCTTTGAGTACACTGGGATTGTCTGAATTTCCCAGAGCACAGAGCTGGCTTGGTTCTTTGATAGGAAGATGACACGGTACACTATGGATTTGTCAGCCTGCCTGCCAAATTTCCCCTAAAGAACTGTCGCAGATACAATTCTCATTCTGCTTTCAAGCTTAAATATGGTGGAAACTGGTTGACAATTCTACAAAGAGATAGGGATTTTTTGTCAGATTGCATATTTATTTCACCAGTAAGGGTCGTGGGGAGACCCATTTGTATTCCAAAGTCTGGCACTTACAATTGATCTGGGCAGAATATTTGTTTAATCTTACAACCTCAGTAGTTCAGCATTGTACCAGTATTTACTGGGGAAGGAAACTGTAACCTCTGGTCTGTCAGTAATGAATTTCTTTATCATGCAGTAGTGGTTCTGTTTTTAATGGGAGCTATAGACAAAACGTACAGCAGTTTCTCATCAGAGAGACCTCTGGAAAGGATCAGCAAATCTTAGGTGCAGCTGATCCCTGCTTTAGCAAGAGCAGCTATTTAATACATGTACTTAAAAATGTGCACCTAGTCTCACATGAGGGTGGGGAAGGTTGGCAGGAAGACACATCAGATAATTTGCAACCTCAGTTCAATGAAGTTATATTTTTGTGTAAAGAGTTGTAATACTCCATACAGTTATGAAAAGAGATCTGTCTGGGAGAGCTGCAGTCTCTGTGAAGGGGTGGAACAGAAGTATTATAGGCAGAACCCTAGAGTGACTGAGCCATAGGTTAATAAAAATCTTAATCCTTCTCTATGCATATGAATCTCTCCTCCAGGACAGAGTTATCACAAAAGTTACTTGCATTTGCATGAACTCTTGCTCCAACACTGCTTGTTGTGTGCAGTTCAGGTCATGCTGGTTCAAAAAAAATATAGTAGAACTAGAAAAGGAATGAAGAAGGCCGTGACAATTATATCTAATAGAAATGGATTTCATCTAGAGATGGATTAGACAAGAATAATATGGCTGGGAAAAGAGGTAAGTGAGAGAGAATGAGTAAGAGAGAGTCAGAGAGTAAGCAATAGTGAATGAGAGAGAAAGATATGATGTAAAATAGCTTGGAGAAGTTAGTCAGGGAAGAGTTGCCCTGTAGTTCTATATTAGTTTAGAACTGAAACACTCTAAAGTAAACTAACTATAAAGTAACTTGTATTGAGAAATAGTTTTTAGAAAACCACAGGCAGTAATAAAATTCATTGTAGCTGTCAAAAATTTGAAAAAAGTGTTAAAAACGGGAGTTTGGATGAATTGGTGAAAGCCTACAAGGATTTACAAACAATTTGTAATGGTGGCTGGTGAAAAAAGTTTAATGAGCACAATGGGAGCTACTGCTCGTGTTCTTTTTCTAAATGCTTGCTTCAGACCATTTTCAGAGACTAAGTGCTGAGTTAAATGGCAGCTTGCTTTTACCAGTAGAGTTGCATTTATGTACTAAAGAAAAATTTGACAGAAATTAATAGTTGTTTGAGAAGAATATATACATATAAAGACTTAATTCAGCAGAAAAGTTACTAACTAAATATCTTGTGTGAAGATGAGTGAGCTTGTAAACTAAATCATTTTGAAAGACATATTGATAAAAACAAAGGTTTTTTTTCCATCAGTTGTGAACCTGTTGTCTGTGAGAATGCAGTGGCTCACGTGTACATAAATATATGCAGATTTAATGGCCAGATGTTCAACTAATGTGGAGACTGTGGATAATTTCAGCTACTCCAACACACAGCAGTGATAATTTGGAAATTTGTTTAATAAATTCCAGTTCAGAATCATAAAAATGGTGATTCTGTTCTGGTGTATGTTACTATTCATGGATCAGATTAATGTTTGTGATAGTGATGTACCTTGTTTCTTCCTGCTTAGCATGCCACTAAATAGCGTCGGTGCCCTGATTTTGGAAAAAATACAGAGGAGCAGCTCTTTTGCTACAGCAGAACAATACCTATGTTCTTGGTATAAAGGTTCTCGAAACCATAAAAAAATGGTATTGGCTTCAGGGTATGAAGAAGAGAGGCACATTGTGCCCTGGGCCCTTTGGCATCTCTTGTGCCTGTATGGAATGGACACCTAATTAAATCCCCTGTCTGAGATTCCATGAGCTTTGGATACTGTTACTTTTTTTTTTTTTTTTCTGTTTTTTTTGTTGGTGGGTGGTGATCTCATGTAAGTCACTTCTTTGAAACTAAAGCAAATTTAGTTTGATTTTGCTCTTTATTCAAGGAAAAGATTAGATATTCATTTTCAAGACTAATATAGGGTGGAGTTTTAAATAAAATTAATTATTTTTTATGTTTTTAGCCGTGTTTCAAATCTCCATTCTCCTGCTCTTTTCTGTTGATTAAACAAAGTTTTCCAATCCAATCCAGCCTGGAATATTTTTGTAAAACCTGCACGTTCTTCTGATTCTGTTTTACTGTGTGCACATCCAAGCCCTTGGCTAAGTATTGCTTGCCAAGCGAGATTTAAATATTTGTAGTATTTGGCCACTTTCAGTTGCCCTTTCATAACTGCTCCTCTTGAAACACAGGGACTAAATCAAAAGCCTCTTGGCGTGGAAGAGGGGAGAGACTTGCTTTAGGGGTGGTGAGGCACTGGAACAGGTTGCCCAGAGAAGCTGTGAATGCCCCATCCCTGGAAGTGTTCAAGGCCACAGTGGATGAAACTCTGAGCAACTTGGTCTCATGACAGATATCTCTATTAATGGCATGGAAGATGGAACTAAATAATCTTTATGGTTGCTTTCAACCCAGGCCATTCTGTAATTCTACCACTGTGTCCTCTTTCCTCACTACTTCTTACTCTAAAACCCCTAACCCTGTGCTGAATCAAGGCCAAGCTCAGTCCTTTCAGAGCTTCTCAGTGAATGGCTTTGTTTGAAACAGGTTGAAACAGGCTGAAGTGTTTTTACTAAAAGCATATCAGTGTTTGTGGAGTTAAGCTGACTTTCTAGAATGGTGCTTTCACCCTTGCAGGGTGTCCTTGTTCACCCTGAGCTTTTGCTGTGAAAGCTGATAGCACATCAGCTGCTCAGCATTTGTGGGTAAGCAAGAACACACCTGGCCTTGCTAATGACTACTCAGCGCCACTTAAGGGCTTATCGGAGGTGAAGGCTCTATTTACAAAGTAAAGATTGCACTAGTTTCAAACACAGCATGCAATTGCAATGAAATCTTATCAGAAGGCAATGCTCAGCATATTTTAGGATCCCAGCACCAAAAGTGATATATCCATGATAGTTTGCTTACGCACTGCTGTCACTTGAAGCACCAAGTCTCGTTAGCTATCCCACGACTGACCTTCAAGATCTCTATATATCTTTCCCTTCTGCTTCTGAGAGAACTTCTGTCTGACCACTGAGATACCCAGAAGCTATTGAAATCTCTTTTGACAAAGAGATTGGAAATTAATAGTGGTGAACCTGAGTGTCCTCTCAGGATGCTTGGTTATGTGTTAGCTGGATTAGGATCAAAGTCTTTTCTTCCCCATTGGGCAGCAACCATGTGGCTAAAATGCTTTCAATGAAACAAGAGGCTGAGCCCCTGCAGGGATGATTTCTGATGATCATTAAGTACTATCACATATAAAGCCAAGCTGGTTTGAGGGTGTCGGCCATCATCCAATTAAGGCAGCCTTTATGGACTACAGTGTCGAATACATGAGACAGAAATGAAACTGCATAAAATCGCTAGAGTGTTTTTCTCTCCCTGATTTGCACATTTTAGTGCTAGTAGAGAAATAAAAGATTATTGTCTCTAGTTCCAGTTTTACATCTGACTAGTTTTATTTGGGTTTTTTTGTTAGTCTTATCAAGTACAATAAAGGATACATTAACTCCTTACAATAAAGAGTTGAAAATATCTGTGGACTGTTCTTGCAAAGCAGTGTGGCTTATGTATTAATGACATTTTTTGCAGCTGAACGTTTAAAATGCTCCTAAAATTTATGTTGACAGGTTAAATCAAAATGTTATATTACCCTTTCATCTAAGACTTTTTCAGGAAAGTTGTTAAAAAAATATTGCTACATGAAAAAAGCATTTTGGAAAACCAGATACTTTCCAATTTAAAATTTCTGCAGAAACAGTTTGATTAATTTATAGGAACCTTAATCTGGTCCTAACTATAACAGCTAATTAATCTGGGAATAAATATAGCTTGGATACTGTACAGTAGAGATGAGGCACAGGTATTAATTATTAATAGTCAATGCTGTAAGGCTGAAAGATAAGTACTCAGGGGAAAATTTTTCCTAAAACTCAAATTGAAATATGCAAACAAGTATAGGGGTGGCTATTTCCAAAAGTATTAGCAATGACTAGGTGTTTATCTTCCCCTGACAGTCAGACAGTGTTAAGCACCTAATTGCTGTGTCTTTAAAAATCTCCACAAATTATAAAATAACTCCTCAGTTTTCTGGAAGATTCAGCTGAATTGTGTACACGTTTGCAATCTTCCACCAACAGAAGGTCACAACAGAAATCTGAGCTTGTAAAAACTGCCTGTCAGTTCCATGACCTCCATGTGAAAGTCTAGCTTGCTTAATTGCTCAGTGTCTTTTCAATCTGTTTTTAACCCATGAAGGTCAGGTCTTAGTGAAACATGTTTACTTTTGGTCGCGTTAGGTAAATTTGCATTCCTGGGGGGTTGAGGAATTTCATCCATGTATCCCCTCTTTCATTACTCACATGGTTAGTATGACGGTTTCATATTTGCAAATTGGCTTTTTTTACCTCTGACTTTTTTGTTAGAATAGGTAATTAACTTTTTCAAACAGCTCTAAATGCTGATCTGCTCTGTGCTGATATTCCAGCTTGGTATTTCAAAACGAAATATGAAGAAAATTGTGTTGTGTTTCTGCTAGATGAAAATAGTAAATACTATTAACTTTCAGTTTCCTGGGAGCAGTACAGCATGGAACACTGTCCAAGTTCCCCTTTGCTGTCTGAATCTTCATCTAGGACTGGCCTGATACTGGTGGCTGTGGGGTGGATGTGTGAAGAGGTTAAGGAAAGTACACTTGTATATCTGTGTGTCTTGACTGGTTCCCTATCTGTGAATTTATTCTGGATTATGTATCTGTAAACCACTGCAGACTGTGTAAGATTTCTTAAATCAGATTGTCTTTACCTTTTTATGAGCAACTCTCACCCCCCATTATTCAGAGTGAAACATATAAATAATTAATATGCATGATCTAAAAAAAGAACGAAATGAGCTAGATATTTCTGGTAAGTCAGTGAAGCCGTCACTGCTGCTTCAATCCTGTTTCTTTCATCTTTTTTCCTAAAAAGAGAGATACTGGGAAAAGGGAATAGGTAAAGAAATGGTGTAGGGTTGTTGTTTTGTTGTGGCTGTTGTTTGAAGTTTGATGTTGTTGCGTTTTTGTTTTGTTTGTACCAGGGTTCCATATCAGTCTCTCAGTGATAAGTGAACTTCAAATAGAAATATGTTGCAGAGCTTATCTCCAATACTACTGTAAACTATATGCAGGAGTTTTGGAGCAACCACAGCACATAAACTGCAGATATTTGAAAATGTTCTTTCCAAGGTATATGTTTTGTCAAAAGTTCTCTTTCAGAAAACTCATTTACAGTTAGCCTGATTTCATCTGAATTCTTGAGATGCCATAATTTTTAAAGTAATAATTTTCTGTCAGCTATTAACAACTCCTGCAAAATATCTACCCCTGGCTGTTCTCTGTAGTAGAATTACTAAAAGCTATGAGGAGAAATGGTAGCCCATGTAGGATATTTTAAGTATTATATATGGTTTAATAAATGCTAGGTTTTCTTTTCGCACTTGACCAAAGGGTTTTAGAGCTAGAATGAAAGGGTTAAAAATGAAACCTTTTAATGCAAGGCCTTCCAGTATTGAGTATGCTTATTAAAACTGAATGCTGTGCTTTTTGACCAGCTGCTTCTGCAGCACAAATCTCATTTTACAGTGGGGATTTTTGCTTACAGGAAAAATACTAGTACAAAAGCTACTGGCTGTGGTCAGAAGTGGCACTTGAATATCAGCATGTTCTTTTGTCTGACAAAACATCCTCCTGAGGAGGTCAGCTAATGCTAGCAGGGGATGTGCTAAAGCTCTTAACTAAAATGTGAGCCTAACTTTTGGTTACAGAAGCACCTGAGTTTATTTTTTAAGAGAATAAAATAAAATGAAACTTTTCCTGCCAGAACAGTCTTTTCCTGGAAAGTTATGCACCTACTGATAAGTGTCTATACCTCTCTGTTGTACATTGGCTGTATTGTGAGCATTTCCTGGAAAAGTGCGCTCTTTTTCCCTTCAGCTTTTTAGTTATTGCTGGAAGAGAACAACAGTTTGTGTCCTGAGGGTTTTGACTGAGGATGTAGTACTCAGACATTCTTCAGTTATAAGGAACAAAGAAGACAACACTAATGAAGAGACAGTGTTAAAGTTTCTGAATAGTCTGTCCTACAGTCTGATATGATCGTTCTCCTGGAAAATAATGGCTGAAAGTATGAGACTGAAGTGTCTGCTGCAAACAGAGAACTAGAGCCTGTACCCTTTAAACGTGTCTTTGAAATATCTGTCTTATTTCTATCTCAACTAAATCTATTTTACAGGCACTGGTGACATCAAATATGCTTATACAGTGCAATTCCAGTATGGAGGTGCTTTTCTCATTTATGTATGTCTCAGTGAAACAAAATTCCTACTTCTCATTCTTGGTACCATATACATTTACAAGGATATTTTTGTCTGCTGGGATCTGTATTAACCTCTGCTCTCTGCTTTGTCTTTCCAGCACTGGCTTGAGCCCAACAAATCCATCTTCAAGCAAATGAAATGTAAGTCTTGAGAGCTTGTGTTTTTAAACTGATTTTCAAATGTCTGAAGGTTTTCTTGTGCTTCCATGCACTAATTTAGAATAAGCTTCATTTATTTCTCAGTGCAAATAGGTCCTTCATGTCCTATCTGGAGTCCTAAAAACTCCGTACTATCCTGATTTACCATCTCACGGTGTTTTGCACATCAAAAGCTTTTCTTTCCTGCTCAAAGCTAGAGCCAGAGGCCACCTCCCATCTTCAGTCAGATGCAATCAGCCATTGGGAGATGGCAATAAAAATGGAGTGTGGCAATTGCTTCTGGGTCTTTTCTGGTTTTCCTTCTTTTTTCTGCCCTTTGCTTCCTGAAAATGAAGAGTATTGCTTTGAGATCATTGTTACTGTCCAGCATTGTTATTGTACAGCAAACTCAAGTACTGTGAGCTAAGTGGTGAGCTTCTGCCACAGGTGGGGGGAAATTAAGACCATAATTTTAAAGAGTGTCCTCAAAACAGGAATGTATTATTTTAATTATCTTTTTGAAATGTTACTGTCTGGCTTATGGTTTCCACTAAATAAAGGTCTTCAAATGTGAAGACCTCTTCAGGAGACAGAACTTTGCTTTGGTACTCAGAAGTTTATATCCAGCAGCAGAAGACAGTTTATTTAGCAGTTCTGGAGACTTGACTTAGCTCATTAGAAGTTGTGTCTTAGTCATTATCTATCTGTCCACCTACCTACCTACTTAGTTTATGAAATGAAAGAGAATTTTTTCCTCATATTTTTTTCCTCATATTAGTTTTCTGTTTTAAGCGCAAGTACAAGGTGCCTTTTGCGTGAGAGATAATGTATTTGTTTTAAAATGTGGTGAGGCTTAAGAGAATGTCTAATATGCAAAACCAGTTAATGCTGGATGTTTACTGCACTATGAGGAACACTTCAAGGAATTCTTCCATTAATGCAGCAATAGTATATATTGCAATATGTGCATACACGTGTATATACGGCTACACACCGTTATCTGGCATATTCAGTGTGAGCTGTTATATCTAGTGTTTAGCTAGCTGAAGTACTAGCCAGTAAAAATTAAGTTTAAAAATGTCAAATTAGAACTAAGTTGTGCTCCTCAGCAATGTGAGTAAAGGAAGAAAAGACGAAAGAACAGAGGGATTGCAATAATTGTAAATTATCTTAATCTCTTGCTTCTTTCCAATGAGTTATCAAAAGTAGACAAGTTCCCTGAATGTATCCTCTGACCTGCATTTGTATCACTGCTTTTACCCAGCAAAGCGTAAGGGCTCATTCCTCTTGTGCGCTTTGCATAGCAATATATGCAGGGGCTCTGCCAGCAGATGTGCTGAGAGTGTTCTGACTTATTCAAAACAACTTTTCGATATAGATGTTGCCTAGATGCGATAGGTCCATGAATTCCAGAGATGTAGCGATTTGATGGCCCCATCAGAGGATTTCTGTGGCTTTTGTGATAGAAGCCTAATCAAAACTCAAAAAACGAATGTATAGCAAAAAAAGCAAAATAAAGTGCAGCTAGCATGAAGTTATCATGGTGAAAAGTTCTTAAGAACAACAAAAGAGAATGAGATGCTAACAAAGGATTTTTGTTACCAGCCTTAGATTTAGGACACAGAAGTTGAATTAACTATGATTGGCAACTTACATCTAATACTAGTGTTACTTAACTTCATCGTATGTCACAGAAGAAGGACTTCAGTTGCTACAATAACCCTTTAAGGAAAAAATAAAGCTATGTGTATATTTTATGTACGTGTGTAGAATCCATTAGATTATGCTCCCACAGGTTTTGAGGACATTTTGGTATGAATTTGGCATCAGGAACATTTTGACTTATTTTTCTAAAAATAGTCTGTATTAATGTAGAACACCAAACAATTTCTAAAGGCACAAGGTTAACTCATACTTGATCTAAAAATATTCAGTTTATTATGAAAAGGTTTAGACTCAGAAGAAGAAATCACTGATACTCATTTGCAAAACATCCCAGTCTCAGGTGGCAGTGAGTGAAATGTGCAAAGTGAGGACTGAAATGGTGCAAAGTCTAAACACTGAAGCAATGAAGTGACTGGTTAATAGCACATATGTTATGTATACATGACTTCTGGGAGAAGTGATGGCAGAAAGCTATTCACAGTGACTGTATTAGATGGATATTTTCTTTTATTTCTTTGCATTAAGGAATTCAGAAAACAGGGAATAATTTTCTCTGATAATACTAATGACTCAAAAAATTCTAAATTCAGTTGCATGCTTAGATTTACATAGAATTGTGAAGCACCTGCATACATGCAGAAAAATTTCAAAAATGCTGTGTGCTTGAGCTCAGCTACCATTTGTAGGCAACTTCTTTTTCCTCCAGCACAGCAGCAAGTTTTTCAGTGTGTTTATTCACGCACTCACTGTTGACAAATATTTGGAACAGAAAAGCTTTGACTAGTAGAAGTATTCTGATATACATTTATACTAGCTTTCATGGGCCTCAGTAGTACATGAACCATTCAGGCATAATCCCTGTATACAGTCAGGTTGTACAGAATTCACAGTCTGGCAACAATACATTTCTGGAATAGAATGTTGTATATTTGAAGCTCTGAAGAGTCCATAGGATCTTGTATGATGTGCTACAATTTTAACTTTAGGTTTGGAAAAAATAGCTTTAAGTTCATGTTTAGTAACATTGGGATATGACAGGAAGTATCTTCTAAAATGTTTTCTGTTTTCTCTTATCACGTATGAAACAGTATTTAAATGTGTTCTAGTGCCACACAAAAAGAACGAAAGCATGGTATCTTTTCTGTTTCATCATCTACTTTTGCATTTTCCACATTACAATTTCCACATACAATTGCATTACAATTGTCACTGTAATGTTTGTGTTTTGACATGATGTGTAAAATCTAGGTCTGTGCCTCAGCCATTTTTACCACTAATTCTGCCTGAGAGGGAACACTTTAGTTTCTGAGAAATGTCCTGAACCA
Source organism: Gymnorhina tibicen (assembly GCA_013399875.1). Lineage (NCBI taxonomy): Eukaryota > Metazoa > Chordata > Aves > Passeriformes > Artamidae > Gymnorhina > Gymnorhina tibicen. The sequence continues at coordinate 21,560 of VXAZ01002278.1, read as the reverse complement.
CTGCCAGTCTTGTTTGTACAGATTGAAGCCAACTGGTGACCCATGATCAACAGCTGCAAGTAGTGTGCTTCCAGCAGTGTGTTGGAAAACTGTCTGGAATGTTGCCTAAGGAAGCTGTATCTTTGTGGTCCAGGATACAGAACTTCTGAAAGAAATTTTTCTATTCTTTTGCACGTTTTTGTGTGTACTGTTATTCTCTCCCAAATGCTGGCAGTAAAGTTCTCTATTTGGCCATCCTACATTTTGTGTTGCTTATTTTCTGTCTAGGAATGGAATAGTGTAAAACCTGAGTCACATCAGCACTGTTTAAGTGAAGAACTGAATTTTCCCATGCACTTTCTCTCTTGCTGTTTTTTGATTAATTTAAAAGATTATTCTGTATAGTAATGTGCAGCTCTCCTGTAACCTGCTTGGTGGGAAATATCCAAAATAACTGCACTTTGTTCTTGATGACAGTGAAACAGACTAATTTCTGTTGCTCTGATATGCAGGAGTTCTAAGTTTCCATGTTTTTCTTGCTGCCTTGCCTAACTGAAAGAGTGTACATTACATATTAGGGGGAAATCCTTTACTGTGAGGGTAGTGAGGCACTGCAGCATGTTGCCCAGAAAGGTAATAGGTGTCCTGTCGTTGAAGGTGTCCAAGGCCAGGTTGGAACCTGGTCTAGTCCAAGCTGTTGCTGCCCATGGCAGGAGGTTTGGAACTAGATGATCTTTAAGGTCTCTTCAAACCCAAACCACTCCATGATTCTGTGATCTGAAGGAGTGATGCTAAAAGGATTTTCTCCTGTGTCAGGTCATTGGAATTTTTCATTTAAATTCTGTAATCTCTAATGCTGTCCTAAAATCTGAAAGGAGGTGGAATGAACCAGAGAATCTCAGTACAAATGGAAAGAAAAGTTTAATCAAATATAAGATTCATAAATACATGTACAACAAGAACAGAAGTTTTGTGTGATCCTCTAGGCACTAATCCAAATGCTGTGTATTCTATACCTGTGATCCTCATGAAGATTTAATAGCACCTTTGTAAGCATTATTATAATCAGCTGGCAAAAATCCACCTTGCCCTGTGTCATTCTGTAACTAATGAGTGCAATGTGGGAGACCCCTAATATGAGATTTGTGATGGATCAGGTATCCCTTATGCATAAAAACACTGAGTAATGTTCTGTCTGTCTTAAAAATGCTCAAAAAGGAGTATGGATAAACAGCTGATTCATCTGGCATGGGAAGAGGTATATGGAAAAAGCTGAGTATGTCTTAATCGTTCCCCAGACATCCTTCTGCAACATTAGTGAACATGAAGGCTATTTGAGTTTGATATTTTTGCTTGCTTGTTTATTTGGTTTTTAAATTTCACTAACTTTTTGTAGGATACTGTAGTTCAGAGAATATGTAACATCAAGGAGAGATGCAGGAAGTTTTCTGCAATGTTGCATTCTCAGGGCTATGAAGATAATTTTAACATCTGCTTTTGGCTTTCAGTATCCATCTGTACTTCATGTTTAATATAAAAAACTCAACACTGCCGATACAGTGCATTACAGAAGGTAGTATTTGTGCTGGGTGAAAAGCAGATTGTAAAAAACAAACAGGAAACCTTCCAAAAAGTGTCAGCTGAGAATCTTCCCTCTTTCTCTATTTGGTTGACACTTGTAAAATTTCAATCAAGTTTTCACCAGCTTTTAAAAACTACTGTCATCTTTCATAGTGTTGCGGTTTAACCCCAGGCAGCAACCAAGCCCCATGCAGCCACTCACTCAGTCCCCCACCATCAGGATCAGGGGGAGAATGGTAAAAGCTGGAAAACTCATGAGTTAAAACAAAGACAGTTTAATAGGGAAAGGAAAAGCACACACAAGCAAATCAAAACACAGGATCAATTCAGCATTTCCCATGGCAGGCAGGTGTTCAGCCATCTCCAGGACAGCAGGGCCCCACCATATGTAACAGTGACTTGGGAAGACAGTCACTCCGAAAGTCTCCCCTTCCTCTTTTTTCCTCCTACTTTATATCCTTAACATGATGCTGTGTCATCTGGAATATCCCTTTGATCATTTGGGGTCACCTGTCCTGGCTGTGTCTCCTCCCAACCTCCCTTGCACCCCAACTTCCTCCCCAGTGTGTCAGTACGAAAAGCAGGAAAGGCCTTGGTTCTGTGCAAGCCCTGCTCAGCAACAACAAAAACATCTCTGTATTATCAACCCTGTGTTCAACACAAATCCAAAATACAACCCCATACTAGGCACTGTGAAGGAAATTAACTCTACCCCAGCCTAAATCAGTATACATAAATATTTTTTTCTTTTTTCAGATTCTTTTTCTATGAAGAAAATGGTAATATGAATGTGTAGGTTTTTTTGTAGACTTTGCTTAAAAATAGTTCATGTGAGACTCAGTCCCTTACTTACTGGTGTCTGTACCAAGGGAGGCAGCTCCCATATTCCTCTTTGTTCTGGTCAGGGTGTTGCAGGTTTGGGCATAGTTTATGGAGATCCTTACTGTTTCATGTGCATAGAATACTGTATCTTAGTTAAATGTAAGTCAAACTTTAAAAACATACAATCAGTTGCCTGGAAAATTACGTTCTGTGTGTAGTTCCTTCATGAATGTTTAGATTGTGACTGGTTTCAGCATTTAACATAATTTAAATGATTTTATTTGTTCTTTTGCCTTCACCTCTTATGTACTGTTAGCATATAAACGACCAATTAATAGTTCTGCTTTAATGGAGTTTGCTGTCAATACTATTCTCCACACTAAAGTCCTTTGAAATTATTGTAATTGTGAATCATTTTTAGTGAGAAAGTGAACTCTGATGGTAAGAAATTCTGACAGAGCCTTGGGCATTTCACTATGCTAGCTGCTCCTTATCTCAGAGATAAAGGACCCTTCTGAAAGAAAAGGCTTATAAGAAATAGCTATTAAAAAACTGATTATGTGCTTGTTAGTTTTGTGCTGCTGAAATGTGCTTTTGCAAATTCTGCTCTCTTTTGGGAAGGTTTTTGTTAATGTTTCCGGTTTAATATGTAAGTGATAGAAGTAATTTTACTTTCAAGGAATTGAGAAATTATCTGGGTTGACAATCACATTTCTTGAGCTGATAAAATTCAATGCTTGTCTTGGTTTCTGCCATGAGAAACCGATGTGAGAACATGAAATCCTAATGTGACTTTCTCCAATGTAGTGAAATCTATAAGGCAAAGGTCTTGCTAAATGTTTATCTATCATCTAATGTGTCTTTGGAAGAACATTAGGCTTATGATCTACCTTAAAATTAAGATGGAGAATAAAGTGGATAGCTTTGGGAGTTCCCTCCTTTCCCATTCAAATGTTCATTGTGGCTGATTTTCTAATTGAGATTAAGAAACAGAAAAAGAGGATCTCCTTCTGTAATTGCAGGGAGCCTTCTAATCTCCAGAGATGAATTAGATGGATGGATTCATATTCTTTTTAGCACTTCAAATTGCAAGTTGTGTTGGTTCCATTCTTGCACAGCAATAGAGAAGGGACCTTTGCTTAGCAGGCTGCAGCAGACTTGTATAATATCGCTACACTGCCAAGGAGGAATATTGTTACAGAAGCTTGAGTCTAGGAAAAGATTTGCAAAATAGGCCTTAAGCTGCCTTGACAAATCTCCTGCGTGTTCTGTGCATTGGTGTGTACTTCTGTCACATACTGCTCTTCTGCTACAAAATAAAACATTTCCTACTTTAACCTTTCTTATGAATGTGGCTATTTTTATAGTGCAGTGCAGCCCTCCTTTCCTAACTATGGTACCCTTTGCTTGTAGGGCGGCTGCTACTTTTATGTGGTTACTGCCAGTGTGGGACTCTTCTAATATAACTCTTCTTTTTCTTTCTTTATTTTTACCACAGACAAATTTTCAATCTTTTTATTGACGTCTGAAAAATTGGGTAAAATTCAGTACATTTTTGAGATCTTGCAGTAAGCTTGTATTTGCTAGGGCCCATGCGTTAACTCTTGTACCTGCATTGCTATTTCAAGCCCAAACTAAATCTAAATCTGCCAAAAAATTTAAAAGGTTTTCTTTTTCCTGAGGAAGAGCTCCTGCTTGTTTAATACAGGTTGTCTCTTCTATCATGTTTTGTATGTGGAACAGTACTCCAAAAGCACGGGTTTTCCTCCCTTGCTTAGTTTTAAGATGGCTATTGAGGAGTGACAGAACCATTTAAGATGACTTCAGTTCTCTTTTGCTTTGTCCAGGCACCATGACTCCTTAGTGAGTTTCTGCATGGCTGCTTTCCTTTCTGGGACAGTGAATTCACTTTACCTTCTACTTCACTGTAACAGGGCGGGGAAGACATAATGATGTCTGCTGTTTTGCAGCCTGTTTCCAGTCACTGTAAGACAATGCTGCACTCACATCTAAGACAGCTAAGCCCACAGAAAACAGATCGAGTGTTTCTCTAGCCTTCAGAGGGCTTCTCCAGATTTGAAAAGTGTTCTGAAAGTTCAAACCATCTGTAGAGATCAATTAAGACTTATTTTTCTTTCTTCATTTCCTCTTCATTTCTGTTTGTCATTGATTACTTGCTTTCTTTCTTTCCCTGTATTTTTCATCTTTCCATTCCCATCCCTTCTGAAATTTCTCCTTGTGTCTTAAGTGAGTAGTTATTTAAACAAGGAAAAAAAAAGTGAAATCAGCAGTGTTTATTGAGGCTGACTGTACTTAAAATAAGTACGATGTGAGGTTTTGGAAGAGAAAATTTTTCTTTATTTTCAAGAATAGTTGAGCCTTCCAAAAGATACCAAACAAAACAAAAGATTTAATGCATTTTTATTGTCTATTGCTGTTGTACATCACACGGAACTGTGTGATATCCAGAGATGTGCTTCTGGAGCACTGCGGTCAGAGTAGCTTGAAGAGTATCATGATTGTTGAACTAATTACCATATGAAGCTTATGCAAGCCTATAAACCAGTAAGCTTTACAAGACGGTACAGTAAAATGTTTTGGTAGCTTACTAATTACTGTTATAATTTACAATGAAAAAGAAGTAATTATCAATTTCACCTGGCGGTGTCTTCCATTTTCTCTGTAATTTTTTTTGCCCTTTTGTTCTGCCTTAGCTATTTCTGCTGTAAAAGCACCATCTCTTCAAGGTTTTGGAAATTTAAAACTGTCTGCATACACTGAGAATATACCATGACCAAAATATTTTAAAACTAACTAGAATATTATAGACCTGCACTTTGCTCTGAATCAAAGTTCTTGAGAGGCACTGATTACAAAATTGTAGTATTTCTTCTTGTTGTGATCCTTTCCTCTTTCTCCTTTCCCTTTTCCCCCTTTCCCCTTCCCCCTTTCCCCTTTCCCCTTCCTTTTCCCCCCCTTTCTTTTCTCTTGAAAAGATTGTACATTGGGCCTGATATTGAAACAATTAGGTACTATAGTCTTATTAAATACTGGAAACAGAAATATTTCTATTGTTATTAGGAATGTTACAGAAATATTTCTATTTGGTTTCATAAACTAAATGGTTTCTTCAGCTTTGTAGTATTGTCATTGCTTACTGTTTGCCAAAAAGACCCAGCCCAAAATAACGCACATATAATATTTACTGCTCTTGTTTGGATCTCTGCCTAAACCAACCTAACTAAACTAAAAGACTCTTTGAGGTCACTCCTTCAGAGTGGCTTAAGCAATGTTTCCTTCCTAGTGTTTTCATGCTTTTTCTTTATGTTTCAGCTCATCCACCCTATACCATGTGCTTTAGAGTGAAATTCTACCCACACGAACCCTTGAAGATTAAAGAAGAGCTCACCAGGTATTTTTTGGTGGTTTTTTTTTTTTTTGGTTTTCGGGTTTTTTTTTTAGTCTGTGCTTTTAATGCGCATTGCTAAGTTCAAGAAAAGGCAGATTGTTGTGTAGGGTAGGTTTCTCGCTATTTCTGCTAAAATTAGCATAGGCTGACATTTGCAATACTGATCACTTTCTTTTTATTGTGATACCTATAGATTTTTAAAAGCAGTTTAAGGGAACTTTTCCATAACATACAGAGAAGTAGTTATGTTATCCAAGAACCTTCAGGAACTGATGCAATGGTCAAATGATTGGGCAAAGATCATGGTTCTTTCCCTGGCAGGGAAAAGTTCCTTTTGTGTCTTAGCTCGCTCTTTTTTTCTTTCTTTCTCTCTTTCTTTCTCTCTCTCTCTTTCTTTTCTCCTTCTCTCTTTCTTTCTCTCTTTCTCTCTTTTTTCTCTCTCTCTTTTTCTCTTTCTCTCTTTCTCTCTTTTCTCTTTCTTTCTTTCTCTCTTTCTTTCTTTCCTTTTTTTTTTTTCCCCCTGAAGTAATCTGGGAAGTTTAATTCAGGTCTGACAATTTCAACAGGTATATGTATAGTCTCACTGAATTTACTCTTGTGTGTGTCTTTAGGATCACAAATAAGATAGTCTTTTCAAAGTACTGATAGTTGTTTAGCGAACTGATGTAGGGGTGAAATGTATTTATACTTTTCAAGTACAGCTGCTATGGAGGGTAAGAATTCTTGCTGCTTATGTTGGAATTTTGAAATTTATGCTGTGAAAACAGAGCTGTACAACAGCTCAGTCGTACTTAATGAATGGGAGCTTTGTCCTTCCTGCTGGTCATTGTGAGTATTCTGTTGGTCTGGGCATTTTTCCAAGAAGTGTACGTGGGGGGGATAATGTAGGAAAGTAACAGCTCTTTTGAGCTCTGCAGCAGCTACTGTACATACAGTAATCTGTATGTACATTTTACCACCTTGTTAGTGAGCAGGCCACACTGCTGACTGCTGCAGAAGCACCGAGTGCCTCAGCACTTGTTGCCTTGGGTTCTTCATTGATGAACTGAGCACTGCAAGTTCTTATGCTCACAAGTCACTTCATGAATGTGGGTGATCCCATTGTCACTGGCCTCATACTGAAAGTTTCAGAAACAGCTTGCGTTCTGCTGAATGGTACATTTATAGTTTGTAAAGAACAGCTGGAGCATGCCGTTCATATTATAGCTATTTATCTTGGATGAAATACTGAAACTGTTCAGCTGAGTGAACAGGTTGTAAACCAGGACGTCAGTGGATTTTCATTATTTGTTACTGTTTGTCCTTGGATGAACATTTTCCCTTTTATGATCCAGAGTATAAGCTTTGTATAGACCTTTCTATTTCAAGAGTCTAAATTAATTGACTTTTTAAAAACTTCTTGGATATTGTCCCAGGATAAGTTTTATTGAAATGCAAAACACCAAGATTTGGCTCACTGATGTGTACTGTGCTGTGAGTATGCTGGGATATTTCAGATGAATTTTTAAAGTCAAATTTCTGTGTGAGAAATGGGTTACAGTCTTTTATAAAAACTAATACCATTAAGAGCTTAAAAAGGAGAAATAATTTGAGACATCATTAATTCAACACTTTTTTGTATCTGATCAGCTTAATAGTTTCCTGATATAGTTATTTGGGAAGCTTTTTTCATTTCTTCCCATGTGTCTTACACAATAAAAAAATACAGAAAATGCCCCTCAAATGAGCAAGTGAAGTGCAGTCATGTAACCCACCTCTGAGAATATGCTTCATGACCAAAGCAGAGGGTCACATTGAAGGTGATGCTCTAGATTGGCTGGAGTTATTTTTCTTTTCCTTGAATTGAAATGATTGGTGAAATTCCAGCAGAAAAGTGTTCGTTAGCATTTGACAGAGGACAGTCATGAAACCTTTAAGACTAGTTGGCTTCTTGGTAGATTTTTGTTTTGCCTTTTTTTTTTTAGTGCTCCTGTGTTCACTTGACAATCATATTTGTTCTTGTGTGTTCTTACGATGTTTTGAAAATAAACTAAGAACATTGTCACCCTTTGGCTTAAAAGCCATCTGTACCTCACAGCTGTATGTACAGTCAGCTGAGTGAGAATAATAGTGCTTTGCATTTCTGTTACTGTCTGTGCCTATACAGGTCAGAGCTGCTCTCTCACTTCTTCAGCTGGGTGGAAATCTGATGGGTGTCTGTGGTCTCCATTTAGATGATGAAATTAAGTTACAGTAAGACATTCTGTCACATTGCCATGCCACTCTTTGGTTCAGAACATTAATTAACCCTGTGGTTAATTCCTCATGTGGATTATTGTCGATGCAGTCTTTGTAAAAGCTTTACAGGAATAAATTTTTAATGAAGCATCTTGGAGGCATGAGAGAGACTTACAGTTCTTAAAAAGAACTAGTTTTCCTACTCTTCCATAGAAATAGCTGATGTAAAAAAATCATCTATTCAGTACATGAAGCTGTGTGTGTATGGGGTAAAGGTTTGATTTCCTTGAAACTAGTGTAACATGGGTAGAGACACTATTCAGGATTTAAACATCACTTGCAGGAAGAAAATTTAACAGTTGTCACCTCAGATTACTGACGCTTCATTTCTGTCCTACCTTTTATAGGCTAGGCTTGACTGTAATCCTTGAGTTACTCTGTGGTTTAACATGTGAAACTATTTTCAGAAAATGAAGGTGGAGAATGACCTAGCTGAAGTTATCACTATGTCTATGATATTATAGAAAAAATCCCTGTAGTATTCTGAAAAATACGTGCACACTACCTGTTCAAAGGCCAGAAGTGCCTGGGGCAACAGATGATGCTGAGTGCTTGCCTGTCACTGCATTTTATTACACTGCTAAGGACAACTATGAATATTGTCAGTCACATTGTACCTTTCCAGCCACTCACTTTCATCTTCTCTTGTTTTAATTAACAACCGCTTCCATAGCTATGCTTTTGAAATAAAATCAGTGCCTGCCTTTGGATGTCAAGGCATTCTAAGACATATTGCTAAAGAAGAAATTCTGTGGAAAATATTTCTGGCTGTCACTGTGGAAGGTGGTTCTGTGTGGTCCTTGGTCACTGTTTTCTCTAGAGTGAGCTGGTGTCAGGATGGTAATTCACAGATTAACTTCAGTGGCCATGGGGGTTGTTGTCTTGATCTCTTTTGCTTATGTAGTAATAGACTACCTGAAACCCAATGAAGTCCAAATCTTAATGCACTTCCGTGCTTCTCAGCTCATCGTCTTAATGGGTGTCAACATGGATTTAGAAGATCTGTCCTTATTTTTGGAAATACTGTTTCCATAGCAAGGCACTGAAGCTGCACATTTTAAACATATTTGAGAAAGACTAAAGATAACGCTTTCTGTTTTTAATTAGGCAATTTTTCCAATGCCTTTTAAAAAATTGTAATGAGAAAGTAGCAAGTATTTAACTTATTTTTCTCAAATGATTTGGCCTCTGAATGTGCACTGGAGGCTCAGCAGACTGCAACACAAGCAGTGTATATAGATTTTTGAATGATTTTTATAATCTTTTAAATGGAGAAATATGCTCAGCCTTAGAAGAGTGATGCTGCTTGTAGTGGTGATGCCTGGAACCCACCAAAGCCTTTCTTTCTCTTTCCTCCACAGCTGGACCTCTCACAGGGAAGAGAAAATATAATGAAGGGTCCATGAATTGAGATAAGGACCAGGAGAGATCACAGGAAAAAAGGCTGGAATTGGAGATATTAATTGAATTTATTACTGACAAAATCAGAGCAGGATAATGAGAAGTAAAATAAGACTTTAAAAATGTCTTTCCCCCCCACCCCTCCCTCCTTCCCAGCTCTACTTTCTCCTTCAGTGGCATAGAGAGATGGAAAATGAGGTTTATGGTCAGTTCATCAGAAGTTGTTTCTCCCAGTGCTTAGGGAGAGGAAACCTTCCTCTGCTGCACTGTGGGATTCCTCCCATAAGAGACAATTCTCCATGAACTTCTCCGATGTGGCTCCATCTCACGAACAACAGCTCTCTGTGACCTGCTGCAACGTGAGTCCATCCCACGGGCAACAGTCCTCCCAAAACTGCTGCAGCGTGGGTCGCTCTTCCACAGGGTGCAGTCCTCTTGGCAAGGACAGGTGCTCCATCATGGACCCCTCTCTCCATGGAATTCCCATGGATTCACAGCCCAAACTTGTCAACTAGACCATGGCACCAAGCGCCACATCCAGCCTTGTCTTAAACACCTCCAGGGATGGTGACTCCACCACCTCCCTGGGCAGCCCATTTCAATGTCTAATCACCCATTCTGTAAGGAAATTCTTCCTAATGTCCAACCTAAACCTCCCCTGGTGCAGCTTAAGACTGTGTCCTCTTGTCTTGTCATTGGTTGTCTGGGAGAAGAGACCGACCCCCACCGGGCTGCACCCTCCTGTCAGGGAGCTGTAGAGAGCAGTAAGGTCTCCCCTGAGCCCCCTTTCATCCAGTCTAAACACCCCCAGCTCCCTCAGCTGCTCCTCACAGGGCTTGTGCTCCAGACCCTTCACCAGCCTTCTTGCCTTTCTCTGGACATGTTTGAGCATCTCAACATCCTTCCTGAATTGAGGGGCCCAGAACTGGACACAGCACTCAAGGTGTGGCCTCACCAGTGTGGTCCATCTCCCCAGTCTGTCCAGGTCCCTTTGGAGAACCCTCCTACCCACCAGCAGATCAACACTTACACTCAACTTGGTGTCATCTGCAAATCTGCTAATGGTGGACTCGATCCCCTCACCAAGATCATTAGTAAAGATATTATGCAGGACTGGCCCCAACACTGATCCCTGGGGAATACCACTAGTGACAGGCTACCAACTGGATGTAACCCATTTCACTACCAGTCTGTGGGCCTGGCCGTCCAGCCAGTTATTTTCTTTTTAAATCGGCATTTGCAATGTAGCCTGTCAGGACTGGGGTAGAGGCCTTGAATACGTACAGTTTTGGCATTACTGTTAATTTCCTTTTCTTAATTTCTTAATTTTCTTTTTAAAAAGAAAAAATTTCTTTTTTGGTTAATTCCCATTGTTTTTCCAGAAAACATGATAGCTTGATGGGGAGAGAAGGTTTTCTTTTGTTTTGTGCATTGAACTGTGTGCAGAAAAAAGGATATTCTATAGTTCACTATAATGCCCAAGGTTATTCTGCTGGCATGGCATGCAAAGATATAAAATTCCTATGAAGAAAGTTTTAATTGCAGAAATCATTCAATCCACAGCATACGTAGCGTCCCCGCAGACTTTATGGAAAGCGCAGATATTTTTGCTCTGTGCCTCTCTTCACTGTTCTTGTTCACAGATCAGAGCCCTGAGAAGGTCCACAGCTGGGAAAGCCTGAGATGCTGTGCATGAACAGGATGTGAACAGTCAAGGGAGTATGAACAGATAGATCCAAAGACTGATCACACTTGGGCCCAGATTTCTATTTTGTTATTTATTTTCAATGTTCTGGTTTAGGTAATAAATAAATCAATGGTTTTTTATTTCTTATATAATAAAGCATCCCAGGGCTTCATATTTTCTTATCTTCAAATCCCTACATTATAATGTGTATGCATAATTAAAATGAGATAATATAAAATCATTTGAGGTCCCAAAGGAATGCTCTAAAATGCTACAGATAGTACTGTATCAGCAGTAACCCATGATTATTGCAGAAAAAAATTCTAGAAGAGGGTATGGGCGAGTAGCTGGTGGAATTAACCAAAGATGGATTATTTCAATTAGCTTTCATCATGCCCTTTTTCCTAATCCATATTTCCTAATCCAAGAAGCAGTTCTTCAATGACTAGTCTGTCATAAATCAGTGTAATGAGTACTTTGATACCGGAAAGGCAGATGAAAAATTTGTTTAACTGGAAGTCATACAAAATGACAAAGATTTGGGGTATGTCAACATGATGCACTCAGTGTTTGTCTAGTCCAGTCTCAATCAGCTGTCCTTGATATTGCCATGTACTGGAAGAGTCTGGTGTTTTTCCCTCCAGAAGCAGGAGTCCAGTTGAGGTTGACAGTGCTCCAGCTGGTTGTTAATGCCTGAATATCAAATTATTTATTTGCAAGTTGGAAAGTCATGCAACAGGTTAACAGCTCTAAGGTGAGTTCATACGAGCTGGGCCTGTGCTGCTAGCCTTGTTCTGACATCATTTAGGAATACCTCTGCTCCTCTTGGTACCCTGTTCTGCTTTTCTTGAAATGTGCAGTCATAGCTGTGCATTGATGTCTATGAAAGTCCTCTTGTCTGTTTTGGCTTTGTCAAGGCCACATTGGCAGTTGTCAAGTGAGTTTATAATTTTAACTGTATTGGAGTCACAAGCAGATTGAATAGCATAGGTCTTAAAAGGGAATGTTTTGTTAATAACAATTTGTTAATACACGGCAGGCTTGCAGATAACATTCAGGGTAGAGAAAAAATTACCCAGGAGTCATGGTTTTTTTTGGTGGAGATAGTGCCTGAGGGAGAAGAGGCCTTGTACATGTTCAGAACTCTTCTTGTGGTGCTCTGAGGGGAAGACAGAATGGCAGAGAAGATGCAGTCCAGTCATGGTGTTTTGCAGGAAAGACTATTCCTGTGCCATGGTGGGACTTTTATGTAGCTAGGAACCAAGACAATGCTTGTCTCTTACCACTCCTTTGTCTGCTTTATTCATTAGTGAAATTAATTATGATGTAACAATAAACATTTTTTCCCCTGTAGCCAGTGCTGTCAAGCAACTCACTGAGATGGTAATTTATCACGCTTTTCCCTTTTCCTGAGAACTGACCATACACCCTAATACAGGCACTGACCAGCTCTGAAGCCAGGAGGACAAACCCCTATCTTGCTAGATGCAAGTGGCAGTCAGAATCCTGACCACAGAAGTGAGAGATTTGAGATTACTGGAAAGCTGTTATTAAAGTCACCTTCCCACCCCCACCCCAGGGCATAAAATGAAGTACTTCTTTCTGAAGGAATAGTTTTGGTGTGGGTTTGGGTGTTTTGGGGCTTTTTTTATTACTAGGTATCTATGATTTTGGCAGTATAGGAGGGACATAGGTTCAGAGTGGAGATATGGAATGCTGATGCCTTCATTGTGTTTTGAGTCCTTAGTATTAGTATTTTTCATTGGAGGGCATAGAACAAGAAGGGTGATTCTTTCTATATGTGCCTGTTAACACAGAAGATAGTCATGCAGTTTTTCAGATAAGCTAACAAGGTAGTTCCTACTACTTTTGATATAAGATATTTTAAGAGAAGTAGAATTTTCCTTTTTCTTGTGTTTGCATGAAGATTATGTTTGAAATCATGATAGGTATGCCCCCAGTTCCTAATTCCTGTGCTAGAATTTTGCTTATGACTGATCAGATATGTTGAAAGGGCAGCTGCTGTATTGACATCAGTGGCATGTTTATTGTCATGTGTATCTGTTTGACAAATGGAGACGTGGGTTTAACCCATGCTAGGATGAACAGAACTCTCATATTGCTTCAGAAAAACAAGAAAACTAATAGATGATCTCCTTCCTACCCAAATTCACTAAAGGGTTTTTTTAATTATTATATTAGGAATTTTAACACTTCATGCCTATTCATTTTAGTATTAATTTCTGGATATATTTCTCTTATTTGTCTAATCCTTCTTTTTTTGTACTTGGTAATAATGTTTTTCTTCACAATCTCCTGAGGCAGTTAGTTCACTATCTGCTATGTCAGGTGCTTTCTTTCCTCTGCCTTAAGCAATTTCCTGATTTCACCAATGTTGTCCTAGCTCTAGTATTGCAGGATTCAGTGGATAGCAGTTCTGCATTTGCCTTTCCCACTACCCTCATGATTTCAGAAGACTTGCTCTTATTCCTCCTTAGAGACCATCTTGCCCTGTAAGAGAGGCTCTATCCTCTCACTCGCTTTAGTTCTTCCTTATTAATCAAGCTCAGCTATGTTGTACTCAGGATGCAGAGACCAGAGCTAGGTAAAACATTCAAGGTGTGATTGAACTTGTGGTAAAACTTCAAGGCTTTAAATAGTGGCAAAATGCCCTCTGTTTTTTTCACAATATCATTCCAAGTGATGCCCAGCATTTTCTTGGTTTTGTTTTTGGCCACTGCTGTACCCTGTGTTGATGATTTCAGAGCTAATAGAGTGATGACTTTTCCTTCATTTAAAAGATATCAAAATCCTTCTCAAGTTTTAGTAAATAAGCAAGCAATATATTTTAGCTAATATAATTATTTTTTCTATCACAGAATCAGTTACGTTGGAAGAGATATCTTACATCATTGAGTCCAGCCTATGACTTAAAATCACCATTTTCAGTAGACCATGGCTCTTAGTACCACATCCAGCCTTGTCTTAAACACCTCCAGAGACAGTGACTCCACCACCTCCCTGGGCAGCCCATTTCAATGTCTAATCACCCATTCTGTAAGGAAATTCTTCCTAATGTCCAACCTAAACCTCCTCTGGTGCCGCTTAAGCCTGTGTCCTCTTGTCTTGTCATTGGTTGTCTGGGAGAAGAGACCGACCTCCACCTGGCTGCACCCTCCTTTCAGGGAGCTGTAGAGAGCAGTAAGGTCTCCCCTGAGCCCCCTTTCATTCAGTCTAAACACCCCCAGCTCCCTCAGCTGCTCCTCACAGGGCTTGTGCTCCAGACTCTTCACCATCCTTGTCCTCCTCTGGACTTACTCCAGCACCTCCGTCTCGTTCTTAAAGAGAGGACCCCAAAACGTGACACAAGACTTGAGGTATGGCCTCACCAGTGCTCATTACAGAGGGAGAATAACTTCTCTAGTCCCTCTGGACACACTGTTCTTGATAAAAGCTGGGATGCTATTGGCCTTCTTGGCCACCTGGGCACACTGCTGGGTCATGTTCAGCCTTTTTGTCTGCATGGCACTGTAAAACATAGAAAATATGTTCTCTTTTTTGTGGTATTACATACTAGTATGTAGTAGTTAGTGTTTAGTTGAGGTTCATATGCTTTGGCAGGAAACTGGTGCAGTGTGCTTGATGTTATCTACTGTAGAAGATAAAATATGAAGTTAGTATTCAGAATAATATGCTTAAAGAAATCAAAAATTCTTCTGGGTAGAAGGACACCCAATCCAGGAATATTGTAAACACATTCATTTGCCCTCTGCCACTCTGTACCTGAGTATGCACAGTACCATGGAAAAGAGCAGTGAGTCAAAGTCAGACACCACACTGAGATAACAATTTTTGAAGAATTGCTGGATCTCTGGAGGTGGCCATATCTGTCAGCTGGAAAGACTGCAACGACACTGGGAGAAACACCTTCTGTGGGAATAAACTGAGTGATGTGACTTGAACAAAATAAAAAAACACTATGTGGCCAAATCACAATGTTTGATTGTGGTCAGCAACAAACTATTTGCTTAGAAATGCCACACGTTGATCTGTTGACCTCACAGCTTGGCTAACAAGCCATGCTCTGAAACTGTGGGTGGGTTTTTTTGGCACTGCTTAGAAGCTGAACACAGTTTGGCCTCAAGCTAATAGTCCCTCTGGAGAACAGCATCCTATTTTTTGGAAAATCTTACCAAAAAGTTTTTGCACAGGGACTGCTTGACTGCCCAAGTTATATATGGTATTTACATCAATATACTGAACCTCTTCTGGTACACTGTCATTGCAGATTAAGAATTTTTACTTCATCTCACTGAGGCCTTTGGTTCACTCTGCTACAGGTAGTTCATCTGGGATCTACCTGTAGAATAACAGTACCAACATACGGAAGTGAATTAGTGAGCTGTTACTGGACATTGATTAAGGGGTGGGGGGGGAAGGGTGCTGCAAAATAAAAAAAAGGCAGTGAAGTGCAAGGTTCCTGTAGAACTTGTAATGCAGTGGAGGGATGTGTTCACAGTGAGAGAAAATTGCTTTTCTCACTGATATCTGTATTCTATTTATTGTATTCAGTAAAAATCCAAGGAAAGGAGGAAAATTTCTCTTGCCCTTCAGATATTTCCAGGCTTGCTCTTGATGCAGGAGCTCATGGGATGAACAGAAGCAGGTAACTTGGACAAAATATGCCTGACATTGGTGTTATTCATAAAACACTTTTCTTGGCTATGCCCTATGTTGCTCAGGGTAGAAGATGACTGGCAGTGTCAAGGAATGTCCTGAAGGTCTGCAGAAGCCCACTGAGTCTTAATAGAACCCTCTAGATAGTAGATTTTATCCAGGTAAAGTAATGTTTAAGTAGCTTTTTTTCCCAGAGGGGTGAAGCAGCTGAAGGGTGTGGCTGTAACCAGGTAGGTGCTGGGAAAGAAGCTGCGAGTGAGTTGCTGGGCAGTGAGTTGGTCCATCTCTGGGAGCCTGCTCTGCAGGGGAGACAGCAGAAGAGAAAGTGGTGACCTTGAAGCTGTGCCACTGCACTTGCTATTAGAAATAAAGCTTAAAGATACTCTGTGGCAGAAGGCAGACCAGAGGTAGAAGGAACCTTTTCTTCTCCCCATTTCTTTAGAGAAAGAGATGAATAGAAGGGGTGACCCCCCCCC
>VXAZ01002277.1:134140-309208 GCA_013399875.1 Gymnorhina tibicen | reverse complement strand
TGCCCGCCCCACCGCACCGCACCGCGCAGGGCTCCCGCCGTGGGATGGCGGTGCCGCGCGCATCCTGCCTGCGCAGGCGGTGGGGAAGGGGAGGGAAGGAGGGAGGGAGGAAGGCACGGGGTGGGAGATGCACATGGTGGCCCCGCGCTCACGGGAGGGCCGGGGGAGGCCCGGCCGCGGGGGGCGGGCAGGACTGGGCTGGGCTGGGCCCGCCTGCCGCCACCGCCCCGCAAAGTTGCGCGCGGTTGGGAAAGCGGGGGCGCCGCGCCCGTCCCGCCCCAGCCGCGTCCCCGGCCCCACGCGGAGCTCTGGGATGGAGGGAGTGGTACCGCATGTGGCTGCACTTGTCGGGGGAAACTCCTGCGCTTGGATCTGGTGGGAAGGCAGGATAGGAAACCAGAATCGCGAGGGTGCGACTGGGAGAGGTGTGGGAAGGCGACCAGCAGCTGCAGCATCCCGGGCTGCCGGTGTTGGATAGGGGTCCTACCCGCTACCGACGGACCCCAAGTGGGAATCCCGGAGGCTACGCTGGGCTCTGGCCGGTAGCACCCGCCGTCTTGGGCTGGCTCTGCGGGCGGGCCCCGGGAGTTGAGTCCCGCTCGGAGCCACCATCGGCTGCGGCTGCCCCGAGGGCTGGCGGGGACCCGCGGCCGGCGCCGGCGGAAAGTGCCAGGACCTGTGGGACGGATGGGTGTTCATTGTCATAAAGCTGCGTAGTTGAGGGGGCAAAGTGCTTAAGTGAAGTGTGTGACTAGGTTTTCCTATGGCCATGTTTTATCCTTGTCTTCGCCTCAGTTTTTTGGACTCTGATAGAAAATGATACTTGGAAATCAACATTCGTTTCCATTACATAGATGCTTCTTTTACAGACTAGATCAATCCTGTATTTTAAAAGGTGAAAGTGCCTTTAGTTATTATATTTGATAGCATATTATTTTGCATAACAGTGATATTTTATAGAGCAACATTTACAGATCTACAGTTGTTTATGTCATTAGAAAAATCACTTTGCCTTCTGAATAAAACACCAGAAAAACTAGCCTGAATTTGCCATTTCTAACGCACTTCAAGGGTTTGTTTGCTGTTGTATTATGTTCTTGTCCAGTGATTCCTGCAGACAGTAGCATATTTGTTTTTATAAATTATTCTAGTTACCTTCAGCACATAGCAGGAAAAGTTTGCCTGTCCTCAGTTTGTCTTGTTTTCAGAATAGGACACCAGTAGTTCCTAAGCTCGTAAATACATTTCATTAAAGCTACAATATCTTATAGGTGGCTTTGCTGTGTTTGAACCTTTGGAATGTAATAAACCAGAGTTGTGTTTGGGGGTTTTTTTAGTACTCATATGTGATGTCAAATGTCACAGAAGTAGACTGTTAGGTTTTTTCTCATCCACACCTTGTACTTTGGGTTTGGTTTTTTTCCTCGTAAATATATATTTACTGATGTACACAAAAAATACTTTACAATTCTGTGTTTGATAAATGACCTTTTCAGAACCATAGCTGCTTTTTGAAACCACAGTGATGGGAAATGCAATTGGTTTTACATTTTGCTTTAGTAATTTTGAAGTTGTTCTTCCTTGCATTTGAGGCTCCTTTCTTGCACCTTTAATCCTGTTTACCCCCCCACACCCCCAAAAGCATATCTATAATTTTAAATCCTTTTTTCTTTTCTGTAATCCTCTAACTTTTGGGGAAAAAAGGGCAACAAAAGATAGTAAGATGCAAATAGAAGGATGTTTTTGTTCTTGCTGCTTTGAATGAACTCCATGCCTTGCCAAAGTTAATGGCAAAAGTCCCACTCATTGAACAGGTAAAGTTTCAACCCTTGTCTTATATCCAAAGATTCTAAATGGCTTTTGCAAAGCTGGGCAGGTATTCTTCTCAGAATCTAGAGTAAATGAAGTGATAGGGAAAATAACATCACAGCGTACCAAACTTTCCACTGGCTAAAAAGAGCCAACAAAAGCATAAGCGAGGAAGAAGACTAGACTGATGGGGGTTTTTTTAGTGACTTTATTAATTTGCATTTTTTTCAGTGACTTTATTCAGAGGGGATACTGCATTCAGGACCTAATTGTGTTCTTCTTCCCACACCTAGAAGAAACAGGCTATTAATGAAGAAAAATGTATTTCACTGATTCAAATGGTTGGGCTCATAGAATCCAATCCATCTCCTACTGAAACCAGTGGAATGGTCTTCCTAAAGCCATTATGTGCACTGATCATCCACAAGCTCACATGTCGCTGGATTTCATGTCTCATAGCTCTACAGCTAACTTCACTTGAATGTAACTTTGGAGTAAAATCCACTAAATTGAGAACAGCTTTCCGAAAGGAAAAAGTGACACACCTCTAAATTCCCTTAAAGGGAAAATTTTAAAACAGTAAATACTGTTCTGTATCTTGAAAAAAACGCTCAGAAATTAAGGCCCTAAGGTCACTGTCCTTTAACATGGATGAACTTACCTTTATAGAGCACTGCCCATCATATTTTTCTTTGCCACAGTAGGTGAGAACATCACATCATAATATTTACTTTCACTATAGTGTGACATGGCAATTACTATTCCCATGTAACAGATTAGGAATCTGATGTAATAAGGTACAGAAATTAGCATGTTCAAAGCCAAGACTGGCACCTTAACAAAGGCCAGTTTGTTCTGTTTAAATTGATAAAAAGAATATAGAATAAATCAGTATCCTTTATAAGTCGCTTAAGATCACGGGTAATGTGTATGTTATGCAGTACGTACTACTAAGAATTCTTAGGAATTAGCTACTTTATCAAGCTACCTCTAAAAAGAAGAGAAAAAATATCTGAAGGAAAAACAAAACTTTTATAACTTTGTTAAACAAACATCATTATCTAGAGAGATGTACAGCAGTGGTCAGCCTCTTGTCCTTATGCAGTTACTAATTAGAGATTTATTAAAAAGAATTTGCAACATTCTTTTTGGTGCTTTTAGGGTCTTTTTTTTCTCAAAAAAATAAATGAATAGTGGCAGACCAACAGAAAGTGGTCTAGTTGGGTATTTTACTCCCAACTTTAAAAATTTCCATTAAAAAAAAATGTGCTATTATTTCAAAGTATTACAAACTGCTTCTCTGTAACAGAGGTGACGGATTTAGTAGATTTCAGTTAGAAAAAAAACAGGATGAAAAATTTCCCAATACATTTTTATATTTACTTGCCACTGCTAATGCATGAACCAGTTAAAATTAAAACAATTAACTCGTCTAAAGTAAAACATTTTAGAATTAGTGACTTTTTAAGAGCTAGCTCTTGCTATTCCACTTACAGTTTCAAAAACACTACATAAAATTGGCCAAACAGCAAATATAATGGTGCAAAAAGGCTTCTTTGGTCTTAGGATTAGATTATCCTTTTCAGTCATACCATTTTTTTTAATCAAGCCTTTAAAATTCCTGCTCATTTTATCATGCTCAAATACACATGAATCATAATTTCAAATATTTATATTTAGAAGGAGGCATGTACTCTGTAGGGAGGTGAGTTATAACAAGATACAGGAGTCCTCAGTCACAGGCAGTTAAACATCTCTATCTGATTATTATTCTTGGGAGCATAGTACTGCTATCATTCAACCATTAATTTTATTTCCCAGTGTTTATGATGTTATCCTATCTGGAGATCAGTGTTTGCACAGACTCTAGCTATTCATTTCACTTGTAAAAATGTTCCCCTGTATATGTTAGTTTCATTTGAGGTATGGAAGTCTCTAATTTGTGGGTATTTTTCAGCATCTGTGGAGAGATGAAAATTTAAGAGCTGAAGCAGCATGAAAAGAAGGAACGTTTGTAACTGGAGAGTGTTGCATTTGCAGCAATGTTTCCCTTACTTCTGTCCTCTGGAGCTCAAGTTTTGTGCACTCTGAGGCTGGAGTGGCTGGGTACAGGCAGGAGGATCCTTACATCCCTCTCTTTCAAGCTGGCCGAAAGCCTCTGCTGCTGTCATTTTTACACAGCCAAGTTTTACTGGAAGGGTTTGCCTTAGGTTTCTTGAGAGTGCTAGTAAGAAAAACTCCCCAACAGGATGTTGGGCTACTATGAAATAGTTTGGAGAGATGTTTCTGTTACTGTGATCCAGACTCAGCTATAGGAAGCCAACATTACTGGGGAGAGAAAGACCAAAGATATGCTTCTTCATCTTCAACTATTCTGTCCTCTGTCTCAGCATCTTACTTTCTTGACTGTTGAAACTCTCTTGCTTACTATTTCAGTCTGTTCACTGCCTTTCCTTTTCTCAGTTCCTAAGAGAAAAGTATCTTACCTGTGTTCTCTTAAATACACAGTCTAGAGGGAGGTAGCATGAAAAACACCGGGGGAGGAGAAAAACACAGGTATGAGAGTGGTTAAGAAGGGATTTGGAAAGTAAGAAAAAGATGTTTAAGAAGAGATGCTGAAAAGAGGGGAAAGAAAAGTTTGAGAGCAATTGGGACAGGATCTCTCCAGGATGAAGTTGTGCTCTGACATGGCTTTTATAAATGTTCGATAAGTCAGTCCATACTTCAGGCTTTCTAGGTACTGATAGATGTTATTCTTGCCTTCTGTTCCCTTGGCATCCATGCAAAAAGCAGATGTTTTGCTTTGCAAACATTGAGAATTACTAAGAGCATGGCTTCAACCTCACAGTGCTTTATTGAGGCTAAATAAATTAACATGCCAGGAGAAAGTGGCTGTTGTACCCTGCCCCAAAATTCCCTCTCCACACTCAATAGGAGAGATTTTCAGCTGTTGTGTAGGAATTAACCCTGGCACATTCATGCAAATAATTATGGGATATACCTTCACAGATGTGTAAGAGCAATTAGTGAAATGCGTGTAGTTATAGAGACATGGTTATCTTTTAGGGATTCCTGTACCTGGGCTAGCTAACCCAAATGCTTAATACAGTCACCTGTCTCCTAGATTAATTAGAGAATGAAGATTAACAATGAAGGAGTGGAAAAGAATGACTATGGTAGATGGAAGGACTGGGGCAACATAATGTACTACTGGGATTTGGGAATATGGCGATTAATAGACTAAGGGAGAGAGAGAATTAGTGTGGAAGAGGGAATTATTGTGTAATAAAGAGAAAATTATGAGTGCTGAAAAAACTGGGAATTTGAGAGACTTTTTATGTTCATGTGAGAGCATGAGCTGAATACCGAGGCACAGTGGGACCTTTTGAATGTTACAGTAACACCTGTAGATATTATTATAGATGTTCTTCAGAATAATATCTGTAAACTCTTGATATTTGTACTTAAGAAATTTATACCTCTGGCTGTCCCTAGAATCTGCAGTACTGATGTTAAATTGTACTTTAGGTCTTCTGCTCCATTAGGGGCCTTTGACTCTGAAATAAGTCAGTGCATAAAGGACCACTCTGGCACCAGGATCAAAGTAATACCTCAGAGGAGCTGATGCTAATGTTTTTTGAAGGATTTGGCAGCTTTGTTGACCAAACATAACCCTGCTGTCCAGTCAGAGTCCTGAATATTTGGGATGCACAATGGACTGAGATGCTTGAGAAATAAGTGTTTATAGACAATGTGCAGTAATAAATGTTATACTTCCATTTACTGTCAGCATCTCTATCGACAGTGACTGTCACACATAAAAGACATCCTTTAACAACTCCTCGTAATGAGTGTATCTGGATCTGGGTAGACCCAGCGTGTCCTCATCCCAACAGAGAATGAAGCTCTTCAGCCTCTGTGAGCTGCCTGCTCTCCATCACAGCACCCCTGCCTTTATTTAGCACTTCTGCAAACATTTGGTCCTTCTTTCCTTTCTAGTGCTGTCCTCAGCTCTTACAAAGCTCTGTGGAGCAAACATCCCTTCTTCTGAGGTGAGGAGCTGTGAAAAGAGTATAGATGAAAAGGAGATACATACTCTTCTTATTTTAAATAATTTTAAGACATAAGGTAGGAACAAACTGCACGTGTTTATTTTCTCTCCTTTTAACGTAGCTTTAGCTCAAACCGGTTATCACAGGAAAATATAGTAGTTTCATTTTTTTCCCAACATTATCTGGGCAGGTAGGCTAGCTGTGTGCAGACTTCAGAAAAGCATTCTTTCTTATTAGGGAGAAAAGTCACTGAATTCAATTATATGGCTGTTCTTATGTATATAGTGTAAAGCACAGTGACTTTACCCTTCATTGTGAGATTGCTGAAAATACTATACAAAAATAAACATATGTGTGGATGCATGTATCTACCAATAAAAGTGGCAATGATGTCATAAGCATTACACCTGCCCTAGTCTACTGTAGAATATTTGGCCAAGATTTTAGCTTTCTCAGTAGTTTTGCGTCAGTGAGACTAGTGGTTCGTGGTGACATCAATGTGCACATCGATTAAAATCCTTTGTCAGGTGAGAATTTCCAACAGTTGCAAGCTGAGTTGAATACACTGGTTCTAGAAAGATGATAGGACATTTCTTAAAAGGAAATTCTAAATTGCTTACCTCCCATTTTAGATGTCTTCAAGCAATGAACAAAAAATTTTTCCATTATTCTAATGGTGATTTTCACAAGATGTTACTAGCAAGAAGATGTCTGTATCAGTCAGTTCACCTGACTTAAGGAGAGTACTCTGTTGCTTGGAAGGTATTTCTGCCTAGCCCATAGTGCTCAGTAAGTACAGAGTAGACAACACTTAGAATTTTGCAATTATTCATTATGTTCTCTTCTCCTACTCAAAGTCGTAGGGAGGCTACTGAGAGGTTTAGAAGTGAGATAACAGATGCTGTCACTGCACTGACAGCAAAACCTGCCATTCCCTGTGTCTCCTATTCTACAATTCATGTTGCATCAGTAGGAAAGAAAATTCAATTTCTTCCAGAAATGGAGGCTTGGACAAGAGTAATCTGGTCAGTGGCAGTGTAGTAACAGAGTGGGGAAAAAGAAGAAAAAATGGTTCTGTGTCAGCACCTTTGATTAATTCGTTTGACCACCATCTGTGACACATACTTTAGACATGCGGTCTACTTGTGTAGATAGGTACATACATATCAGATGCAAATAAAGATGTGTTTCCAACTACATTTAGAAGAATTCCATCACCTTTTTGTCAACTTCTTAAATCTTTTCCAGTTGTACATGTCTCAGCTATGTTTTTGCAGTACTGTCTGCAACTACTTTGAAGCTCATCTAGATTCTTTCACGAACATAGACAAATCTTAACTGAATATAGTGTGTTCAAGAGCTGGGCTGAAATGTAGCATGGAACTTAAAATATTGAAGTACAGCAAAACAAATGCCACATTTGGTACGCTTTCATATACTACAAGTCACTTTCATGCCCTTTACATAGTGTTTATTAGCAGAGTAAATTAAAAAAAAATAACCTGGATCTTACTATTTTTTTCAAAACAAAGTAAATCCACACTTTTTAAAATCTCACATACTTATCTGAAGATAGCAAAATATAGAAACAATTATAAATATGAATGTAATGAGTGAATGAAAATATAGATATAAAAATGTCATAAATGCTATGCTGGAGGATCTGACAAATACTATTTGAAAATTAAAAATACAGAAATTATAACTTGCATATTCAGAGGACAGATAACTTTTTATTAAGTTCCAGTAGGAATTAATTTTAAAAATAACTCTGTTTATTCAAATGTTCTGACTGTTTTGCATTAAGAGACTCCTTCAAATTCTCTGGGAAATAATATATTTTTAACATAAACTTAACTTTTGCTTTTAAATGTTATGCATATCTGTAAAGACAATGAGAGAGCCCCTAGTTTTTTCTAATGAAATAAATTCAGTTAAGTTCTTCTTGTTACAATAGGATTGAAGTTGACAGTGTTTTTATAGTGTAAAGTATGCCTGTAGAAATAGACTCTGCCTGTTCAGTGGACCTGCTCCTTGCATATAATCCATGTCATATCTAGTCTACTGATTAAAAAAATCTGTTTGATGTAGTCCTTATTCATTAAACCTAAGGGGAAAAAAAGGGTGTTCATGAGAGATTGTGGTATACTTTTCTCAGGTTTCTTTCCGTCATTAACAGAGCTGTTAAATGAGTTTAATTTGTAAAAGCTCCTTATTTCTTCAGAGACATAAACAAAGAGCACAGTTTCCTACTATTTCAATGTTCAGAAGCTGCTACATAGGATTAAAAAAAACCACCAAATCAATTGCATTTGCTATCTTCATCTTTTTATTTAGGATAAATTAACTACATATATTTTAAGTGATGACTTTCCTTAAATGAAAGAAAGCATGTGAATGAAGTTACATATTCTACAAATTCGTAATTTTAGTTTGCTTATTCTACACAAGAGTTTGAGTGTGAAGTTAGAGATTTGAACAACAACATATTAAACTCTTAATCTTAACTGACAAGTTAAAAATTGAAGCCAGTAATTTTGAATTGTCAGTGTTGTACGTGTGTGTGTAAAAATAAAGATCTAATAATTTTAAAAATTAACAAGTAATTGCAGTTTCAGTTGATTGATCATTTTTACAATGAAAAAAATCTGGCAGTAATGTTAAGTTCAATCAGTGGAGTATGACCTCAGATTTATTAAATTGAAAAAAAAAATATAGACATTGAACAGTGAAGAAATCGGATTTTTTGGCATGGAATGACACACTAAAAATTAAAAATATGCTAAATAATTTGGCCGATATGCCAAATAATTTGTAATACTTTGACGTAACATTATGATTGGAATGGAACAAATACAAGACAAATGAAGAGGTAAAACAGAAATTTTATTAAGAGAAACAAATAAAAATATCCCATTCTTCTCTAAGAATTTATTGTAATCATTAAGAGACATAACAGTTATGACTGTTAGATATATGTTTAAAAATGTTTTGTAGAATTACACATTAATTAAGCTTAGTCATGTTCCTTTTGGAGCAATGGTAAAGCTATTTTTGACCTCAGCTGCACCATTTCCCTACATGAGCAAACAATATTATAATCTCTATTTTTAGCTCTGATGAAATGCTGATTGTCCAAAAAATATCTTAGGCTACTTCTTTTTTTTTAAAGGGCAAAAAAATTAATCAAAACGAGCAAATCTTGTTCCACCTTGTAAGATAAAAAGTGTTTTAATGAAAACATTTTTAAGAAAAGCCTCAAATGTATACTTTCTCTACTTATCTTCAAAATATTTTCTCGTTTTATTCCATCATTTCTCTTTCCATCTGCATCACTCTCTCCTCAAGAAGACTTCTCAGTCTATAATTAGCCCAAGTATGATGAACATGTTTCTGGTACACAAACAAAGCTACTTTAGGTATCACAGCACCACGCTGCAGCGTAGTAGCCTGTGGATGCACTTGCAAAGTGCTTTTTTTGTTTCCTCAAAAACTGCTGAGCACCAGTAACTTGCAAGATGCTAAATGCCCTGATTGCTCCTGATGGGGTTTTAATACTCTCATGGCCTCCCTATGTGCTCAAATAAGAACGAATCAGAAATCTGAGTGCAACATTTTGACCATGGCATTTTACTTTGTTATTAGGAATTTCAGAAATGTACTTAGAATATTTATTGTATAGCTGTTTTTGCAAACTGGTATTACCAGCATGCTTTATTGTCTTTCAGTCTCTAAGACTGAAAATGATGTTTTGATTTAATGTCAAAACAAAAAAACCATACAAATTTATTTTCATAATGCACATATGTTATTGGTAAAATTATATTCATGAAAAAAAATCTGCAGTGATAATTGTGGTTAGACAGATGAATATTTCCTTAGATATTGTATCATTTTTCTCTGATGAATGCAGCACAGGAAATTACCCATACCTTTTATTTTTACAAAACAATTTCAGCTTTGGTCAGTTACACCAGTCACCTTCCCCTCCAGTAAGCTTATCTGGTCAGCAGACAAGCCATATTAATAGCTTAAAAGCAATCTGAACTTAAACTCTTGCATTTCATATAGGAGACTAATTGGATATTTTGAAGGTTGCAATGTACGTATGGCATTGTGGCAGCTACAAAAAAGTTTACTTTTTATCACAATGGGGAAGAAGTCTTCTAGGACCTCTAAACTGAGAACATCAGGCTCAAACTTTTGTGAATAAGAAGCACAAGCAATGTGAAATAATGAGCTTGTACAATATGTAAAAATGATTTTTTTTCAATTTGTAATCTAAGCCATTTTAAGATAGTGCTTTTTAAGTGCATTTTAAGATACCGAAAGGAAAAAAAAACAGCTGCACTACTCTGCTCTACTCTGTCTTTTTCCGCAGCCCAGTATCTAAGCAAAATATTTAACATAACATTGACTCTTCTCAATAGCTTTTTCTGGCCAGTAAACATGAGACAGATTTATCAGTAACATAATTTTAGTAGACTTTGACACCTTATGGTAGCTAGCAACTTGATCCAACAAATGCAAGACTGAAGATAAAAACAAATTCCTTGCAGAATAGAAGAGGGTGTAGTCAAACTGATACTGACAATATAAAGTGAATTACAACCCAAGACCTTATGCTCCATCAAACTGAGGAATCAACTTTCATAGGCAACAGAAGAGAATAAGAATGTTGTAGATGTAATCATAATAATAAGGAGGAATAGAGAGAACAGTGGGAGAAATGTGATGATATTTAGTCATACTTTCAAAAAATACAAAGGTGTTCAGTTAGTTCATCTTTAATATCTTTGTCTTTATTCTGATTTTGAAGATTATGGATAACGTAAGATGTGAATTCTCCTGTTTTTTTCCATATGTTCCTAGAGCAAAAATAGTTTCCCCTCTTCATATGGATTTCTCCAAATAAGGAATGAAGACGCTGTAAATTAACTCCTCATTACTACAGTAGAAATGCATACTTCCAATATGCTGATTTGGGGGGAGAGGAGAAATGAGGAGACAGCTCCTTGGAAAACTCTATTGAAATCTGTCTTCCAGAAATTTCCCACTTAATTACAGATTTTTTTTAAACAGCATTTAATTATTTGTGTTTATACACATGAAAGCAACAAAGAAAACAACAACATTAACCCCCAAACACCAAAAACGCAGCCCAAAACTTAATTAACTGGACTTTGCAGTGAGTTTCATTACATTTGCAAATCCTTGATTCTGGTAAGAAGGTAGTACAACAATGAGATAGGATGATCCTGTCAAAAATCCCTCACTACAGGACAACATGATTCAAACAGCAGAGGTGACCAGATACGAAACCAAGATGAAAATGTCAGGCCAGAATTGAGCAACAGAGCTGCTGTAAAGACATCCACAACAGAGAGCTAAATGTTTTTATTGGCATGTGCTGTTGTTCAGACCTGTGGATCTCAAGAAGTTATCTTTGGGAAAGGTGGATTCTGCCTTCTCAATCTGTTTTTATGAATTCTTCAGTACCTCTTGTACTTTACAGTAAATATAACAACTGCTACAAGATGTAATAACATCTATTTGCCTGTCAACACAGGCAAATAGACTGAGCTAGATGCATCAAATTATCCAGAATGACAGCATTTATGGGTCTCTAACACAAAGAGATATAATAAAAATTAACAACACAGACTTCTGCATCTTCTAGGACATTAATCTCTATTGCTCTTCACTGAAAAAAAAAAAAGATGCTGGATTTTTTTCAAATGACCATGCTGTAGCTTTATGGAAAACAAATCCCAAAGTATAGTATATTTGGGAAATTATGTATGTGAGTATGCACATATATGCTTAGATTTAAAGACATCAGGCATCATATTATGATAGTGTTCTATTTAATATAATTATAGCCTAGAAACTGCTAATGTTTTTTTCTTTTCACATATATAAATTCTTGTAATGAATAGTATTCAAATAGTTAAATTTATTTTTGTCTTGTTAATTCAAATGTTTTGACTTTTAGACACAGCCTGGTTTTTTTCACATTCTGGCTTGATACTCTGCTTGAGTTCAAAGCCAGCATCTGCTTCCCCATTGTTTTATAAGAAGCCTTCTGCAGAACAAGTAAGTGATACAATTCATTGAAAGCATGGAAGTTAAAAACAAGTTCCTGACCTTAAAAATCAGTAAACAGAATTATCTATTATAGTCCTTTTACTTTTTTCATCTTTCCTTACATTAACAAAATGTATCCATTATCTCAACACCCTTAGCCCTTCTTGTTAATGCCACTGCCTTTCCTGGTATCTTGATCTTGTTTATTTTCAAATCCTTAAATATTTTATTGTAAACAAATCTATACTTCTCAAGGTTTTCAATGCTAAATTTTCAGATATATCTATTTTAATTTCCCACATGAAAGATTTGCTTGTTCCTACACCTTCTTTCACACAATATCTGATTTATCTACTTTCTTGAAATGTATGAAAGTTGCTGTATGAGCTTACCTAAGGCTTTTCTCCAAATTCACTGAATTCTCAGTTCATAATTTTGAAAATTAACTGTTTAGCAGTCATGAATTGTTGCTAAGTAGAGTTGAATTTCAAACTTGTATTGTGTGCTATCTCATTATTTGATTCCATGTCTTACCAAATACAGACAATTTTTGTGGGATTTTTTTTTAGGTCCCTCTTCAGTCACATGATAGCTCAGCCTTCTTTTTTAAAAAGTTTTCATCTTCCTGGGTGCAGAGTAAAACTTGAAGCCCTGGATGCTGTAAAAGTGAATGTAAATAAGAAAATTACTTTATTTCATATAACTTTGAATCAGTGTTTTGGTTTGATTCGGTGAGGCTGTATTTTGATTCTGTGTTTTGATTTTTTTAAAAAAAATTGGGTTTTCAGTACAATTTTAGGTTTTGACTGATGTTTCATCTTTGTGAGTTCTTATCTTTTATTTGCTATTGATATCTCATTTCTTATAAGTGATTATTTAATAGGTAGATAGATATGCATATCCAATTTGGTAATAGTTGAAAACTTTTAAATCCAGAAAATGGAAAAAATAGGAGAAGGCTGCTGCTTATAATATGGCAGACTGCCATTAAGGACTGAGTTTCCCAGACATGCTGGACACCCTGCTTGAATACTGTGTCTTTATACATACATACCTAGCTGGAAATGGATAGAGAATAAAAAAATATCTCAAGTATTGTATACCATTAGATACTGGCTGCTATACATAGATATAGATATAGATACATGTAAATCCTTGATTCCATGTCTTACCAAATACAGACAATTTTTGTGGGATTTTTTTTTTTAGGTCCCTCTTCAGTCAAATGCTAACCTGTACTGCAAAATTAGTTCTAGCAGTATAGGTATCCTGACTGGCACCCAGATACTGTTTCTGTGCAAAGATAGCCAGTGAAAATGAAAGGCAAACAGCAAGATTCACATTTTCAGCTAGGAAAAGCTGAGAAATTGAATGCATAACTTAGATGCTTAAATACTGATATGATATGAAAATGTGTGCAGTTCTCTAAGTTGCTGTTGGA
Organism: Gymnorhina tibicen; assembly: GCA_013399875.1. Taxonomy (NCBI): domain Eukaryota; kingdom Metazoa; phylum Chordata; class Aves; order Passeriformes; family Artamidae; genus Gymnorhina; species Gymnorhina tibicen. The sequence goes on along the minus strand of VXAZ01002277.1, from coordinate 295,819 downwards.
TAACTCCAGGAATGTTTAGAAATTGTTTCATTTTTGTATGGATGAAATACAACACACAGTTTATGCATCAATATTAACAACACCTGAGCATCAGCAAGCTCAAATAGAAAGGAAATTTAGTTTTTATGTCATGCCTGTAATTGCTGCTATTTCTTTATTTATGGAGGGGCATGTGCTATTAACTGACATTAATCAGAAAACAATTACTACCATTGACAAAGAAGATCTAGCAAATACTTTGCTATACTCTGAGAATACAGAGTTTATTTTTTCATAGTTATAAATACAGAATGTAAAGGCCACACAAAAGTGAAATGAAGTGAATGAAGTGAAAATGAAGTAGAAAGAATCTATGTAGATGATGGGGGGAAATGCTCTCAAAGCATAAATGTTTCTATGTTTCTTAAAATATAATAGAAATCTGACTATTTTTTTCCCTAGACTTTCTCATTTTCAAACAGTATCTCAACTAGAAACTAAATAGGTGATTGCATGTTTGCTCTGTTTTTATAGGTGCTTGACACTGTTTGATTGTGATTTAATGAATTGTCTTTGTTTGATTTGAAATATAAGTTTAGATATGCAAGCATGGGTCTACATTTATCTTACCTAATACAATGGGATCATTATTAAAGTACTTAGTAAAAAATGATGGCAAACCAGATTCTAGTCCATATTTAACATTCATTTTGTGGAATAGCACTTAGAAAGCATGTTTTGTCTTGTCTTGATATTTGTTCAACAGAAACTGAAAGGAAAAGTGCTGGAGTCATCTCTACCTATGGATGAATAAGTGGGAGAATGAAATAAATTAGGCCTTAAAGCTTCAGAGCATGTGGCACTGCACAGCCTCAGTACACGAGGGCTTAACCTCTCCAGGTTACAGCAAGTCTGTAATTCCGGAGGGCTCTCAGTAATGACCACTTTCCTGCAGTGTTAGCATGGTTAGTGTCCAGTTGGTTATAAGTATGTGTATCATGTACTATGTTATTGTTAGATTTTGGCAAGTTACGTTTTAGTTTGGTACAAAAGACAATGTGGGGCCTCTCAGGGCCAAGCTTCACAGAAAGGATATCCTGTCTTTATCGTCTTGGAACAAGACATAATAAAATAGAGTTATTGCAAGCACCATCAGAGATAAAGGTGAAACACGAAAATGCATCTTCATTTTTTGCTGCCAAATGTACTCTCGTTGCTGAAGTTCTGAAACCTGAAAATACTGAAATCTTCAGTCACCCATCTCGTCTACAGCCATTTGAGATTCAAAGTGTCTCCCCAGCTACATGCCAGAAGAACACTTACATGGGTGGATGACATTACATTTAACAACAGTAATTACAAGCATGATTTCTATTATTCTGTGTGGGTTCTGGGTCCTGCCTTTTGCTAGTGCTTGGTTACTACACCACTGGTCAGTGGTGAGAGACTAGACAGAGTGAGAGTGAACTTGTGCTCTCAAGTTTAATAAGAATCTAATCCTCAGCTTTCTGGAGAGAAAAAAAATTTAAAAGGAAGGAAAAAGAAAAGAACTATCACATAACTGAATGGTGCTGGTATGGGACACCTCCACTTCTGTTGTCAAAATGTCCCCTCAGTGTAGAATATAGTTTAACTCATTCATAGGACTGTGGGTCACATTGATCAACACCAAGGCAGCCTGGCTTAGTACATTCAAAATTGTTTCACACATTTAATAGACAGGAACACATGAAGTTTTGCCCCATAAAGTTACTTTTTGGATGTGGATCTTGAATACTTAATGAATTCTATTCTGCCGGTTTTTTATTCTACTGTACAAATTGGGAAGCAGTATAGTCTGCATTTTTTACAGAATGATTCCTTTTGTTGTTTCTTTTATTGTAAATTCCAGTATTTTTGTCCTGATGTTTTTCCACCCTATGTAGAACTTATCTTAAGTTTTCTCTAAAATCTGTTGGGTTTATCTCCACTTTCTAATATTCTTATGAATTTAATGTAAACATGCTGAATATGTTGGTTTTTTATTTGGACTATCTTACCACAAACTAGATTAAAAAAAGAACAAACAAAAAAGTTAAAGCAAAACTCTATTACATGTTTCCTGAACCAAAAAATAGCCAAAGAGTTAATGTGAATTCCAACTGATTTCCTCATCAGTCACTAAAAGAGAAATAATTTCAGTGTTTAGTTGTTATGGTGTGGTCAGCCAATATAAGTCAAGACCTTTTTTGGCCATGGTGAAGTCAAGTCCAGCAACGTTGCTAATAAATGCAAATGGTTGCTTAGTAAATACACATATATAAACTGTAGGACTCTACACTTGATGTAGTCATCTGGGCTTCCTTTTTACACTGTAGAGAACAGTTCCTTCTAGAGTGGACTTTTTACACACTGAAGTCCATAATAAATTCCTAAAAGTGCCTTTTCCTTTCCTCTACATATGAAGTCTACCCCTGGCGAGCTCAAGTTTAGGTATTGCAGATACCTAAAACTACATGAGTTGTATCTAATATGTGCTGGCAAGTGTTTCATTCTTCATCCACTTCATATATCTGCAGATCAGCCACCAAGATCTAATCCAAAAAAGCAGCTTTCAGCCTTCCAACCCACGAATACCTTTGATCACACTTTGGTCCCCCAAAGGTGAACATTGCATGTGACATTCACAATAACTGATATATCATGGATCATCAAACTCCTCCCAGACACCTGCTGAACAACAGTCTTCTATGCTTTGGCATAATACACACTATTCTTGATCTAAACGCTGTCTAAACATGATCCAACTTCCAAGTTCCTTAGTGTCTACACTCCCATCTCACTCAATCTTTCTTCAGGTTTTATGGCTCTAGAGTTTGGAACAACAGGATTATTAGTTTGAAACAAAAGGGTTATTACTGCTATGTTGGTATATTTATTGTCTTCAAATAGAACAATTTTGAAGGGCTTCAAATTGAAGTGAAAAATAACTTTAAAAGTCCAAAGAAGAATATTGAATTGTGTGAAAGCATACCTCCACAGTTTCAGTCTCGGACTACTCAGACAGGATGTTTCTCTAGAAAGAAGATAAAGAGGTTCAAGATTTGTTTCTAGAAACAGAGCACAGGCAGAAATACTGACCTTCTGGTGCCTTACAATTGTTCATTTTATGATCAGTTGTGGAGAACTTTGATGTGAGCAAAGAACTCTACTTAAAGCAAGGAAATATGTAGGTTTGTAACTTGAATGACTTTGAAGATGTGATAAGACATAACTTGATAGAAATTGTTCTGAAAAATGGCAGTGGTTTGGAACGTAATTTTCATAAAAAGAAGATTTTTTCTTTATAATTATAATGGAGCGTATTATGAAATACATGGCTTGTTACTAACCTGCAATCTTAATATCAGATGAGGATAGCTGTAGTAGCAACAAGCTTGTCCTTTCACTCACAGTTCTACTTCCTTTCAATTTTTGCTTTCAGCTGTGCTAGTGTGGCTAGCGAAAGTAAAATGAATTTTAAGATTATTTTGAAACTGAAGAGAACAACAGTGCCTTAATGGAGAGAACAGCAATATTTATATAGAACAACATTTAGGTTAATATTTAAGAGTGTACATCTATGTCCTTAGCAAACAACAAATTATGAGAAAAGTGTGATTAAACATGCTCAGTGTTATCTCAAGCTCCTTGAATAATGCAACAGCCTCTTGTCAGCATAGCAGTTGCTCTATCATTGCTCCCACTTTAGCCAGTTTCTGGATAGTGATGAAATACACTTTTCTAATTCAGTAAGAGATACATGAGTTCTGAAATTATTTGATAAAGCAAGCTTCCTTTGTAACTTCATTGTAACTTGAAATCCCTTCCTGCTACGTTTTTTCCCAAGGTTCGTAGAAGTTGTCTTGAATAGTTAGCCTTTCCTCCACTGGATCTTGAAGCAGAACATCCTTTTAACATTGCAGATGCATTAGAATTATAAGCTAGTTTCCTTTATGGGCAATGATTCATGGTCTTTCAAATGAATGGCTCCTGTCTGCTAAGGACAACTGGCATGCACCATCCTCACATTTCTATTTCTCTACATTAATAAGCCTAGATGAAAAGTATAGGCCAGCTATGATTTACACAGCTACAGTCAGATCTCTTAAACCAATCCTCCTTTTAGTTATCCTTCCCAACCCCCTTTCCCTACAGAAATATTTTGATTAGATGGAAGGCAAACCAGATTTCCTATGTCTATGTATTGTATTTTGGGAGAAAGTCAACAAAATATTTTTTTGTTCCAAAATTTCTACCATTGCTATGACTGTGCCACTGGGGACTAGTTTGACTTTGTGAAGAACATCCAGACGAGGTTTGGCCACTGGATAATCACTCCAGTGATTGTTTAATGACTCTTAAGCACAGCAACAGGAGTGGATGGATGTCTTGACAATGTTGCCAGAAGTCAGACATGCCAGTGAGATAGGAGACATGCAGGAAAGAAAGAAATTAAGAATGGAAGGCAAAGAGATTGAGGAGAATCACAAAAAAAAAACCATAAAATGCTGCTTCTAGAAGATCTCTAATGTGATTATGAAATGAATGGGCAAGAAATAGATTTTTCACGGGATGTGCTTAAGAGAGTATGCAGTTAGAAGAGGGAAACCTCAGTAATACAAACATCTGTGGCTTTGTTTCTGCATAATCATGGACTACAAAATATGCAAGCAATATTTTGGAAAGGAAGAACTAGCAAATGAGCCACAAGCCGACAAACCATTAGCAACACAGACTTCATTCTGTCTTTAATCAGGGCTCTGAGACAAGAGCAGATGCAATATAATAATGCTTATAAGAGCCCCTAGTTATTACATAGGATAAAACCCTGAGGTTTTACCCTATACCTGATGCTTACACGTAACTGACTAGTCTAGTGCAACTGTATACCCACTTTTCTGGATGAGTTGGGTTTAAACAGAAGTGAAGAGAAAGGAGATTTTGTTTTCTCAGTAAGTAAAGAATATTAGAGTTGAATACAAAGACAGTGGATTCAATGTACCATATGACAGGCCAAATTTGCCATGCCACCTGATTAGTCAACCTGATTATAGTCTTCAGGCAGCTTGCACATGTGACTTAAAATAGCATCTCTAATGTCTTCATAGTAACAGACCATGTCAGCAGGAAATTCCATTGGTTGTGTGTAGGCAAACGACAGCTTTGTAGCCCATAATTCATAACATCCTAAATTCAGGGAGGTGATCCACCCTCCCTAAAGATCGCAGGCATCATGATGTACTCACCATGACACAGTCAAATGAAAGTCAGCAATAATGTTACAGTTCAGATGAGTCAATTAGAAATGCCATCTTGCTAGAGGGCACTTTTCACCACAATCCGCATTGCTCAGAAAGCAGTTCAATTAGACAGATAACGCAGTCCAAACAGAAAATTTCCCAGCTGTCCAGTTTAAAGACCAAGTTTAAAACTGGTGTGCATATTATTTTAAATTTGATTATAACATGGATTTCTGCCAAAAGGAATAAAAGGCTGTTTTACAGAAATATTTTAGTGACATATATTATTTTCTTCAAGACTTAAAGGACAGCATAGAAGAAACCATGAAGTTGAAGATAACAGAATTTAAAATGAATTGGTTTAGACAGAAGTTTTATGGGAAGGAGTGGAAACAAAAAAAAAATTATTTTCCTTTTTGTTTACGTAAGGGTATTGCTGCTTCCAGCTGGTTACAACATTTTTGGCCTTTGGTCTTATGAAATGGTATAAATGACACTAGCTGAAGTTGAAAGGTCTCAAAGAGAGTCAGTAACCTCACAGCACGATAAGCTAGGAGAAAAGCAAATTTCAGAGCTTTTTGTGTGTTTTGTGATACATGAAACAACTATACTTATGAAGCTTTCATTTTGCTCCAACTCGTGGGAGAAATATACTGCTGTTCGAGTCTATTATCACCCTGTTGGGCTCTCACTTGTAATGGTTTGCAAACAGTCAGCCTAAGAGAATGTATGTAGAAAACCTTCAGAATGACCAGTCCCGTGACTCTAAGGGTGGAGGTGGATGATGATAATTTTTGGAAAAATTTATTACGTTATGTCTGATGCCTTTCTGTATGCTTAACATGCTTTATTATTCCAATATTTTTCTTATTAAATTATTACCTAATAAACCTGGTTTATAAAAATACTGGTATAAGTAAGCTACCATGACACACAAAGATAAATTATTATCAGGCCAACTGTGCATGCATTCTCATAAAAGCTGAAGGCCTACTGAAAGAACACTTACTTCTTAACAAATATCTCAAATTCTTGTCCCAAAACCAGGGACAAGACATTACATTGTCGTTGCCTTTACTGATCATTAGTAAAACATCTTCAAATGATCGCCTAAGGAAACAAGACTCCTGTGGCAGCACTCACTGTGTGGGTATGGTGTGTATATGCTACTAACTTAATTTCAGTCACTTTCTGCTTGATCAGTTACTTCTGACGGAGAGCTGGAAGTACCAAAGGTATGTAAGCTCTTAGAGTTTTCATAAAAATTGGTACTTGGGAAGAGAAGACCCTATTAATATGCATAAAAGAAAATCTTCAGCATGAATTCAGCCCATCATAAAGGCCAGGGACTGCAGAGGGGAAAGAGCTGTAAAAACAAATCAAACCAAATAAGCAGCTTTGGTAGGGCTAGCAATTCACTGCCTGCTACAAACTTGTCAGTACAAGAATTCAATTTACCTGACTTGGATATCTTGTTCCCACCTACAGCTTAGATAAGAGTTACCTCACCATCTGAGTTACTGGCCATCTGAGAGTTATTTACCCAGGCTACTCATATTGGCTATGTCTGTAGCGCTGAGTGAAACATGGCTAAGCCCTGACTAATAGCACTGTTCACTCTCCAGGAAACTTAGGTACTTTTTTGAGAAAGTCTGTTTCTACAAACACATGAAACCTAGGTGTAAGGTATCTGATAAAGACGGACAGAGTTCAGCTTCAGAATTTAATTGATTCTGGTGCTCACTTAACAATTTTAATGTCAGTAGTTGCATCCACATCTTACACAGTGGCTTTGGCTAGGAGAAAATAAGTTTTAAATCTGAGGCACGTCCAGACAGTAAAGAATTAAGTATTTTAAGTATGTACCCAGTGTTTGAACTCATTCCCTGATGATTTTTTATTTCACAATACGGTATCCATGGTCAGTGGAGCTAACAGACATTTCCAGAGGATGAGATGAATTGTCCTAGAAAAGACTTATCTTTGCTGTTGATGACAGCTGAAATGTATGCAATAAGCTTAGACTAGACAATCTGCTTTTAAACAGTTTAAATTAGGTATGATTAATCCCATCCTGGAAGCTACTGAATTGTTCTCACAATACCTGAGTTCCTTATACAGTCAATGACAAAGGCTAGGTTTTTTTGAAGATACCATAAGGAAATCCAATTAGCTTAACTTTGCTTGTTAAACTGAACAAGGCAGAATCCCCCTCTTGTGAAACAAAGTCTACCTATTAAATATACAGGAAACCTAAACACTTGCTTTAGAAAGGTAGCTTCAACAAACTCAAGGAATGTAGGTGTCTAATAAAGATGAAAAGATTTATTTCTTCAGATTTTATTAGTTCTTGTGCTCATTGAAGAACCTTAATAACATTAGAGTTATTAAATCTTAATATTTAGTATTAAAATAATATTTATACTGTCATCTTTATCATCTGTTACCACAATAGCAGAAGATAATAAAAAAATTACAAAACATATACAGGAGAAAGCAAAACATGTCCAATTCTAACGTGTCTCATTTTTCATGTACACTGTTAATATATTTTCTATTATTAAGAACTCATCTAAATTGAGGAACCTAGGAACATTTTCCATCTAGTGGATCCAGGTGTATGATCCAGCTGCTTTCTAGTTGGATGACAGCAATTATAGCTCTTTGGATGAGTAGAGAAGAAACTGTGGTGTAGTCATTTAGACCCATTGCTTGGCACACCATCTTCTTAGTTTACGCTGTCAAGATTTAAACAGAAGTTTAGGAACGGATATTTCTGTGGGGTGTGTGTTTAGATACACATACATATATGCATACATATATAAAAATACTTCTTTAAGAATATCCATAAAACATATGAGTTTTGCAAACAGTTTGTTAACTAGAAGATCACTTAAGGTAGAAGAAACATGCAAATAAATAATACAGTAGGAATCAAACCAGCTACCTGAAAGAACAATGAGGTCTACTTGATGGAATTGCTCTGAACAGCAAATATGTCAGACTGAGAATAATAGCAGAAGTCAAGGACAAAATAAAGAAGAAAGAGAGGATGCGTTCGTACCAGACGGAAGTAAAATTGNAACAGTTTGTTAACTAGAAGATCAGTTAAGGTATTAACTGATTATTAAGGAAAACTCAAGGCTGCAGCACTGTGGAGGCTTGGGAGAAATGGTAGTGTTTTCCTGTTGCTGGGAAAGCTTGGAACTGATTCCAAAAGGCAGTAGTCTGGGATGGGCTGTAGCTGAATTGTTTCCTCAGTCTAACATATACACTAGGAAACCCTTATGATCAACCATGAGCAGACTTCAGGGAGTTACTTAAAGGCATATTCTAAATCCCCCTTTGACTTTTTTATGCCTTTTCTAACTTTTTACTTCTTTTTTCCAATTCTTTCACTGAGCAGTTTATCCTCCTTTGTTAGGACAATCTTGTTTCCTCCTTCAGGTTTTTCTGCAAACTTTAGCAGAATCACAGATAGCAAACACATCATAGGCCCATTAAACCAATGGCACTCCCATTAAAGCAATGATCTTTTGTTTGGTTATCATCCGGCTGCCAATCATCTAGGGCAAACCCTGAGGCTACAGCTATATGAATAAATTAAAGGGATAAGGGCTGGTCTACTGGTCCTGATGGCAGCAGCAACCACACCCACAAAGATAAAATAATTTCTCATTCCCTCACACGATCACCTCTTGCTTACTGCCCAGCAGAGAACAGTCTCTGTCCAGTGGTATTTCCTAGACAGCATCTAAACATCATCTGACAGAGCCTCATGAAGGACCGAAAGCAGAGAAGCTTGTGTGCTAGAAAATCACATTGTATAGGAGATCATTTGCTAGTGGTGCTTGAGCATATATGCCCTCATCCTGTTTATTAGTACTACAGACCAGCAGAGTCCAGGCATGACTGAGGGGATAGCATTTTTAACAATTCTGGTTCCTTAATTATCTTAGGTTATTGCAGAATTTGTATCTGTCATACAACAGAAGTTGTCCATACTAGGAGATGGGAAGCAGAGCTAAAAAGAAAGAAAAATATCAATACCATTCACCTCCCCCCTGTATATTTTAGGCTTCCTTCCAAGCCTGTTTTTTTCTCCATCTCCTTCCTCCAAAGGCTTGCTAGAAGAAAATAGAGGGAAACAGCAACCTTTAGTATAGAGTCACTATTTCCAATATAAAACCAAAACCAACCTCCAAAAAAAGAACAGAAGTGCAGTTATGTAGAAAGTCCTATTTAAAACATAAAAAAAGACCTCCTCTGTAAAGTGGTGGTATTAAGGAAAACCCCTACATATTAAATACATTGCATTACAGAAAGCTTTGTTCTTAACCTATTCAGAATAATTAATCATTTTGGTTAATGGCATACAACATATCACTAGCCTTAGCTATTGTATGTCGCAGAATACCTAGAATATTTCTAAGTATTCACAAGTGGCTGCATTCATCAAATTCGGTACTTTAGGAAAAAAGTCATGAAACACACAGAGGAACAGACATGCTGGAAAGTGGATCTATGTTTTTAACAAATATTTCAGTAGTGCAGTTTTTCAGTTTTGTCTGGAAACCAAGAATCAAGAGGTTTAGCTCATCATGGATTTCTGAAGAATCTGGCTCAGAAGGGCTGCCACTGTCAGTGCTGTTTGAAGGCTGAGATTCTAACTCACAAAACACGATTTTATCTTTCTCAACATTTATATAAGGATTCAATAGATTTTTCAGTCTATAATATCTGAGATCATTCTTTTACACATTGGAAAGGAATAGCTAACAAATAATTCAACCAAAATTTGGTTTTAGTTGGCAAAGTTTTGTCTGTGATGTACTAGACACAATATTTTCTCTAATGAGTTCAAGCATCCTTCACAGATAAATATGATATTAGGCTGTCAATTCCTCAGCCAAAACTATTTACTAGTGCAAATTTCAAGGAGTCTGAAGTGGAGTAAAACTGAGCCATGTAGTTTTTGGTTTCTGGAGAACCATTTGTTTAAGACAGACAGAAATTTTAGGGTAAGTGAAGTAAGTGGGTGCAAAGTCAGCCAAAATGAAATTACTTTTCCAAACAGACATAGCAACAGTTACTGCACAAACTTTGTCAGTTCTATAATTTTGCTTTCTAAAAATAGGAAAGCTAGTAAGTTAAATAATAGTTTTTGGGAGTTTCTCTTAGAAATATTTTGATAAAAATGTCACTTGAAGATGACAGGGCTACTGAAAATTTTAGAGCTGCAAGGATGGGAAATTAAAGGTTCAGCCTGGAGAAGAGATATATATTTATCTATGAAAATATTAATTATGTTTTAATAATTGTTTCAAATTGGCATCTGATGCATCACTCCACATTCGCTTTAACTACCTCTATAATAGGTTCCAGTCTATAATCACCCAATATTGCAGGATTTTCCACCAGGGAAAATATTAACAGAATGGATGTATTGTAAAACAAGGACTGAAACAGCTTCTCATTCTGATTAGGGGACAGCTGAACATGATTAGCAAGTCTCCTAAAAATCTGAAGGACCAGAGAAAATCACTCAAAAGATGAAGGCTTATCTCTCCCCGGAAGCCTGGGCTTGAGATTTTGTTGAAATAATCCTGATGTAAAATAGATAAAACAGAAGAGCAGACCAAGACAATGCAGTTAGAACCTCAGATACGGAAACAGTTGTGAGCAGACAGTAGAAAAGGGAATAATGTGAGAATAGAATAGAGAATAGTCCAATTGGAAGGGACCTATAATGATCATCTAGTCCAATTCCCCCTGAGAGTTCCATCATCCATCAGGGATGAATGTTTAATTTGTAAAGTTAGATATACTTTGTTGAAGATTTCTCTCTTCCTAGTGCTGTAAAAACATGGAAGTAGTTCTAAACAACCTATTTGAAATTAGTTGCATTAGAAAGTCAGATAACATTAACCACTACGTTTTTCTGTTACTACGGCAATGAGTGCTTTACTAGGGGTTTTGAGGTTTTCAGGTTTTGGTGAAGTAGATGCCATAATACAACTTCACATTTACACAAAATAAAATCTTCTGTTACATTTTAAATTTTCAGTCTTTTTTTTTTTCATTTTTCAGGCTTCTACAAGGACTTGTATTTCCCTGATGCATACAAGTTGATTCAGACTGTTCACATCAGCTCTTATAAATACATATAACCCTTTTTTACTCTATCAGTCTGAGATAGTTTTGCTTGTATTTTTTAGCTTTGCCGACAAGATAAAGTTATGAGGTAAAATTCTGTAAACTTATGTATCTGTCAGTGATTCAGATGAGATATATCTTAAAATTACAGACTGTGAGTGCTGTACTGGGTTTTTATGTATGTTTTTGAGCTAGTGATGACATCTACCATGCAGAAGAGTCCCAGGTAAATGCAGCTTTGGAACATGCTCTTGTTACACTATGTCCTTCCCAAACTCAATATTTAGTACAACACACTGTCAAATGCTTGTTCATATAGCACAGTTCCAGCTACATACATGGATCTTCCTGTTCAGCAATTTTTGTGTAAATTTTGGTTTTCATGTATATATTTGTCCTTTTGGAGTGATGAAGATTTCAATTTGAGACACCCATAGAAACAACTTTACAGCAGCTGTAAATATTTCAAAACAACTACTGAAAACCCAGGAAAGAAAAACCCAAACAAACCAAGTAGAAAAAGAAAGGCTAATATTCAGTAATCCAAGGTACTGCAGATAAAACTGATTCTGGTCTATTTTCATGGCTATTCAGGCTCCGAGAAATCAAAATGATGTTGAAACAGTTACAAGTCAAAATATATAATCCAATAAATCTAGCTTTTTAGGAATGGAGGCAGAATCTACTCTGTTGATTATATTTAAATACAAGGCAAAGCTCTAAAGGACAGCTGGGTAGCAAAGGGTAGGATGTGTGCCAGTCCTTTCTTTTGCAGTCAGTGGAAAGAAGCAGGTGATTCTTTGGTGTAATTTAACACATATTACTGAAGAAACCTTAAGCTGGCCAGATGAATTGTATCCCAAAAGTTCTCTCCAAGGAGAGCCTAAAATGACTACTTCAGATGCAATTGTTTACACGACTGATGTCTGCAATCTGCTGAGAGGAATTTTACCCTAAAAATCACTACAGAACGAAGGTTCATCGCTTTTGTATACCTGAAAGTTTTAAGTGTAAAAAATTTGACACCTTTAAGAAGGTTTAAAATGAAATTTGAATGTTAGTGTAGATATTAATATCACATGTAAAGTGACCTATTCATAGAAAGAATAGTTTGTCTTCCAGCTTTAATTTTAAAAAGCAATGTGAGCAGGTACTCTTTCCAGCTGTTTTCAGAGTAACGCATTAGAATATATGGAGTATAATCACGTTCTCTATGCAGCTGGGATAAAGTGGGGGTATTAACTCTGTTTTATTTACACAGCTACCAGTGCAATATTAAATTTAGCTGAAATATGTCTTTCATATGTAAATTTGTCCAAATATGTCTTTCTCTAAAATTCATTTCTTAATTGCCATTTTGTCCACATATTGAACAAGGACTGTTTGGTTAACTTTCATAAACACCATTTTCATGCCTTAAAAACTAATACAGTCTTTAAAATTACTTCTGCCATTTAAAAATTATTTATATTCTAAAGAAATCTAACATTATACATGCATTAAAGCTAATTTCTTCCATTTTTATATATGTATTGTTTATATATTATTATTTATATTGTCTTTTAGTAAATCAATAAGGTGGTAATTGTTTAACTAATTTCTTAAGCTTTAAACATAAGGCCTTTGGCACATTCCTAAATATGAAGAATAACCCTTTGATTATCATGAAGCTGTTCAAAGTTTAATGTATGACTGGATGTTGCAATTATTAAATAACCACTGAAGCATTTCTAAAATAAAACCCCTCTGTTTATGGCCTTTCATCAAAAACACACCCTCATAGAAAAAATGTGGACTCCAACATTATTAATAGCAAGAATTGCCATTTGGTGTAATAGGGAAGGTGCTCTCTGTCCAAATGTCATTAAAAGCACCAGTCTAATTCCAGAAGTGCCCAACTCCATTATAATTCCATTATAAAAATTATGTGTAGACTTTATCATTCATGCTCCCCTACCATTTTGAAAAGCTGAAAAAATCCCCAATCCACGTAAGTGATTAAACATTATTTAAATTTGGTTTTGGATGCTTGTGTAAATCTCAAATTAAATTTCAAAAGATACATTTGCTTCTGTATGAAATGGCATTCCGCCCCAGTTTACTTCTGAGCCCCCATCTCCTTATTACTCACACTATATAAGCATTAACTCATTTATGGTCTTCTTTCTGGACAAAAAAAAACCCAAACAAACAAGCCCAGTTTCTTCTGCAACAAAGCTAGATACAGCTTTGGGGACAGTTCACTCTACTGGCAGTTCTCGTATTTTTTAGGCGTAACACTACATAGCTCTTAGCAGAAACCTTTTGTAGTCTACTTGTGCATGCATGCAAATGCATATCCACACCAGAGGTTTGCTAAAACAAATCTGTACAACGCACAAACAGTACTAGTTATTCTATTATCACTATTTATTATCAAAACACTAAAATATCCTGAGAAGTTTCAGCTTTTTTTATGTTGGAAAACATAAAATTTGGCCCTTATCTTGTAGAAGATTTGATAACCTTTTCCTATGCTTCCTTTTTCATGTTAAGCTTGAGCTTCTGTATGCCTGTCTCTGTGGTGCTGGAAACAGCCAGTGAAATCCGGTGGAGCACAGCACACACCCACTCTGGTGTTCACATCTGGTTCCTGTGTGTTGCAGTGCCAGGCTTGTTGCTGGCATGTGCGCTGTCGACACAGTATGAGAGAGAGGTTATACTGATGATGTTTTTACCAAGGCATCTAAAGGTTTGAGTGGAATGGGATCCCACCATCTGCAAAGGATGAACCACCCCCAGCTTACTGAAGAGGCTGTGTGGATGGGACTAACACCCTTCCATCATCTTTCAGTCTCTGAGGCTATTCTGTGCTCTCAGATATTTCCATGTATCTCCATTTACGTTGCTGGTGTGAAAGGTTTGGTTTCTCCTCAAAAATATTTAACACCCCCAATGGTGCTTGAATAAAATTCAACAAAGGCAAATTCAGGGTCCTGCACCTGGGGAAGAATACACCCAGGCACCAGCAAAGGCCAGGGATCAACCTGCTGGAGAGTAGCTCTGTGGAGAAGGTCCTGGGAGTCCTGGTGGAGAACAAGCTGTCCAGTTCAGCCTCCAGAAGAGACATCTGAGAGGGGACCTCACCAATTTCTTTAAGTATCTGAAGGGGAGGGTGTCAAGAGGAGAGAGGCTCTGCCCGGTGGTGCCAAGCAATAGGACAAGAGGCAACAGGCAGACACTGATGCACAGAAGTTCCACCTGAATTTGAGGAAGAACTTCTCTACTGTGCAGTAGACTGAGCACTAGAACAGGCTGCTCAGAGATGTCAGGGAGTCTCCTTCCCCAGAGATACTCAAAAGATGTCTGAATGCAATCCTGAGTAAAATTCTCTGGGCACTCTGCTTGAGCAAGGAAGTTGAACTGGATGAGCTCCAGTGGTCCCTTCCAACCTCAACCATCCTGTATGCGAAAACCTTCACGCATTTTTTGTGCTTTGCTACAGGCTGTAGAACAATATTAAGGTCATTAGGGTGGAGAAAAATGTCATTCAGACATACTTCTTTTGTTCTATTACTACTTTGCCTTCAGAGACGATTGAGAATATCCACGGGAAAGGAATTCCCTGAGGCCATTCTTCACCTCTTAGAAGGGTGTTAGTACTTGTTTATTGCTTACTTACATTTTGAAAAGGGAGCTTGTGTAGTATCTACTTCCCAAGGAAAACTTGATATTCATCGTTTTCTGTGGATGGAGTCAACTGCCTGAGCCACAGCACTCCTGAGCTGAGGGCTCAGAGCACAGATGTGATGTAGAATGCAACAATAAATATTATTTAGTGCGAGATCCAGTGTAAGGTGAGTTCATTTTTAATTCCAGGCATCCCAACTGGCACAGAGACACTAACCCTAAAAAAAATTTCAGCAGGTATTTTGTTGAAGAAACAAATAATATGTTTCTTCTGTTTATGACTATGTTAGGTCACTTATGTAAATGAGATGTTTGAAGAATGAGAAAAAAGATACAGAGTTGTAGATTTTATGATAAGATTTTTTTTTTATTAATACATTGAAATGTATGTTTAGTCCATACTGCTAAACCATAAAGACATAACTTTCCAGATCAAACCTCACACTTCTGGATCCTATAAAACAGCATATTTTTTCTTGGCTAAAATGCAGGAAACCTGGGATGGTCTTTTAATGTACTGAAATGCATTGATTACTTAAAAATCAGTAAAATTATAAAAACACCCTAATTTCTTAGCTATCAGTGTTAAACACTTTGCAAAAATGTAAGGAGATTTCAGCTGCTTACTCTTTTCTTCCTTGTTAAATAGTGCAGTTGGGTATTTCTCATTGTAGGTGCCGACAGTACTGCTTCAAATGTCTACTTCTGACTAAAGTTAAAGTTTGTGAGGAAACTAAAAGTCAATTTTGCTTCAGAAAAAAATGAAAAGCATGAAAAACCACACACGTTGGGACTACACTGGAATTTGATAGATTAAATTTTTGTTGTTCAAGACTCATGTCTGCTTCTGGAGGAGGCCACTCGAATACAGTCAAGTGTATTATCGCAAATTCAATTAATTTTGTTTATACTGTATCTTGATAAATTAGGCTCTGTAGTCAGGAGTTAATAGTTATAGTTCTCATTGGTAATGCTGCTCCTTTGTGGTACTGAGGTACAAAAATTCACTGTTGTTTAGATTCGGATTTATCATTTGCTTACTCCTTGTATCTATCCATAGATCTACATGCAACCAGGAAGCATAACATAACACCCGCTTCACAGAATTATTATCTTCTAACAGCAGCACCTGATGTCCGAGGCAAAGCTATTTTCTTTTTAATACTAAGATGTAAAGTGCTTTCAAAATAGTACCCACACCTAGTGAGCCAAGAGATTCAAAATGGGTCAACTTATTTATTTCATAAGCAGTTGCAGGACAGGGATGTCTATAAGCCGAAAATTGATGTATTAAGGCATTGTAGTTTAACCACGTGGGTTAAAACAGGACATAACATTTGTCCCAAAGGAGTTTTCTTCTGTCATAGAAAAAATGAGTACTTAATCTCATTCACCTAACTATAAAAGCGTTTAAAGATGCTGGGACATAGAGAAATAATGTGCAAAAATAATAAACTATGCATGGTACTCTATACTTTGTACAACATAAATACAAAACTTTACTGGTAAGTTACACTATATTTTTTTTCCTTTTCTGTATATTCTTAATTTGTGTAGAGACAGAGATGTCAAACTTGACAAGCATACAAATCATGGAGTCACTAAATAACAGTTGGAAGGTTTCTGGAGGTCATAAGAATCCAATCTCCTACATGAAGGAGGACTGTTATCCCACTCCAAGGTCAGCTGTGATGTGATTGGCTGAATAGAGGAATTCCTGATTACAGAACTATTGGTAGTAGTGCTGTTTGGACAATAAAAGTTAGCTACATATATAGACACAGTTCAACTCTCACAGTGAAATGTGCTGTCACCTCCAGGGCTAAACTCTCTGGAAAATGTTAATTACTCTCTCACGTATTTCACGCTGTAGGCATTCGTAATCTTGAACAACCCTCCTGACTGAACCTCCCAAGACTGCACATGTAGCACTTTTGCTACATCGTCTGGCACTACTGTCACCTTCATAGTGGCCCTTCAAGTAGTTAGAAGCAATCACCAGACCACTCATTAGCCTCATCTTCCCAGGACCACCAGAGCCCAGCACCAGTGCCTCCCACCCCGTCTCTTTTGGTAGGGTGTGTTTTAGGCACCGACCTGTTTAGACACCCATTACCAGACCAGTTTCTCCTGTAACTGGGGGGCCCCAGCACTGCCTGTCATCTGCCAGCTCCCAGAGTGCAGTAGAGGGGCACTGTAATTTTCCTCAATCTCTTGGCCACCCTTCTCGTACGCGATCGGCCAGTGACAGGATGCTCTGGGCCCGGGCCACGGCCTCTGCCTGGTGCTTCCTTGGGGCCAGCCCCGGGCCCATTGCCCGGGAGCAGTTTGATGCCATAGCGGGTGCAGACCTTGGTCCTTCCTCGCAGGAGGTCTCTGCCAGCCCCGCCACTCCTGGGAGCTCTCTGGCCGTGACCCAACCCGGGACAAGGCGTTTCCGCCGCCGCAGTAGCGGCCGGGACACCTTTGAGTGCCGGTAAAGGGCTCTTTGTTCCGGCACAGCAGCGCGGTGTCGGGGCGGGCGGGCAGCGGGCACAGCACCGGCAGCGGGGGCGCTTCCCGGCCAGGCAGGCGCGGGGCTCGCTCTCGGCCTCCCCCGGCTGCCACTTCCCGAGGAACGGAGACCGGGAATCACCGCCCGGTTCCCGCTCCCTGCAGCTCCCCTCGGCTCGCCTCCTCCCAGGACATCCCCGCCCCTCGGCCCTGACGGCAGCCGCCGGCACCGACCGAGCCCCTCCCGCTCCCGCCGCCGCCGAGCGCCCGGGTGCCCCCCAGCGGCCGCAGGACCGGCCCGCGGAGCCCCGGGAGCCGGGAGAGGGCCGGGACGCCCGGCCGGCTCCTCCCCGGGGCGGTGAGGGGCGCCCGGCGGGACGGACCTGCGCTGCCTTGCCCTGCACGGGTGCGGTGAGCAGCGGCTCCCGATCCCGCTGAGGGAGAGGCTGCGAGGGCGCTGGGCTTTCCGCAGGAGAACGGGCTCCAAGGAAGTCGGGGGAATCAGATGAAATCAAAGGAATTAAGCCGGGAGGGAGATCTGCCTGCAAATTGTGAGTGTCAATAATCCCAGGCTCACACTGCTGACAGCAGATTGGTAACCCGTAGCGGGTTTGTATCTGAATTGGTTGGCACTCCCCATATCCCCAGCTCTGCTCGTTCCGTTTGTTTCAGGAAGAGGGTTCCCCGTTGCTGAAGGAAGGGAGTGATCCACTGTGTGCTGCCTCTTTAAGATGCTATATGTAAAGTTTGGTTGCTAGGTCCCCCCCCTTTTTTTTTAAATGGATACCAGATGTCGGGAGAAAAAAGCAGTTTATGTTCCAACAAGCCTACAGAGTGGATGTACATTTCTAGCTGTTAGCAAAACACTTGCTA
This sequence comes from Gymnorhina tibicen, assembly GCA_013399875.1. NCBI lineage: Eukaryota > Metazoa > Chordata > Aves > Passeriformes > Artamidae > Gymnorhina > Gymnorhina tibicen. Next base: position 277,388 of record VXAZ01002277.1, on the reverse strand, counting down.
ATTACAATGCTTCCTTCTTTTTAAAGCACAGATAACTTGCAGAGTCCTTTTTGCTAAACTGTGACTGAACGTTATGGTACCAGTGCTATATATTTTTTTTTTCCCCAAAGAAACGGTGCAGTAAATGTTGAAAATTCAACTAAATTCACTACATACCTTACTTGAGATTGGGAAGAACTAGTTTTGCTTTTTGTTTTCCCTATTTGAAAGCTAGAGAAAGTGACATCCGCATTGCGAACAGATGGCATCAATCAGTCAGCACAAATCCTGCCTAACGTTGGTGTTACAGTATAGTACTCTACTCAAATGAACATTAATTGTGGAAACCAAAATGATTTTTAAGGAAATGTGTTGGAGTAATTTTGTCCTTGTGGTATACTGTTTCAGTTATTACAATTTTTTTTTTTTTGGAGTGGCTGGATAAACAAGTGATTTTTAATTAATTTATAATTCTTAAATAAATGGAAGGTTTTTTACTTTATTTAAGAAACTCAGGTTTTAAGTAAAGGTTCTGGTAACTGTCTGATAAGAGATAATCCAATGGATCACTTCTGTTGTTCCTGTTATTCACTAGGCAGACTGGTGTGTCTTTACTTCTGGGCTAATAGTGTTTTTTTCAGTCCTATTTTGCCTTTTCAGTAGTGTATCAATCAGTCTTTCTCCTATTTTTTCCACTTGCCAGCCCACCCTCTGCCCACATGCATGGGAAAGGGGAAAATTGCTTCACGTATTCTTCTTCTTCCAGCCGGCGAGTAGGAGGTGTTTTATGATACCTTATTCCTCTGTAATAGGGAAGTCACAGAATTGCCCTACTACATACAGTTATTTAAATCTCTTTTTAATCCAGAAATCTATGTATGCAATTTAGGGGGAAAGGTAGTTTTCAAGAAAGTAAACAAGATTTATAACTTTGGTCAGAATCTAGTTTGTGTATGCTTACTGATTAGAGTTATGGTTCCCCCTTTTTTGATAAACCCTTGAGAACAACTGGAGTAAAGGCTCTTCATGATTTATTTAATTCCCATACAAGCTGGTGATGAGGTGTGAAAGAGCTTTTAGATCTTTCTCAGGCTTTGGAATGGGGAAGGAAAAGCTTTCACTGTCTGTGGGGGCACAGCTTCTCTTATCACCCTTTTGCTGTGGGAAGCGATACTCCATCACCACCTGGGAACTCAGGGATGCCAAAACTCACCCTCTACTCCAACTCCTGGAGCTCTGTAATCATCACAATCTGCTCTATGCTCCCTGATGCCCCTGGCTCACATTTCTCATGCCACCTACCATCGCTAGCACTTATCTTGTTTTTGTTACCAGTCACAACCTACTTGCTCCTTTCAGTTATTGTGAGCAGACCCCAGGGCTTCTGCTTTCCCACAGAGACTGGAGAACAAAGCTGCCTCTTCTCTGGCTTTCTCTTTTGAGTTCATGATCCTGTTTGTTGTGGGGTGACCCAGCAGCCTTGCCATACTTGCTCTTAAGGCTCCTTCCAGGAAAACAAAGTTACTGGGTGAAATCCCCTCTGAAGGGTACTGGCCAGCGTCTCAGGTGCCTCATTTCCCAGGTGAGTCCTCTAACCATGAGCATCTCCTCCACCAATGCTCCTGCTTTTCCCAGACTGCACACTGGGAAGAGGATTTTGCCTTCTGAACAAAGAGAAGTCCTGGGGGTCAGGACCTATTTTGGTCACGCTTCTTTCCCAACATCACCTGCTGACCTTCTTTGGGAAACTCACTGTGAGGTGACTCCATCCTTCTCCAGAGATACTGAGGCTTACAGTAAGCAGAGAGAGACTGTCTCCTAATGAAGACACTGAATTACTCTTTGTAGGATCTCAGAGATGCTTTAGGAGGAAGCTGTAGAGTTTTCTTCATTGATAGACTAGTAAAGAGTTAGAATTAATGTTTTTAACTCTGGTATTTCATGTAACAGCAGGTAGAAGGAAAATATTTAGAAAAAATGGCTTGTGAGGAAGGGAGTAAGATGTCTCAGTCATCCCAGCTTCTGATGTTAGCAAACCACACGTATTTTGTTATAGTGGGTGATAAATTTCAACCAAAGCCTCTTCAAGAACCCGTTGTGTTAGTTTTTGACAACTGATTATATTCAGAATACAGTCTTCTAATTCATGTGCTAAGAATCAGGTTGCTAGGTTTAGTTGACTGCCCTTCTTGTCCTGCAAAAGTGAAAATTCAGAGCTAGTCTGGGCAGTTTGAACATGATCCAGAGGCAGCTGCCTGCCAGACAGCAACCTGTTCAGATCCTCTCATGGCTCAATATTCTTAACTCAGTCAGCTTTTCCCATATCAGCCGTAGGAATCAGCTAACCTAACAAAGTATCTATAAGCACCTAACAAAGTATCAACTGCACAGGTAGTGTACAGAACAGCCTCATCTCATGAATTGCACTTGAGGTTCACATGCATGGAATATGGATTTCAGAATGTTATAATAAATCTTAAAACAAAAAATGATTCCTTCTCACACTGTGCTTGCTAATGTGGACCCAGGCTAATGTAAAATGAGAAGAGGGATTGTGATTGCAATGGGTTTGTCTGCTTTAGGGGAAGGTAGCATTTGAAGTAGAAGACCAAGTTTAAAAAGGCTTGTATTTTTCCCCTTGGATGAATAATCTGGAAGGGAAGAAAAATCATAGCTGTTGAAGGAATGAAAAAAAAATGATTTTGAGTGCTCAGCTGTAACCAAACAGGAGGTGGTATGTTTTTTACTTTAGACTCCAAATGTTACTGCATTTCTAAATCCCATGTTCCTGATCACTGAGGAAGTACATAGTAATGCTTTTTCCCTAAAAAGTACTACTCATCTCCTTTTGAAATTATTTTCAACCAGTCATGAAGCTTGAGTATTTCATGCCACAGCAAATTACTTCTACTTAATTTAAGACCGGTAAAAAAAGCTTCATGTATGATGATATTCAAAGAAGATACTAAAGCAAAAAAAAACCCAAACAACCGACCAACCAATACCAAACCCAAAGATTCCAGCCAAACCAAACCAACCAACCAATACTCCTGCTTCCCCCCGCCCCAAAAAAAGCAAGGAAAAGTATAACACAGAAATCTTTTCCTACAGTGATTAAAATGTAAATGTTAAATATGTTCTCATTTGTATAATATATGTGTGTATTTGTGCATGGGTGTGTGCTTGCAGATGGATGCTTTAGTTGTGAAGAATGAGAGATGTATTTCCAAGTATGCTGGGAAAAAAAAATACTGATTTTTCAGCTGTTGACCATTTTAGACAACTCTATTATAAACTGAAGAATGTGGAATTATCGAGATTACGTTAGAACAGAACAGTCTAGAAGGAAATGTAACCATCTTGCTTGAAAAACTGTGTAGCAAGCAAAAAATTACAAATGCATGTTTTGCTTGCCTTAAAACTAACATTTTTATCTTCCAGAAAAATTGCCAGTAAATACAGTGGAAATGAGAGCAATCTCCTATGGATATTAGCAACCTCCCCACATTTCTATGGTTCTATAGTAAGATGAAAAAAATCCTTAGGAGAAGGAAGCTTTAACCTGTTCTAGTTAAAAACTTTGAGGAAAGATGTTTTAAATACTTAGAGAAGGATCAAATATTTTATCATCATCTTAATTTTTCATCTATCACTCCGAATTCAATTTGTCAAACCCAAGAGAGATTCCTGGAACCTCAAGCATCTGAACATGATGTAGGTAGAACAGATATATTCTTACCTCCTTTCCTAAGAAGAAACAGTCACTTTGACAATAATCTTCAGGTAGCAAAGTAATTCAAAACCACTGTTCACAATTTTGACACAATTTTAAGGCGAGAGTCACAACTTAGCTCTTTATTGAAGGCACAATGTGAAATGGAAGAAGCAATATACAGCTGCAGCAACAATAACAGGAAACCAGAAGAAAAAAAGGGGGTGGGTTCTGCCTCTTGATCTGAACATGCTCCAGATGAAAGTAAGTGGTAATGCTCGGGTAAGTAGTTGCATAGCAGGTGTCCTGCCATTTGAAACATCCTACACACACACAGGAGCACACACACCAGGTATATAACACTGAGAACTTGGTGTCTTAATCTCTTTGGTAATTTTGGAAGTAGATTCTTAATTATGCAGGCAGACCTGGAGTGATTTGAGGTTCTGAGTAAAAGGACTTTTAAGTTTGGCTCAGGAAGGAAGAATGCCCAGGAACCATGGGCACTAGTGTTTCACTTCGGAAACAGCTCTCCTTCTGCTTCTTCTCTCCTAGATTTCCATTAAACTTAGAATTTGTAAAAGTTTGTGTTACTGATCTTAGGAGTGAAAAAAAAAGTTAGAAAGGTAGATTATTTTCCAAGCAGGAATTACACTGTTACAAATTGGGACCTTTATAATTTCTCTGAGTCTTTCCAGTTCTATTCGGAAGTGTAACTGCTGCAACAGCATCTGGGAACCCAGAATGCAGAGAATATTTCCCTGCCTATTTTGAAGAGTGATTTTTACAACAACAGTCTTATAGGATGACAGCTACCTCCAAACTCTAGCACTTCGGAAGTTTAAAAGTTGACTTTGATTTTGCTCATTTCTCTTAGGCAAAAAAATTCAGTGTTTTTTGAAGAATATGTAGGAAATGTATAGAACACGAAAGATCTGCATCCTCCATTCTATTATGGGTGCGTTCAAAGTTCTTTAGATTGCATGTTCTTTTTAAGCTGTGCATGTTATGTAGTATGTACAAATGTGTGAAATATTAATACTCCTAAAACTTCAGAATTCTGACAATCTGGAATCTGCTTGAAGAAAACTAAACTGCAGATGCCAGAGCACTTCTTTATTTCCTTACATAAATTTGTATAAATTACACAGACACACAGAACCACAATAATGAAGGACTGTGTCTCTCCACACCTGCAGTGTGCAAACAAGGAGCTCGTTCTGGCGTGTCCTGACTTCAGCCTTGACCAAAAAGGAGTAAGGACAGAAGCTACTGAAATGTGGTCACCAACACTTGCCCAGCAAAGGGAATCTGGGCACTGGATAACAATCTGTGATGGCTGTTGTTTCCATAAAATTTACAGGATAGTATTTTTCAGCAGTTTTGGCTACCTTAACACTAAAAGAAATATTAATTATTTATTTTACCATACTATTTACTGATTTTTCCTTGGAAATATGGCCAGATACTCAGACACTGTAGCTATGGCCAAAGAAGACATGATTAGATTTAACTGTTACAAGTGTCAATTTATATTTCCTTTACGGGGTAAAGAGCTTCCATGAGGTGTTCAAACTTAATTGAAAATATTAACTGATATTTCTGACATGGTCACCTTTAATCTGATATTTTTTATATATGACAATTAAAGAGGAATAATTTAGTCCTATATTCTCTTTCACTCAAGATGATCCCAGTCACCTATGCAGTTCTCACGGTGCACAGAAATGTCAGTTAACTTGGAAGTAACAATAAGAATGAGCCCAGTTCTAGTACTGAAACCAGCTTTTCCTTGTTAATTTAAATACTGCAATTAAAATAATATAGTATTAAATACCAACAAAACTAAGCAGTAATTTTTAATATATTTGTCTCTCTAGAAGATACTGCTCTTTTGCCCTTCCATATTGGATATGAAATTCAGAGGATTTTTTTCTGAAGCGATCAATACTCATGCTTGTAATGACAACAGGTGGCAAAATACTAAAATGTAGCTGGAAAATGGGCTTCAGTGTTACCTCCCACGAGTAACATGGCTTTGGGGCTTGGGTTTGTGTTAAACATGATTGCAGTATCAGAGGAAGTGGCAGGATCTCTCCTGTGTGCCTTTATTAGAGCAGATACTTCTGCAGTGTCTTCAATTGAACTAAAACAAGGTTTCAGATTAAAGTGACGCATTTTTTTTTTCCAAATTCAAAGGAGAAGGAAATTGGTTAACTACTAGGAAAAATTACTACTATGGTCAATTGATTCCAGTAAGTTTGAAGCAGACAGTCCCTAATTGCTGATGCGTGGTGAGGGCTGCAGTGCAGGTGGAATTTTACAGCAAATATAGTAGCAGAGGAAGAGTGCCAGTGCAAAGGGGAGGTGACACATGCATTATAGAAAAGATACAGAAAAGAAGCCAAGGAACAAAATATAGGTTGCCATGAAGGACTTTAAAGAAAATTGTGCAGGGACAGCCGCAAGGGGAAAATTGCTTGTAGTGAAATATAGGCCTATGAGGGAGTAAGACCTCATGAGTTATTTGGGACTCTTGGAAAGAAAGTTTTTCTTAGAAAAATATTTGGTGCTCTTGGCTATCACTTCTTTCACTGGCATTCTATGATAGCTAGTTATTCATTATCAAATGACTTATTACTATGATAGTCAGCATGAACTCAAACCAAACCAAAACACATTACCTCCATAGCATTCTAGATTTGGTAGGACAAAAGAAGAAATATATGGAATATAATGAGTTTGCTTTTTAAAAATACATATATAAAGATGCTAGCTCTCTTATTTTTTCCAGATCACTAAAATAACTGATGAGGAAGTAAGAAGTGCCTTTGGAGACTTTGTAAAGTGATGCAGGTTCAAAGATGAGGTTTGGACTTGCACTTATTCTCAATATGCTTCTGTTACAGGCTATATACACCTATATACATCTTTGCTTTCAGGAATGTACGCATTGTTTACATACTAGTTTATCAAGCCTTGTGCTTATCCTCATCTCTTCCATATATGTGATTGCTTGCCTGTAGACAGGACCCTGATTTTCAGAATTAATTCTTTATCTATTTTAGTTAGATCCTGTTACAGCATCTCTGTTTTGGGACTGAACAGCCACATCACTACAGCCAAAAGCAACTTCTGAAAGCCTTGGGTTTGACTGCCAGAATATGCTTTGTAAGCAATGATTATTTAAACTTGGCAAAGTGATGCTTTTAATGGCTGCGGTTTGTTTTTTAAACAAGTAGTATTAACAAGTAGTATTTAAAAACAGTAGTATTAAAGTAATGGATATTACCAAGACTAACCAGTCTTTGATATTAGATTCACTCTGTATTGAAGTGTAAATCATTTATTTTTTTCATGTTTCTCTTCAAGTGTACAAATAACAGCAATCAAAACAAATTTTGTGGTTTTTTTAACAAATCTCAGTGTATCAATGGTAGATGCAGTAGGAACTGACTGTACATCACCCTAATTTCTAAACAGGGTGACAACATTCTGGAAAAAAAAAAATCTCTCAATTCCAGTATTTCCAAACCTGCTGTCAAGGCATGTTTAAGCTGGCTCCCAGCAATGCCAAAGCATATGTATGCAAGATAACAAACCATTATCAAGCATTTATGAAAGTTCACTTTCTTGTCTTCTAGTTTACGCAGGTGCTGTGGTCATTTGTGTCCATAGAATTATAACAGAAGCTGTATCTAATATATCTAAATATATACAAAATTTGACAGTTAGAATAATTGATTTCAGAGAAATTGCACCTTTTGTTAGTCTCGTAGACTGCTGGTTTGTATTAAAATGCATATTGATCACCAAGCTGTAGGTCTGTGCATACTGTCTAAAAAACTAGTTTTCCAGTTTCATTTGTCATTTTCTTTATGACATTTTCTTTCAGTCTATTATTTACTAGCTATACTATTAGCTTCAATTTTTGTTCAGTGAAAACTCCCACTAAATGTCATGTTTGATATATTTTTAGATAACTAAGCATGAGATTTGATTTACTTGACTCTCAATTAAAATTGAAAACAGAGTAAAATTAAAGTATTCATATTATTTTTTTTTATTTTGCTAACATTAATGTACAATACAAACAGACACTGACAAACTTAATGAAGTCTCTGTTTTACAGGTACTATTGTCATATTATCACCTAAGTTGCTACTGATTATCTTACAAAAATAACAGCTTTAAGAAAAGCAAACAAAACACAGCTGGAATAATTTGATTCCAGAGGTCATCCAAATTCCAAATGCAGCACTCATGCCAACAAAGGGAAGTTTTTCTTTTTGTTTATTTTGAAAATGTCTAAGTTCACTTAGTCTCCTGCTAAAATAGCCAGACCCACACTTCTTTGTGGCCTGGTTTTTAATTTTCAAGTCAGTTTCAAATGCAAGGAAGCAATCTATGGGAAGACATCAATTCTTATCACTTTGTGTTTTTCAGGGGAAAAATGACCTCCAATGAAACTCCTTGCTGTGAATGCATGATTTTCTTTATTTCCTGACAAAATATAAAGTTATATGCTTGTATTGCTTTGCTTCAGTGAAAAAAAAAATAGGAAATATAGAGTATATAAGTATAGGGTATGTCTCAGAAAGAAACCAGAAGTGAAAATTAGTGAATTCTCCACTTTCATCTCCTCTGGGGGACGTACAAAGACAATCATAAAATAGGAGTGGAGGATGGGGTTCTCCCTACTGTCTGCACTGGTTGTCAGTATATATATTTTTCCCGTCTTGAAGCATCTGAATACCAGCAATGTGTATTCATATCACAGAATCACAGAATGGTCGAGGTTGGACAGAACCTCTGGATACCAGCTGGTCCAACCTGCTTGTTCAAACAGTGCCACCTATGGCAGGTTTATTAGGCGTGTGTCCAGATGTGCTTCTTAAAATACCTCTAAGGATGGAGACTCCACAGATTCTCTGGGCAATCTGTGCTAGTCCTTGGTCATCCTCACAGTGAAAAAGTGTTTCGTGATGTTCAGAGGGAAACTCTGGTGTTTCAGTTTGTGCACATTGCCTCTGGTCCTGTCACTGGGAATGACTGAAAAGAGCCTGCCTCTGTTTCCTTTGCACCCTTCCTTCAGGTATTTGTACACACTGATGAGTTACCCCCTGAGACTTCTCCACACCAAACAGTCCTAGCTCTCTCAATCTTTCCTAATACGAAAGATTCTCCAGTCCATCAGCAGCTTTATGGCTGTTTGTTGGACTCACTCCAGCATGTCCATGTGTCTCTTGTACTGAGGAGTCCAGAACTGGATGCAGTACTCCAGGTGTGTCCTCACCAGTGCTGAGTGGAGGGGCAGAAGCACCTCCCTCGACCTGCTGGTAACCCTACCCTTAATGCATCTCTGCACACTGATAACCCTCTTTGCCACAGCGGCACAGCTCTGCCTCATGTTCAGTTTGGTGTCCAGCAGGACACTCAGGTCTTTTCCATCTGGATGGCCCCCAGCCTGTCCTTGGTGCCTAGGGTGTTCTTTCTCAGGTGTAGGACTTTGCACTTCCCCTTGTGGAACCTCAAATGCCAGTGTCTGCTTTTTTTCTTCCTTGTATACAAGGAGTTCACATTCTTGCTTCTTTGAGACAGTTAATATTCATATTTTTTGCCACATTTTGGAAAAACTAAGGTCACTACTTGGCATGTACAGATCAGTCTGTATTTAACTGCACTTGAGGAGTCTGAGATAAGGAGTACCTGCAATGGAGTTTGCTGTATGCGAGTTTAGTTGCACTAATTGACCTCATACTGGTTTAGAGGGTTTTATACACCATTTTCCATTTTCTTCACTTGTATATTTGAGTGTATTTCTTTTTTACTATTTTAATATTTGAAACATAGCTAAAAACCTTTAATACAAAAGAATCGTACGTGTAACAAAGTATTTTTTTATCATTAGTTCATATTTAAAATATCCATAGAGTTGTCTTATTTAAGATAAGAATGACAGTTGAAAATAGAGGTCTTGATTCATCAAGGTATTTAGTACCCCATTTAGTTTTGACACCCTGACCCTGAGAACTCTACTTTATTAGAGTCCTAATCAATTCAATGTCTAAACTGCTTCAGTAACATATACAATATATTTTTATTACATATTACATGAGAGAACTGAGACCTAATACCCTCAGTTGTTGGTATTAGAATCCTATATCCCATTTATTTCTAGGTACAATCAACTGTGTAGCTACAGAGCTACCCCGCAGTGCATCTCAATTATTTCTATTCATCTAATCAGTAAATTTAATATTTTTGGTGCCATTATCTGAAAAGAGTGCTACTTAATCTTAATTAGCAATTCAGTTACAGGTTTGGGATGCACAAAGTGAAATATTTAGAAACTGTTTTATTTGTTCTAATCTGAAATTGCCAATAATATTTGTTTGGCTTATATGCACCCATATATATGTGTGTATGTGTGTGTGTGTGTGTGTGTGTGTATGTGTGATTGGACCACATACAGTATTCAACAACTGCATACTGATGTCTTACTGTATGTTTTGTGCTCATGCATTTATATCCAGGTGATTTTGTGAATATGGCACATCGTTTTGCCTGGAAAACACAGTGTGTGTTTCCCACACTAAAATGTTGGAATTATAAACAGCACCGAAACCCTCATATTTATTTTGTAGCAACTTACATTTTTTCCTCTAGATGGCAATATATTGCAAGAAATATTGTCAATCTGTTTGCAGTACTTTTGAACATTGAATTTGGCAGTCTCCAGAAGGTATTTAAAGTGAAATTACTCACTCTTTTCACTTGAATTTTTTTTTGAGGGTTGATAAGTGTAACATGATATATAATTAAGAAAATCCTACAAAATTGGAAGAAGTAAATTAGTTAAACAAAGAATAATGAGTTATAGTACATTCAGTGCATAAATACTTGCCTATAACAAATGGTCACATGGGCTTTTACATAAAGAAAACCTGTAAAAGGATTTCCCAAATATATTAATATTTTTCACATAAATTACCGTAGGAAATGTGACTTTTACTTTTCCGTATCAAGACTTTGAAATTCCATATTGACTCATTACATTTTCTGGTTTGATCACAAATTAAAATACAATAGAGCAAAATTAATTTTCTGAAACAATGAGCAATACCAATCTGGAAAATTATGTATAATATGTTAGAGGTAGAGATGCTGTTGTAGAAGTGAAGATTAAAAATACAGGAAGAACTAATCTGTCAGGATAGGTCGTATCTTTCATACACCAGCTGATATAAGCAGGGTGTTAAAACTGACATTTTCCCAGGCATCTCAGTCAAAAACTTGTATTTTCCCCTGTTCATACGTTTAAAACCTGGCTTAATCTTTTTCTGTTCTAATATACTATAATAAAAAGTTAGACTGTATTTTCTTGAAAACATTAAATAGAAACTCGGGGGTTTCATGCACATCTGGAGCTTGTATTTTTTTATATACCCTTTTAGAAAATACTGGGTGCACCTACTGAAAAATATATGAATTGGGACACTATTTCAGCCAAATAACACACTTGAGATATCCTTGTTTCTATACATGAGTTTGACTTTTTTCTCCATAAAAGTAAATACTGGTACTTTATTGGAAGGCTTTAACCTTCATTTTTTTCAGAAGAATCTGACAGATGAGTGAATCAGCCCAGGAGGTTTATTCGTAGTATCTTCCCTTGAAACTTACACTGTGGATTCCTGCAGAATTACTCAAAAGAAATGGTTTCTCCCTCACTGTTGTTAAATGAAGAGATGATCTGGTGATATGATCCTGAGTATGCTGAGGATAAGCTCTGCAGCTGGGGAGCTCAACCAACTGTGAAGTGTGGCCATAAGAAAAAATGGGAGGGGGCAGTGAAAGGGGGCACAAATGGCAGTTTTATGACAACACGTTTGCAAATGTTTGTAAGTTAGTCATACACTTCGTCTCAGGATAACTCTGTGGGTTTAGGGATAGATTTCTTAGCACTGTGTATTTGCCCTCTTAAAAAGGAAGTGTTGAACTGGTATTTTTGGCCTTCTGAATCTGATTAGGAGAAATGCGGGGGTAGCTGATGCTAATAAATACGGAAAGGGAAGGCACGGATCAAGACATCTGGGCTTTGGTGAACACTGATAGTGGAAAAGCTGCGGGCATTTCCTTTGAGATGACGGAAGGATGAAGAGGAGCTCACTGTTGACTAGAGATTTTAAGATGACTCAAGCAAGGAAGACAGTAGAAAAAACGCTACCTGATTTCACTGTAGCAAACAGATAAAAACTGCAGATATGTGAGTGTTAGGAGCGCAGTAGAGGAGTTTGCTAGCTGGTTTCTATGAGATAAAAACCTGCAGGTTAAGAGCCTAGTGGGGGGGCTGAGCTCTAAAGCATAAATAGCATGGGGAGGTCTGTAGATCTTTCTCTGGACAAAATACTTATGAAGCAAAGAAATTAGTGCAGGAAAAATGGAAAAAGACAGAACTCCAGGATGCCTCTTAGCTACTTGGAATGCAAAATTCCCAATTTGAACGGTGGTAGTTTCAGAAATTGTTATATATCACACTACTGTGGTGTGCTCACACTTCTGGAGCCTGCTTGTAGTGTCTGGCCACAAACAAGTGCAGGCAACACTGGAGCTGAGTTATGTGGTGAAATCCTGGATGTGTTATGGAAAGAGATAGGGTGTGATGTTACAGTGCTGCATCTTCTGTGGAAGGTGTTGGTGTTTGGTCAGCAGTACAAATGTGCTTCATGCAATACTTCCTTATTAGACTCCTTAAACATTTACTGTAATGCATTAGGAATGCCATATTTGCCTTTAGGAGTCAGTCAACCAGCTCTTGTTCCTGCTGGTAGGAAGTAAACATCACAGTACTCCTTAAGAAAATCTTGCCCTTGACATTGAGGAAAAGATGCACATTTAAGGTAGAGCACTTTGGTGATCTCCAGCTGCTAGATGAGCCCTGTAGGATAACTTAGGAGTCTCGGGCTTCTCCTATCAGTACTGAGACCTTGTCACCTTGTCACCTGGAATTAGTGAGATGTGTAACAAAAGCATCAAACCGTCTTTACCACCACCATCTTTATCATTTATATTGCTTAGATCAGGGAATTATGCAAAAAATTGTTAATTGGGAAGTATAAAAATATGTATTATTTAAAATGTAACTATAGATCAGGGGTGGCTGTATAGCAGTAATGGTTGGAATTCATCTGGCTAAATTAGATTTCTAAGAGGTAGTCACCCATTGTTGAAACTGTAACCTCAGACTTCTTCGATCCTTTACTGTGAAAAAACAGGAGGATCCAAAATGTAATTAATTTCATCCTAAAGTAGGCATTTAGGACAGGTTTGGCCAGAAAGCATCTTTCTCTCTATGGACTAGTTTTAGACACTAAATTTAGATAAAGTGAATCTCACTCAATATCTGCCCTAGCTTGACTTGGTGTGTTCTGAAAAAAAAAAAGCTCTCTGCACATGTGAGGATTTTTTTTATTGCTGTAATGAAGCTGCAACAGAGTTGTTACAGCAGTTTCAGCTGAGGAAGACCTGGCCTGCAATGTTGTTGTAATGTCTGCCACATTACATGAAGTCACCTTATTTTACTTAGAATGGTACTGGTACATTATATATGTTTGCTAACCTGTTGTAAACTGGGGTTTGCACAAAGACAACTAAAAAAAGAAATTGTTAGATACTTCAATATGCAAATTTCTGTGATGAATACAGACTCTTAGATGCTGTGAAAATAATACTGTACTGTCTTGAATCTTTTAAACTTGTTTCTACCTGTGCTAACTTTGAATGTAAAATGCTGTAAAGCAGCAGTATTTACTCACTTAGTACTTGTTTTAAAGAAGGGTAGTAAATAAGATAAAAGGCAAGGAAGATAATGGTGATATTACTTTGCTGCAGAGAGTCAGAAAAAATTGAATTGATTAATAAAGAATTAATTCTTTACTCCATATTCAGAGGAGAAATTACTTCTATAAACTATTCCTTAAGAAATCTGATTATTTATGTTAGTGCTATAATAGTCGTCATAGTTATACACTGAGAAACATCTTTTTTCCCCTTGAAAATATCCTTTGTGATACTTTCATCCTGTAGATTACCTTTTAAGAACTGTTCTTCTTGTGTCATCTTTGACATAACAGGGAATCTTGAAATACACATTGTCTTACCTATATTTTAAAGATCTCATGTAGTATCTATACTTACTTAGGAATTTCTTCCATTTTTTAGAGTATGTGGAACATTTTCAATTCATTTAAGAATAACGTAGGACGGGTGCTGGAGCATTATGTGCAATACTAGCATATGGATAAAATCACAGGAATTAGCAAAATTCCACATAGCTTTCGAGGAGCAGATGCTTTGAAAGGTGGCTGCTGTTAGGATTGTGACCGGTACTATGGATTTAATCCATGGATTCAAACCAGTCCTAAAAGTCCTAGACATCTTTCTGCAATACCAGCTCAGAAAGGGTCTTTCCTTCTATACTATCGTACAGGTTCACTTGACCCAGTCACTGAGCCTGTAAGGGGACTGCCTGGCCTTTGACTTTTGCCAAGAATCTTTATGAAATCTCCGCAGCAATGGTCACAGCTGAGTCAGAGGTTTACATACACTTATCCCTACCCAGAAAAATAGATAGGGTACAGGATGGCCCAAATCATGCTAACTATGTGTACCCTGGATGCTTAAATCAAAGTTTGTTTTGTGCAAGTATTGAACTGAATTGTAAATGTTTTTCTGGAGCATATTTCATGAGACAATGATGCCTTGCTTCTCTAGAAGTGGTGTCTACCCTCCCCAGTCTGCACCACAATTTCTACTGCTTTTCTTTTAGTGGTATGAGTGTTTGCAAGACCATTGCCAAATCATGGAGCTGCTCTGGCAGAGACTTTGTACTACACAGAATGAGCTTGTCTTGGCCCCAGAGCTGTCTCAATGTCTGAATCCTTGTGTACTCACAAGGAAGACAGTCGGAGTAAGGGAAGGATGACCTTCTCATCAGCAAAGTCAATTTAGTTTAGATTAAGCTGTGTCCTTAGTCTGTACCAGCATAGTTCAAAGTTTCATACAGCTAGTGTGTTCGTCTCATCATATTACTAAAACTCACTGTGGAAAAAAAAAAAGATGTTAAAACTTTCAGAATACTGTCTTTTTGCACATTTAAAAGGAAGATAAATCAGTCAAACATTCTGACAGTATGTTTCTAATTTAAAGAAAAAAGCCCCAAACCCATTGGGTCACACAGCAACTTCTTCCTCTGTTTTGCTATTTGGGCTTCCATCTTTCAACTGATGTTGATTAATAATCAACTCTTACGTTTCTAGGGTTGTTATATATGACAGATCATTAGGATTGCCTAGAAGGAGTGATGGAAAATGTTATAACTTCTGATATTTTTTTAAGACAGAATTTGCCAAGGGATTCTGTTTCCAGTAGTAAGAGCCAGATAATAAGTTACAAATTATTCTGACATAAGACAGAGACAGTAAATGAAATGTATCAGAATAGTTCCATTTCTTTTCATTGAGTTGCTATCAGTTGCTGCTTTTTTGCTTACTGGAGGGAAGAAAAATCTGATGGCTCTAAGTCTCCTATTTTAATAGTCAGAATACTTGAATATGTTTCTTAAGTTTTTTTTGTAACGATCTGGGCCTGAGTTTCTTCAACTGTAAAACAGTATTAATTTTTCACAGAGGTTTAAAGAGACATAATTAACTAATATTTAGGAAATACTTTGAAATCCACAGGTGAAACTTCAAAAAAGTTAGTTCTACATGAATTGTGTTCCAGAGATCTGTGTGTGTTACTTAGAAAATATTCTGCCAAAATATTCTGCCAAATATGTAAGTATCAATCAATCTGTAAGAGTGAAAACAAATTCGGAATTGCTAAAACTCAGTACATCATAGAAACTAATTAAATTAACAGAAAATGGAATGGCATGCTCCTGATATGGAACAGAAACTACCTGATGTGATTATTTTGAAGCAAACTTCATCTTCCATATGTCAAGAATGAGCTTTTCTTTACAGGCAGAGACCATAACGGGACAAGATCTGGACACATAATTGTAAAAAAAGATTTTAACTTTGATTAGCAAAGGAACAGGCAAAGACACGTTTTGTCTCTAACAGTGGTAAATGCAGACTGACCAGCTAACTTTGAGAGAAGTGCCCAGTTAAAAGTGCAGTTGTTCAAAGCTCCCTGAATATCCACTTAAGAGAACTATATATCTCTCAGGACAAGACTAATTGTAAATGTGTTGAATCACACTTTAAATCTGCCTGTTTTACTGGACTTTGTGAATAGGGAACTTGTATTCCTGCTTATGTTTGACTGTAGTCCTAACATGGTGCCTCGGTTGCTAAATTTATGTAATGAAAGGTATCACCTGTTAAATGAGAAGTGGGCAGTGCTAGTAGCAAGTCCAGCTATTCTTCCTTCTTTAAATAAGTGGAAAAAAAGGAAAACAAAATACAGAATGTTGAACAACAACAACAAAACCCCAACACAAATGCTGGCTTTCTGATTATTGAGATCTACTTTATTTTTATAGTGTTACCCTGTTCATGACAAGGTAAATCAGTAAAAGCACTAGAAGAACCAGACACAGTATAAGCAATGGTTGAATGTGCCAAAATTCCATTTGTGTTTCATACATAATGGCATAACAGCAGACAGCTCAAAAGCATGCAGATGAACCCTCAGTTTGTCAGGAGTTCAGGGAACAAAAAAGCAGCCTGCAGCTAGCTTTCTCCACCTATGCCTGGCACAAATACATTAGCTAAATAGAAAGAAACAAACAGTGAAATTTTAGCATCAAGCAAGAGCTAAAGCTGTCAGAAGGAGAAAAACAATACTATTCAAAGAAAATAACAACAGCAAGGAGGTAGTAATATGGTCCAAAAATGAATAAAAGACAAGGGACCACATCCAAACCCAGAATAGGTTGTAAAACGTGGTCAGAGATAAAATATTCCCAGTGGAAGTAAGTGGGAGAGACACTGTATCTCATATTGTGGTCAAGTAGAGAATTCTGCAAATCATCCTTTATACTGCCACCAAATACCATCTTGTGTCGGCACTGTTACCCATTTCTTGGCCTTGTATATTTCTTTCCATGCTTTTTAGGGGTTACTATTTTAATTATTTTAATCCCTTTTTTTGTTTGTGGTGGGCTGTTACCAACAAAAATCTGTAGCATACGCCTATTATTGGCCTCATCAGTCAGAGCACAGCAAATTTTGGATATATTAATATGCTCTGAATGAGGCATATGAAGCATTTGCCCTTCATTTAAAAGGGTAATTTTAATTCTAAGGGCCTTTTAGAATCCCTTATAATCACCTCCCAATAACAAAACAAAAAGAGCCCACAGCTCAAACATACCTGCATGTCAGCACCCCAAATGGATAGAAGCGTGAGGTTATCTGACAGAAATGTAAATAAAGTAGGTGTAGAGCTTGTGAATCTTGTTCTAGTGAAATGCTGCATGTGTAGATACAGATCAACAAAAAAGCTAATGCAATGTTCAACTGCCGCCTAAGTGGTGAGATGGTTCTGCTCCTCCTGTGCCCATCCGGTGGTCCCTCTCTGCATCCACTCTAGCACTTTTCAGACATGATGAACAGATTGTTTGATGAATTAACAGAAAATTTACATGATAAAGAAAAGCGTAGTTTTCAGCTCTTTCAGAGGCTGAAATCAATAAAAAAAAAAAATTCCTCTTGTTTCTAGGAAGAACCAGAGACAAAGTAGAAGAGGAATGTGACCTGCACAATTGGGTATGCAGGCAGAAAATGAGGAGAAGGTCTGGGTGTCCGCAGCCACCTCCTGTAGCAACAACTGGCCCGTATCTGTCACTGAATTACACCTTCAGAGAGAGAAAATCCCCAAGAGCGGAAGAAAGTAACAAAGCATGACATAACCTCTGTGATAATGTATCTGTCATCCAGTAAAAGCTGAAGAAAGTGAGC
Organism: Gymnorhina tibicen; assembly: GCA_013399875.1. Classification (NCBI taxonomy): domain Eukaryota; kingdom Metazoa; phylum Chordata; class Aves; order Passeriformes; family Artamidae; genus Gymnorhina; species Gymnorhina tibicen. Next base: position 259,724 of record VXAZ01002277.1, on the reverse strand, counting down.
ATTTATGTGAAGTGCTGATAGTTCCAACTTTGCAGCTCTAGGGAGGATTACTGTGTACACCCTTTAAAAGAAAAAAATAAAATTACACCAAATAAGTGACTGATTCATCAGTTTCTTTTCTGAATGGAAACAGTTTATGTTTTGTGATTTTTTATGGCTATTTATCTCACAGAAGGGACAGCAAAATTGTCACTGATGGGAGTGCTTTTAACAAAATGGAAGTAAGTTCTGCTGAACCAAAGTGAATTAGTGATTCAGACAAAACACCTGGGGAAATATAAAATGGGAAAAACCACTTAGATATCGAAATAAAGGCAAAATAAAATTAAAGAGAATCTGACACTGCCTTCCTCCCCATTAAAAAAAAAAATCCTGAACCGGGATATGTGTTTCGTGCTGTGTCCAAGAAATTTCTGTAGGTGTCCAGAAAAGCCAGCATGCTTGTTTGCCATGTCCAGGTGGAGCAGATTGTGCCAACATTAATTCCAAGGTAGTGTGCCAGGGAGCACCATCCCAAAATGCCACTCAACAGCTCTGGATAGGCTTGGGTGGGAAATTTTCACTGTATAGTCTTGTGGCAGAGAGGAGTGAGAGAAAACACATAGGGGTGATCCCTAAAGCAGGAACAGATGAATTGCCATGAATTGCCAAACTCAAGACAGTGACCAAGAGGCTTTTCGTAGAGATAAAAACCTCTAATGAAGTGTGTATGGTTTTTTGCAACTGAAAAAACCCATTGAAATCTGCTAGATGGAGAGCAAGACTGGAAAGACGTTGCAAGCAAAACTATTTTCTACACTGTATTTCAACTGTCCAGTTGGATGGATTCTGCATTTTCATGAAGTATCTTGTTCTACTTGGTGTTACAGTAAGATCAGAGATGTATTTTCTTTAAGAGTAAATTCCTTGAAAATTCTGGCCCACTTTAAGGACTTTTTCTAGGAGTCTAGGGAAGCACAACTGAAAAGATCCCAGAGCAAAACAGGCAGATAGAATAGGTGGCCAGCTACCTACTTCTCATTTAGAAAAGGTGTCCTCCAAAGAAAACTGTGGTCAAATTGCTGACAAAGATGAGCTGTAGGAAAGTCTGGTAGACTTGAAAAATCACAGTAATAGATCTCCAGGAAAAAACAGCTTGCTTTTATATTTGGACCACACACGGAATTTGCATAGAATATGGGTATTTTGGCAACTATTACCTACTTTTTGTAAACTGAGACCTAGCTGTAACAGGTTCAATTTGCAGTGAATCAATTTTAAATATTTAGGTAGAACTGTAATTGCACTTTAAATTGCTTGAATGTAAGATTAGGTCCCTCTGAATTCTGAAATTTGTGAAGCTACAAACCTTAGTTGTACAGCCCTGTGACAGAAAATTATTTTGGCTTTTGAGTGAATAGAGAAATCATGTTAAATCCAATTTGTGGAACAAGGCAGTATAGCAGTAATGGGTACATAATACTTGAGAGTTGATAAGTGATGACATCATTTAAAAAACAAAGACAGGTTGGTGTGTAAGAGATATCACGTGGATGTTGCTGTGACTAAACTATTAAGAGCAGGTGTCTATGTTTTGGGTTCCACCCCCCAGTAGTTAGACTTGTGCGCTCCTTTTGTGATGCAACAAAACAAATTAGTGTGTGTGTGTTGTCTTTGGTGAGTAGATGACATACATTCTTTTCTCTAAATATCTCATTTGGTCACAGTATTTCTTGGTTGCCTACAGAAGGAGCTTTTCATGACTCAGCTCGTAGAAAACAGTAAATGTAACCATGATCTTTACCTGTGTATATTTTTCAATCACATAATCTGATTACTTTCCTAGATCTAGATTTTTTTCCTCATATAAAAACTGCCTTCTTTTGTAGGCAATCCCTTTGACTACAGTGGAACCAGTTATGATCAACATTACTATTCAGAGTGAGTCAGGGTGTTGCAATCTTATCCTTAATGCGTATCTTTTCCACAATTATAAAATGATCTTTTCAATTTTTTTTTCCTACCTTGGGAAAAATGATCAGAGGAACAACTTTTCAATTGTTTATAATAAATTATTTATGATACAGCTAAGGAGAGGGGAAATTTTCTAACATCATTGTTTCTTTAAAGGTATAATACACACAGAATTTCACAGTGGATTTTGTTTGATTTTTTTTTCTAAAGCAGTTTTTTATTCTAACATATTTAGTTGATATTGTAGTTATTAAAACCCAAAATTAGTGAAAATGTTAATGTTTCCTAAGCAACTACCCAGGGAAAATGCAATATCCATTGCTGTTAAAGCTCCTGCATTGGCAGAAAGGATGACAGATAAACTGGAATGTGTCAGTACTTTAATTCAGTTACATTGAAATGTAAAGACTCCAAAAGAATCTTTGTTAGGTTTTCAAAAAGCTAGCACTTGGATTCCTACCCAGCTGCAATGGCACAGTGCAGTACTGTCTATGACTGGTGCCAGTTTCAACGCCGTTGCGCAAAAAGCTTACTGAATATCCCTAACATCATTTGGGCTGCAAAAGGAGCCCCTCACTCAAATGAACGTCTTCTCTTCTTGCTATGAAGACAGTACACTGAGAGCATTTGCTAATTCATTCTCATTCTCTTGTGTTTAATTATCACTTTCACCTCTTTTTCTTTTGTATTTAACTCTTTTTCTATTTTCCCTCCATTTTATTCCTGAAACATAATAAGATTCAATGTGATAAAATTAATGTTTATAGATATTATATTCCAATGACATGTTCCACACACCAAAATTTAACTTGATAGAGTTCTGCTTTGGTCATTGAAAAGAAGGATAATCTGTATATTATGGTTTTGTAAAAGAAGGCTCTATGCAAGAGAATCAGACTGGGAGAGATTTAATTTGAGTTCTAGGGACTTAGTTATAACAGCTAGGATAGTAGCTCAAATATGTGCATGCATTTAGCTGAGTTGGGTCTACCCCATTTTTTTTTCCCCCTAAAGCCTGCCTTCTGTGCTAAGCAGAATTGCACTTATACCTGAGCAGGTGCACTTTATAGTCAAGTGTGTAAAACATAACACACCCATTTTCAGTTCAAGTTCCGATTTACATATGCTGTGGGTACTTTATTCACCCATATTGCTTCCTCTCAGAGGTGAGCATAGCTAGAAATAGGTCATCTACTGCGTATTCCTCCCAAATGGCACTGTGCCAGCAAAGAGCAATATTGAGTTGCAATTGGATCTCATTGATTTCAGTGAAACCTCATTTGTCGTAAAAGGGGGAAATTCAGTTGCAAATCAAACTCCATATATTCTGTCACTGAAAAATTCAGACTTGTCCTGCTGTGCAAAGCAGTGGAAGGTGTGGAAAAGCAAACTCTAGAGTTTATAGGGTGGTATAGCAAAGTTCTTCAGATGCTTAAAGAGCAATTGCATAACTTCTAATGTCAATCAGTCTCAGTATTTCAGTCTACTTCAGATAGAAGGAAAATACAACTCTGCAGCCAGATTTTAAAGTCAAATCAGGTGCAGCAGTGTAACCTTATCTGGAATATCAACAAAAGAGCAGTGGCCAAGAATTAATGAATGATCTGTTTCTGCCCATAGATGTTTGATACCTTCTTTCAGTATTACCATCGTAAATTGGAGCGTGTTAATGATTTAAAGAACGAAACCAAGCCAACTGTTGCTAAAAAACCACTAGATTATCTTAAAGGTAAATCTTAATCATGTTCTCTGGAACATTTTTATGGGAAGCCTGGGGTATGCATAACCTACAGTGTGAACGAGTCCTAGATTGTAAGTTTTTGGGAACATGTAGGCTTCAGCTGTCAGGCAAGAAGGGGTGTATGTGCTTCCTTCTGTTAGGATATATTATAATTTTATAATCCAAGTCCTTGTCTTATATGTGGGTTTTTAAAAACAAAACCAAAAACAAACAAACAAGCAGTGTTGTTGATAAAACCGTAAATATTCAAAATTACAAAGTTATGAGGTGTGCTCTTATTCTGGCTTCTGGGGAATGGGGCTATGCCATGTATTTTCTCCTGTATTTATTGAATACTGTGAACACTGGGACCCTGATCTTCTGTTGCTACTCACATAAGCAATTGTATTTATTTAAATAAGAACAATAAATATTTATGACCTTTGTATTTTGGGTTTCATGATACAAATTCCCAGTTCATATTTACATTCACACCCTTACATAACAAGAACACTGAAAATCAATTTTTCTGTATATTAACTTATTAACTTATACACCTAGAATTAAATATGGGTTTTTATTTTGAACACATTTCTCTATTGTTGCATTTAAACTATGTAATTTTAGTTGTTAATTTTGCTTATTGATGATCTTCTAAGAGTTTAAGTGGAACAGTTGCTCAGTGTGTGACAAGGTTGATTGAAAAAAGTAATCAAAGAAGGCAACTAAATCAAATGTTTTCAATGCTTGTCTGTAGTTTGGACATATTACTATCCAAAAAAACGCATAAATTAAGTTGGATTAAATTCTGATTTCTTCAGAAAGGTTGCCTCTATCTCAAAAAGCATTGATTAAATGTGTTGAAACAAAAATCTTCTCAGTTTCAGTGTTCTTTAGGGGAGTTCCTATAGTAAGCATCTAAAAAATGGTATGATTTATTTTTTTCATAACACTAGCTCTATCCCCAAAGTGACACAAGTGGGAAATCCCATCTGTGAATATCATCTGCTGCCTGTTAAATTACTTTACTCAAATTGGGTTTGGTTATATCAATCAACCTCAAGCTTAATGGAGTTCCTGAGGAGTTGGTTAACCTTAATATCAGTTACTGGCAACAGTTTAAATTCCTATTTTTCACAGGGTACTGGGACACACTATTTTATAGGAACATATTAGGTTTCCTCTAGTTAAACTAAATACTGAAATATAGGTTCAAACCCACAGATTTGTGAAGGAACAAGTTCAGTTCAGGCACTGGAATCAGTGGAGTGATAAGACAATATTCTCTGCATTTAGAACAAGACAGAAATACTTGGAAGTATTTATGTAAATTAACATTTTGAGTACCTAAAAATGCATTTAATAACTTTAATTTGCTGAACTAAAATATGAGAACAGATATCTCACTACCCACAGAAAGGATATAATTGCTTTTAAGCAAGGAGCAGTTTAATGGTGAACCTTTCAAGATCTGACCAACAATGACCAGAGGCAGCTGCTAATCAGCTGATAGAGCCTCCTTGCATCCTCTGAAGTTGAATCAGCTCCTTCTGGATAACCCAAAACTGGACTTCATGACAGACCCTAATTTCTAAAATTGGATCAAGCTGACCAGATGAAGTGTATTAATTTATTAGGTGCTATCAAATCAGAAATTGGAACCTTTGCACACCACTAAGGCTCCAAAGATCTGGCAGTGACACAGCGCTATGTCTGTACTATGTTTCAGGTAGCCTTCTATTTTTATTATGTTTTCAGATTGCAATCTGATTGTAACCATTAAGGCAAAAGAGAAACTGGCATAAATCAATCCTTTTACTTCCTGATGATCTTTTTCCGACTTGTTGAAAGGATCATATGACAGAATAATTTGTTTACTTTTCCAATATGTGTACTAAAAAAAAGAATCCATTTAACCAGTGAAGTCTGAAGTCGTAATGCAGACTATGAGTAGGCAGTAATGGTGCCAAATAATAAAAGGCAAAACATGCACAAAGTGCATGACCAAAGCACAAAGTGAATGACCAAAGTTATTTAAAATACAACAAACACAAAAAAGAAAAATTGTTCTGTGTATTGTTCTGACTAAAGGATGACTGGAAGACTGATTTACAGAAGATCATATTGAACATGTATATAAATTTTTGGCTATTATTTTCAGATTGAGAGAAATAAAATATGAAATAGCAATTCATTCCAGTTGACTGGGCTTCATTTCCAAAGCACTCTCAACATATATTAAATATAATACACTAAAAGAAGCACTGTAGTGAAATTTATGGGAAAAAACTGCATACATTTTGATTAAAAAAAAAAAAAGAAAAAGTAAACATTTACATCAAGCTACATACTGTTCTGGAAGGAAGTTAAACAGTGTTGAGGCTCACCCAAAGGGATGTCAGAGATGTAATCTGACACATGCTAAGAGGGCTCTCTCTGCAGAGGCTTTTGAAAGAAAATGTGTTTCCTTTCATTCTCTCAAGATTATACAATATTTAGAAACAGTCAGTAGTTCCAACTTTAGTACTTCCAGTTGGTCCCTGATGTAGGTTAGTCATGTATCATTTAAAACTTGCAGTGCTAGAATAGCAAAACTCTGAAGCAATTTTTCAGGATAAAAAAATAACTAATTTAGTCTTGAGAATGAATGTAGGCAGACCTGTACATAAGAAACTGATAATACAATTAGTCTTTTACTTCTTGACAGCTAAATTTATTAGACTGTGGAATGGTCTCTCAGGGAAAGCAGTGAAAATTCAAGTGTTTGATATTTTTAAAATAGGTTTGGCAAATGTGTAGTAGATGTACAAGAGCAAACAATTACTTTGGCAAGCAGAAAGACTATAGCTGTCACACAAACTATCTCATAATCTTGATGGGTTCAGTTTCTGTTTAACACTGGCCCCGGCACGTATCTTTTCCTCAACTAAGCAATTGCTCAGTAATGCAATTTTGAGACCATACCAATGAATTTTGCAGTCTTGAAATAATATGGATAAAATGGACCAAATAAATGGAGCAGCACTTTTTGCACATGCAAAAAAAAGCATGCAGAATCTGAAAACTCTGTTTCTTTCACTCTCTCTGGGTCATAGAAGACTTTTTGTTTGTTTTCCTAGATCAGTAAAGCTTGAGGTTTCCTTCTCTTCTCCTGAGTTTGTGATGCTTTGGGAAATAATTTATAAAACATATAGATGATCTCTAGAGGTCCCTTCCAACCCTAACAAATCTGTGATTTTCAAACATGCGTTTCCAAAGAATGACCTTTGGCATTCCCATAGTCAGGACCTAGGAACTTTTTTGGCCTTATGGCATAGAGGGAGAGCAGTGGGATTCATCACTGGCGCAGTCTTCTCTGTGACCTTTCCTAAGCATGTCAAATGAATTTGGCAATAGAGGTAAGTGGAATAGTTGGTTAAAATAGTTCATTTTAGGGGTGATTGAGGCTGCCACTATTTCTCTTCAGTGAGGGTTCCTGACAAATAGATCAGAGCCATCAGTTTCTTTTTGTCACACACTAGCATAGAGTTTTTGTCACACACTAGCATAGAGTTTTTGTCACACACTAGCATAGAAAAGTATTAACAGTTTCCCGGTAAGGAGCTGAATTGTCAGGTCGTGTCAGTTAGCCAAGCCATTTGAAATTATTTGATGCACTCAGCTAACTCCCCATTTATAAAGTACCCCATACCTCAGTGTCATCTTCAACCATTTTACACCTGTTTTTTCTTAGTCATCTCCAGATCTCTTCTCTTACACTTCAGATAGGATTGAAGCTTCCTTACAGAAGTTTTAGCAACTGGCAGTCAGCATGGAGCTCTCTAACACACTGGTAACACAAGATTTTCATAGACCTAAGCAGTACTGGTTAGCCTCTGCAAACTGTCACAGTTCCTAATCCTAAAAAATCTGACAGAGGCTTTGTCACTGTTAAGGAGAACATAGCTGCTACTGTCTTAATGCCTTCAACTGAAACTGACATCATTAACAAAAATTAACAATTTTAATGTCTTATCTATACATTGGCATATTACAAGCAGCCTGAGGAGCCATAGTCAGAAAATCAAGCACGGTTGTACTGAGAAAAGATGTGGCATGTAGGTAGAGGCAATATCTTTTCTTAGAATAGCCTGTATAGTTGGAAATAGAACATACAATTCCTTCTTAAGTTTGTCGTAGAAGCAACAGACTTCAAAGTTAAATATGAGTTGACAACACCTGCTCAGTTTAATTTGTTTTGATTTCTCTTTACATTTGTGCCAAATTACTGGCTAGCAGTAGCAGAAAAAGAAAAAAGAAATGAAAAAAATGTACCTTTTTATCAGCTCTCTTGATTCACCTTTTGTTCGCTTCCTTCCTGTACTTGTTCCTGTTCTATCAGCTGAATTATTTACTTCTGCCTGGTACCGGCTTTAACATTCTGTATCTTTAACCTGGCTAAGCCCTCCGTGCAACCCTTGTTGGTTTTGGGTTTTTTTTTCTTTTCTGCAAAGTTAGGGAGTTTTTTTGCCATTTTAATGAGGTGAATCAGTTTATCTTGTGATCAAATTATCACCAGCACTTGTTTTAAGTAAGCTGTAGGAGTGTGGGCTAGTGCAGATGAAAGTGAAAAGCAAAAGTTTCTCCTTTGAGAAAGAAAGACCTTTCAGTCCTTTCTGTACTTCAGAAGCCTACCCTGAAATATGGGCAACTGGATGTTTGCTCCCAGGAACAATGGAAGTGTTTCTGAAGCTTATGGACATTACCTTTGTCATATATCCAGGATAGATGTGAGAGGTAAATACAGTGATTTGTGGAATAGATAACTGAAAAAATAGGAGCCAGCATTCAATACACAGAGCAGCTTCCAAAGTTAATGGAAGTAAAGTGGAAGTAAATTTTGTTGTTGGAAGGGGTTTCCTTAAGATAGAAATTCAGGTGGAGCACTGTGCCAATATTTACTGGAGCTATATGCATGACAAACTAGGAAAATTAGCTACCTATGGAAGCTAAAGAGAAGAGAAAGACCCACAGACAGAAGAGAGCATGGCAGTAATAACACCAAGGTTGTGGGTTCAATCCCCATGCACATTTACTTAAGGGTTGAACTCAGTGATCCCTGTGGATTCCTTCCAACTCAGAATATTCTGTGAATCTGTGAATATAAGCCCTTACCTTGCAACACGCTGCTTTAGCCACAAGAGACTAGAATGCTAGCAAAAATGAGATTTGGGATTCTAAGCACCAGTGGTCGTTTTAATTTGTTGACATTTAGAGGAAAGAAAGTATTATTGATATAATATGTCACAAAAATATTTTGTATACCTAATAGGAAAAAAAAACCCTCATAAAACTTTCGATTCAACTGATTGCTTGGGTAAAATAAAGGGTGTATTTTCTTTATGGATAAAACTATAGACAAAAATATTGGTAACACATGCTTGTCTTCCTTAAACAACTTAAAAAAAAAAAGCTTTGATATTTCAGAATTTGTTTATTTGATCCCTCCATATGATTAGGAAATTTCATGTGGAGAAAAGCACATAAACCTGTTTTGTTTGGCTTCGTTGTTTTTTTTCTCCTCTAACTCTTCCAACTGATGGGTGGTAAAGCAGTTCTATGTGTTCCTCCAGGTACATATCTCCTGATCAGCTTCAAAGATACATGGTATTGGAGGAGAGTAGCTGTATAAACTTAGTGAGAAAGCTAAATCCCACTAAAATATTCTAGTCAATACTTTGACCTTGAATTCGTTTTTGCTTTAAATGGTAAAAGAAAAAAAGGTTTTTGAAACAGAGATATGTACTTATTTTCAAAATTGTAACTTCTTTTTAGGATTTCAGGGCTTGTCTTTCTACTGATTCCCTGTTTCTCATGGTTTGTCTTCGAGGAGAACCTGTATTTGTGGAAAAAAGCAACCAGAGACAAAGTGAAGATTTTAAATGTTCTTTCCATGCTTTTACCTCCTTTTCTTCTGGAAAATTGATTAAAAACATTCCTTTCAAATCCCACTTTTACCTTCCACTTATCTTTCTTATCCTGTCTTTCATTTCGCTTTGAGCATTAAACTTCTCCTTTTAATTTTCAGTGAGGAAGAAGAAAGAGAATAAATAAGTGTTTTGATTCTGTTCTCCAATTTCTCTTGATTTTTTTTTAAGTGAAAGAGAACATGGAAAGAAAAAAATCCCCTTTGAAGCATTATTATTTCTAAATTAGAAAAATTCAAAACAATTAAAAATCATAACCTTTTGCAAATTCATTTTGCATAAGTATTTAGCCATTTTATTTTGTAATCTAGAACCAATAAATTATCATTCTCCTCTTAGCTTTTTTGCTTGTTTAGTGGAAGTCTGGTAGTTCAGGATATCTTATTATTGCATATGCACAGCACCCAGCACAGTGGAATCTGAATGATATTCAAACCTTAGATATGCCAGAAGCAAACTGTCTGTAAGTGAAGTGAGTGTAGGAAATAGAATCTGTAATTGTTTTACAGTGGATAAATTTGGTAGAAAGTAAAATGTGGAAGTTACCTATTGAAAATGTATGTAATTATCTATGCAAAAAGTTCTTTTAAAATTGGAATAAATTACAGTTAGAGAATTACCCGGTTTTACTTAAATTCTGAGAAATTAGTATTTCAAGCCACTAGATATTCATACCAGAACGTACGTCATTAATTTGGATTTACTATGCTAATTAAAGTGAACTAAAGAATCATATGGAACTGACTAGTTTTTAAAATAAGATGAGCATTCACAAAATATTAATACACAATTGGTCCTGGGAAATGCACAAACTGAATTTCCTGTTCAACAAGGTACCATGTGAGGTGAGAAACTGTTCTTAATGTAGTAAAAGACTCAGAAATATTTGCATCCGTTTTTATTTCAGTATTATTGTAATTTAGGCTTAGTCAAATATTAGTAAGTGCTTTAGGGTGATACTCAAATTCTGGTGCATTCTGTTGCCACTCAAACCCGCGCTGCTCTGCCCCCTGCCCCGTCCTGTTCCGTCAACAACGAGCTTGTTTTTTCTCCGCAAAGCAGCTTCCTGCTTTTCATGAAAGCACTTCTTTCAGCTACCACCTTAATATTCCTTTTTCTGAAATTTGTATAGAGTGTGGAGTTCCTTTGAACAGCAGAGAGAAGCCATACAGAGAGCAGGACTGGGAGAAGAACAGAGATAGCTGCCATCTGCCACTTTAGCTAAACTGAAGCAAATTGAAAAGGCTCTTCAGCACAAGTTCTTCTTTCTATTTATTTGTTTAAGCCCATCTCGTGGACTAGGGAACAAAACCCCTTCAGTTAAAAATGCACTCTTTTTCTGACATTATATCTTTCTTTTGCTGATTGAACAGCGATATTTTAGAAAATCAGGGTACTGTGTATGACACCAAATTTAGTTGGAACTGGGAGAAAAAAGTGCAATCCAAAGCCCATTGACAGAATTTAGAGGTTTAGAGTGTATGCAAACAAACCCAAACACTCCATATTTTCAAGTTGAATGCTACAATAATGAAGAGGAAAAGTAGTCCTGTAAAAGATGGGAATATTCTGTTAGGGTTAATGCAATGCGAGAGAGCTAAGAAACTGCAAATTCTAACGTTAACCTATGTGAGCAGTCCCTATTGTCCTTATTATCCTTAGAGCAAGTAGGAGCACAGAACATGTTTATGTCTGGTGGAGAACACAATGTGTTTGGGACTTCGATCAGTCACTAGCTGTAGTCATTGTGCGAGTCTTTTGTCTCTGTGAGTCACAAAAGACTGAAATCACTGAAGGCAAGGCTCGGCTTTACTCCATACAGTTCTGGAAGATTTTTAGTTTTTCTGTTATTATCCTTTTCAAATCTGTGCTTTGGGTCTGAAGAAAATTAAACTAAGGGCAAATCTTGGCCAAATTTATAGGTTCAGCATAATAAAGTCATGAGATGCAAAGAAGCAATAATGATTTCCGGGAAAATGCCTAAGAAGCGTGATGTTTATGCTGTATGCATAATCAATTTAGAATCCATATAAGCATCTGGATAAACTTGTGCATGCAACAAATAATTAGCAATAGCTGTGACAGTTATGAAGATGAATGGCAAAGTTTTAAAATTGGAAGTCCATTACTTAGCTTGTGAAATTTGCCTATTTAGATGATAAACTGTTTAATGGAATATAGACTCTTTCAGGTAATACTTAAACATATTTCCTTTCTGAACCTTTCTCTTATTTTGTGACAATGGTATCTGTAAAAATGTAATAAGTCTTAAAACTATATTTCCAGCCTGAAGGTCAAGCATTAAATAGAATATGAAATGAAGAAACATAATAAGAAACTGGACCATATAAAATCTGCAGTTATGTATTATAGTGTGACATTAGAACTTTGGCTACCTCTAGAAATCCCAGGAGTGATAGAAACAATCTTAATTTGGAAAAAATAATTTAACTCACTATATATTGATTACAAGATGTTCCAGCTGATAAGTCTCTAGGTGTCTTGAGAAGACTAAGAAGAAGGAAAATTTTAAGTATCAGAAGGTTGGTGGTTTACGGAATGCTTCTTAATCTGTCGACTTCTTTGGTTATATATGGTTTTAATATTTTTGAGACACAGTCACCAAGAAGAAATGTAATATACGCTGTATCTTCAATGTTCTGAAATTACTAAAGGAGTTTTTTTGGTATGTTTTGTTTTGTTTGGTGTTTTTACCCCTTCTTTTTCTTATTTTGTTTCCGAGTGTGACTGCTTTTTTATGGAGCCAAGAAGATGAGTTTCTCTTAGGACCATTCTTTTTGCTTCCAATTTAAATGTGTCTGTCATGCTATTTTTGAGATAGAGCAATAAATAAAATTTGTATTTTGAAAACCCTACAATTTAAATAAAGAATAACCCTAGAAGTTTAGAAAGTTTATATAGCATGAGAATATATATTCATTAAGCGGGGAAAACAGATTTGTGTTTGTTAAGAGATTTTATAGTTATGGAGAGATGTTAAAACAATTAGGGAAAAAGAGGGAAAGAGGGAAAAATTTAAATTAAACCAAGTAGTTAATAGCCAACACTTACTTAGACTATGCTTTTGCAAAATGTGAATGAGTACAATGCACACAATCAGATATCTTTCATTCTATATCAGTATCTGTGGATAAGTTCCTTTAATTAATTGTGTCACAGATCTTACCAGGACAACTTATGCAGATAAAGTGTTTGTATTTGATTGATACCATGGTCACCAAAAGAGAATTCCAGCTGATTCTGCAGACCTTTGAAGTCAAGTCTTTCAACACCAGTTGTGGAGAACATAAAGTAAAACTTCGTGGTACACTGAAGTTGTGAGTCTGACAGGTTTTTTTAGTAAAAGGTATCAGTAATCTGACAGGAGAAAAGTCTGAAAAGATAGTCATTGTGGGCTCAGTATGACTTGAAACTGAAACACATGGAGAAACATTAGTTAGTCACAGCACATAGGCATTGGCAAGGAGCAGGGATATGAGATTTTTCCTTTTTTACTGTGAAATCGCTGAAGTGAAAATTAGTTAAAACTTTTCAACACAAATTATAAGTGTCATTTCTGTGAAGTAATTGCTATCTATTTTACTCAAGTGGAAGAAGAGACTCTCAGACACAGAGCTGAATTTGAGAAGGGCTCCTAGTTTTGATCTAACTTGTTTTCTCATGGTCAATTTAGGCCAACATGGTTTTGTAATTAATTTTCAAAAACCATATAAGCCATAGCTTAAGGCTTTTAAATATATGTATATATATACACACACTCAGAAATTTTGACATGCTGATTAGAGTTTTCAAAATACTCTGTGAGCATGAGCTCCAGAAGGAAGTGGTGGGTGATAGAGATCAGAGATTCCCTCCTGTAGGATATGGAGGCACCCATCTGCCAGCCAGACATGATTTCATGTGAGTTTTGTTGTTCTGCAACATCTGGGAAATTTTATATTCATGTATTACTCAATGATAATTGAAAGGTTGTGGAGATTGGGAAAAGTGTCCAATGAAGGGAAAAGGTAACTGTTCACCTGTCTTCTAAAAGAGGAAAAAGGACAGTATCTGGCAAGCTCCTGTGCTGAAGGTGCTCCTGTGACAAAAGGACTTTCCTTCTGTTGGTCTCTGGGAAAATCAGAGAACTCTAGCACTGATAGGTGTCCAAAGAGATGTGAGCAGAGTGACCTGGAGTGACTGTAGCCAGGAGGCTGAATATTAGTCTTCCATTTTTCAGGCCACATACAGACTACAGCATAGAGTTCCTCACCCAAAGCAAGAAAGACTTCATCAGGCTGGGGAAAACCTAAAGGATGGTCACCAGGCTGGTTGGAAGTGGATTGCTTACCGTGTGAGGAGAGGCTGTATCTCAGAATATAACTGAAGTACAAATGTCTGTAATAATGAACAACCACTTAAGTAGTACACCAGAAGTTTTTTAACTAATCCAAACTGATGAAACTTCTCTATTCATTAAGAATGGTTACAAAAAATATTTAGTCGCTATTTAGCTGATGTTACAATCTACTGAAGAGGTTTACAGGGTTGCTGTTGGTCCCTCGAGTCAATCAGACACAGGATGTCCCTCACATCAAAGGTAATCCACCCAGACTGGATTACAGTACACACGTGGGATCATATAGACCAAATGCTATATAGACTGCACAAGGATACATATCCGGAAAGCCCTTTCATTTAGGAGAACAGCAGCTGTTTTACATTGCATTAATGGTAAAATTGAGCTATTTAGAGTCTAGGAACCTACTGAGTGCTAGCTATTGCTCAAACATAGCTTTATTTTATAATAACAACATGTCTTACAATATAAGACCTAGAAATGTCTTTTCCTGGTATTAAAAAAACATTTTGATTCTAAAAGAAATGGAATGGCAGCCTTGGAAGAACTCATACACAGAATTTTTGTATGAATTACCAGAAATGTTCTTATCAATTTATATTTAATTAGTTTTCATGCAGAAATTAAGAGATAGGTTGTACATTTCACAGATAGGTCAGGAACTCATTTTAGCAGTTAAAATGAATTGCCTAAGTCAAGCATTTCAGCCTGAAAGGTTAAAGTGGCAAAAAACAGAAAGGCTTTTCTTTTCTGTTCCTTCAATAATTTCTAGTTAAATCCTGAACAGCTATAGATTATTGCACATGATTGTCTGACTTGGCACGTAATTAAGAAGATATTTATGAATTGTGATAAAAACATTCCATGTAGGGCTAACACACATCCTGAAAGTGTCATAGGTAGTTCCTCTTAATAATTTATGATGGCTGCTAACAGTGCGGCACATTGACCTGTGGTTTGCATTGAACACCAACTGCCATCTGCATTGATGTATTATCTGCCAACATCATTGCCTCCAGATACCAAAACACATTTAGTAGAGAGTGGCAAGGCATTTCCTGTTTGTGATATTCCAGGTTAAGGAAACTTGCGAAATGATTAGAAGAAATAGCAGGCAGTTAGGCGGAACTGAATTCTTCCATTTTTCCAGGGCTGTGAATTTCAATGAGAATAAAGAAAGCAAAAAGATCTGAAAAATACTTTCATTTCTCTTTCACAAATTGTAGATTTCTTGGTTTCAGCTGGAAGACTAAATGTCAGAGTAAAATGAGAGTTTCACAGTTATGGTATTTCAGATTTAACAGAAAAAATAAGCCTTTTCTTACCAGTGTAATAAGACTTCAAGAAGACTTCAGTCTAAAGATTTGATTTCATTATTTTATTTAGGCACTCTGTAATGGTTGTAGATTTACTTGTTCTTCATCAATTAATGATTAGTTAACATGAAAGCAATGAAATCAGTGCACTGTGAAGCAAAATACAACACTGATCAAGCCAGAGACACCAAAGAAAGCTTTGTTTATCCTGAGGCCAAAACCAGAAGTGCTGGGAACATGGACCAGAGACAACTGATTTTATTTCCTTATTTTTTCCATGAATGACATGAAACATATATCAATTTGTGTGATTAAGTTTTACCATCCTAAGTTATGCTCAGCTTTTAGAAGGCATAAGGGATGAGTCCTAATGAATGAAATAGGAGTCAGGAATTGGTGCTGGAGTTTGTCCCTGCACTGACATAATTTGATAGATTTTGATTTGCATGTGTGCAACACTGCTTGGCATAGGCTCAGATAGAATGTGTCCTGTGAGAACTCCCAGATGGAAATAGTGCTGAACGCTTTATAAAATCATGTCCAAGAAATCGTGATGTTACAGATAGCATTAGTTTAATGCATGGTACTGTGCATGCAGTACACAGAGGCTTCTCTTTGTGACTGGTAAATCCATATTGGAAAAGCTGAACTTCCAGTGCATGAGCAGGCAACCTGTGTACTACACAAAAAAACCAAACCAAACCAAACCAAAAAAAAAAAAACCTGGGAGCATCAGAGTCTAACTCTGCAACCTACTCACCGTGGAAGCATGTATCTAGTTTGAACATTTGGGTCTGCCATGTATTGGTGGAGCTACTGTGCATTACCTGTAATTTAGCTCAATATTTATTCTAAATATTTTTGGTTTTAAGTGAGAGAAATGCATGCATTTTAAGAGGCAGACTTGAAGTAATAAGGAAGAAAAAACCAAATATTCTGTGAGCTGAGACCATAGAAAAGTACTTACATACTTTGCTGTGGTGAACCACCTTTAAGTACAGTTTTTGTTTTTCTTTTAAGTAAAGTGGGGGTTGGTGGAGAGAAAGTGCAATAGAAAATGATATTGTAGGCTATTTGCATTGTAAACCTAAAATAAAAATAAATGGAGAATACAAATTAAGGTTTCCATAGCAATAGTAGTTTGCCAGTATTATGTATCTGAAGCTTTGCAACTGATGACTGGACTACTGCGGTCTTCGCTGAATAGTTTGTGCATTTA
This sequence comes from Gymnorhina tibicen, assembly GCA_013399875.1. NCBI lineage: Eukaryota > Metazoa > Chordata > Aves > Passeriformes > Artamidae > Gymnorhina > Gymnorhina tibicen. The sequence goes on along the minus strand of VXAZ01002277.1, from coordinate 243,190 downwards.
TGAGTTAATGACTCTATGGAAACCTTTAACTGTTATGTTTATGGACTACAATGGAATATAAATCAGCTAATTTCCAGTTTGGTATTGTTTTTCATCAGTTTTTCATAGCTGAAAAGTTCCTATTCATTAAAGAATTAGAGCTTCAGATTTTTTTTACTATAGTTGACTCTTAGTTTGTGACATGTTTACTTGCTGGTAAGATCTGGGTGTACTCCCCTTCCTGTCCTTGGAGGCCTTTATCTCTTTCCTCCCTGCCCCCATGCCTAATTATTGTAACTAGAACTAGTGGAAAAAAACCAACGATTGGTTATTCTCTATTGTCCTTAATAAATTAGAGCTAAGTACACTTAATTGGTCGATGTGTTCTCTCCATTGGTACCACAGTGATCATTAGATTGCTTTTGAACTATCTATACTTATATGTTTACATATTTACATATATTTACATACTCATAAACCTTTTGACCCTGTTAATCCTGAAGATGTCAGCAAGTCTCAGCCTTAGTTAGCTGGGTACCTAACTAGCTTAGTTAGCCCCTCCAACTAAACTAAACAAAGGGAGACTGTTGCTTTAATTTCATAACTGAACCCTCAAAACCAAATGATTTTATAACCTGGAAAGATTAAAGGATGTGGTGAGAGGCATGTCAATCACAGCCAGAAGATCATAGTTACCACCGGATCTGATTACTGCTGGCCGTTGTCTCCAGGAGAGCAGGGGCTTTCAGTTCAACTATATTTACAGACAACTAAAGTCTCACTGAATCAGAAGCAAAACTCTTGCTGGTTCTGAATAGCTATTTAGGCATTGAATAAAAATTTAATATACTAGTAGAGATGAAAATGAGAATCTGGGCTTTTTAACTTACTGCTGAGCGTAGCGTGGAAGCAGCAACTATTGTTTTATTTTTAATGCAGAAGGAACTGAGGCATGGACAATTACCTGGACTCACAGAAGGGACTTTCCAGAGATATTCTCGAAGAAGCTGCATGGATATTAAAGAATCATGAAAAGATTCTCTTTTCCTTTTTTATGAAGATTTTAGTTTACTACTGTAAAGCTCCAAACCACTTCTGGTGTATATATGCAGACCTTTGATTACTCTGGAGTAAATGAATACATTATATCAGCTACAGGCTAGTCATCTACATATATATGTCCTATAGACAAACAAAAGTAATTTGTATTTCAAAGTCTTGAAATGTGAGAGAATATAATAAATCTAATTTATTTTTTTAAAAAGTGGAGAAAGAAATTTAAGAGGGGTTTTTGTTTGCTTGTTTGTTTTTCATAAATAAGCTAGTTAACAGTGATGATATGGGGACTGTGGGTGGTATCCAGTACTGCACTCCTGTTGCTGTCTGCGTTGTATGTTCAGAAGTAGACAGGGGTGAATAAATAATATTTTTCTACAGATATATTAGACAAAAAGCAAGCATTACTTCCTCCTATTAAAGAAAACAAAAAAGTTGTGTGTTGACATTCTTTGAACAAGCACTTTTATTTTTTGTCTAGTTGAAATATTTTTCTGTAAATCTCAGAATTTATAACAAAAATATTTTATTTCAAAATACCTTAAAAATGAAGGATTTCATCATTAGTTCGGCAAAGAAAAAATAAAAGAAAATCAAACAAGTAAAGTTCAGAAAAATGTAGAAATTCTTTTTAATTTTTCCCTTCTGTTGACAAGTCCTCAGTGGTAAATAGAGTAATGCATTCACAATAAATGAAAAGAACAGTTTCTTGTACTAGTCTCAAGAGTGGACTCTCCACAATTAACTAGCTAGCAGCTTTTAACAACTGTGTGGTTTATTAACTGTGCATAAAATGCAGCAAGACTGTACAAGCTTGTCCTGCATTGCTCATTTCTTTAAATAGTCAGTAACTCACACATCCTGTATATTTAGCTAATAGGAAAGGAAGAAACAGCATATTTAGTTAACTAATACAGCTTGGATAGGAAAGGAAGAAACAGCATATTTAGTTAACTAATACAGCTTGGATAANAATAGGAAAGGAAGAAACAGCATATTTAGTTAACTAATACAGCTTGGATAGGAAAGGAAGAAACAGCATATTTAGTTAACTAATACAGCTTGGATAGGAAAGGAAGAAACAGCATATTTAGTTAACTAATACAGCTTGGATAATGGGCATTCTAGATGAATATAGCATCCAGCAGTTACAGTAACTAAATTAATGGTTGTTTTTCAACAGCACATGAAAATACTATAAATTACTGGTCTCAGCTCATGAAAAGTAGCTGAATTTATTAAAAACAAGCTCAACAAGTACATTGTAAAAACACTGAGAAATCAGCATATGATGCTGGACTTTTTGGTGTCATCTGTGTACATCCTGTTATTTATACAGAGACATATTACATATATATACACACCTATATATAAATATATAACTACACATGTCATCAGTAGAAGCCTGATGACAGCATTTACATAAAAACCTCATTTACATAGGCTACTTTTACTGTATGTAAAAGTAATTTCACTAACTTTACTAGAATCCATGATGTTCAAGTCACATTTAAAGTAGAGAAGTAGCCCTAATTCCCAGTACCATGTGGGATTAGAAGGTATCCATTCTTTCATTTCACAGAATAAAAAATGAGTCTTTCTTTGTGTATACATATAATGATGTATGCAAGGATAGAGTAAATAACTGACATGGCAAGAGACATACTGGGATAGTCTTAATCATAATTTTATCCATAAGGCAATTCCAGTTCCCAGATAAGGGAAGAATTTAATTTTTCATCATTGACAGTTGGATTAAATAATGGCGTTCATACACCAAAATTTTCTGTACTGATGCAACAATCTTTAGTGACTTAAGTGCTATGCTTATTATAGATTCAGTATTGACTGCTAGATATTCTGCTAAATAACTATTTATATCTTCTAATCTGACTGGCTTTGTCCCATTTTCTGTGAACTTGCTTGTCCTCCAACAACAGTGCTAGGTTGTGAAAGAGAGGAAAAATATATTTTAAGTAACAATGTGAAGTAAAAGTAAATTAAAATTAAATAGTGTAATGAGAACTTTCAGATAGGAACGGTCAAGAAGATGTGCATTTCAGAGGAACTCCATCAGGAAAATGGAAAAATCTATTAGCTATTTTAAGTTCTCAGAATTTAATAACAAAGCTTCTTTGAAGGATGAAAGTTGTGCTCATCTTCTGTCAGATTTTACTCAGAAAAGAGTAGTATGATAGATAATATAAAAACATCAGCTGTGATCATAGAACTAAAGATGTTTATTGCTAAGAATTCGTCTTCTTCAAGAAATGCTCTTGTCACTTGATATAGTGAAGGCATTTTGGCTGCTCCCATCACTGACAGGATGGAGAACTTGCCTTTACAAAACCTCTGAAGCCCAGGGTGTCCCAGGAAATACAGTGTTACCTGTACGTAGATTATGAAAGTGAGAATGGAAAATCAATACAGCATCACATGCGAGATACATGCATCACAGCAATACTCAAGGGCATAAAAACTTGCTGATTACAATCTCTTTCTTCATTACTTGCTAATTATCTGCTTCTTTTTTATTTCACTGCCAAACTGCTGCTTATAAACACAAAGAAATTCTCATCTATGTCTTCTAATCCATTTTCCACAGTTCTCAGGTGTAGAGCAATAGAACAAGAGGAACTAAAGTCTGAAACAAGGTCATGAAAGTGGCTTTCATGGACATGCCAAAGAGGAGAGATGAACATAAGAAGGTGAATATAAAAAAATTCAGTATGTCTGCTGCTCTCTCATTCCTGACTTAGGTATTCGTAACAGAATGGCTCAGACTAATTTTTATATTCATTTTTAAAAATTGATTACTAAAGAATTATTTGTTGTAAATATTTCTCTGGTCATCTCCCTTACTCCCTACCACTATAGGAGTTTTAGTATTTAGAAAGGAGATTTTTTTTTTGGAAGGCAGTTTATATTTGAGTTTATATTTAAGTTAATCTAGAAGATTGCCTGAAAACTCAAATATTTTCAGATCCTTTGACGTTGAATCAAAACCAATATCAAAATAGAGGGCTAGGCCAAGAACACTGGCAAGGAAATAGTTTAATTCTGTAACCAAGACTGAGCGTTGCTAAGACAATGGAAAAATAAAATAGGCCCTAAAAAGTAAAAGACCCTATACTGTAGTCAACTACACAAACAATAGCTTTGATGGTCTAGTTACCAGTATTTTTAAAAATTATTATTATAATTTTGTTTGTTTGTTTCAACTCTGATAGCAGTAATTTACCTTTTCCCCTTGATGATCCATGTCTCATTCCATTCCAATCTACAGCTCAGGAGGCTATTCCATGGAGAGTCATTGTTCCTCAGAAGGCATAAATGTTTAAATGGCATTGTAAAGACAGCTCCAGCACAGCTGTTGTAAAAGGAACACCCTGAAGTCAGCTCATATGCCCGGAGTTAAAGGCCAGCGACTCCTGTGTTGGTACATGGACTTAAGAGTAGAGACAAAACCATCACAGCATATGAAAAAAAATAAGAGGAAAACAAGGACAGGATAGTTGAGGTGTCCCCCAGATAGTGTCCAGTTTAGGCATACATACGCATCACCTTAGCAAATGACTAATTCTACATAAAAGACAAAGACACTAAGTGAGAGCTAAATAATATAACAAACCCCTTCTGACCTGAAATCATGATGTTAAAAGATGCTGCTGCCAAGCTCATGCAGAGAATAACTTTTTAATTTCTGTCATATTCAAACTGTTTGAGGGTGCAGGTAAGTGCCTTTTTTAATTTGTGCCTGAAGTGTTAGGACACTTGTGCCCAGTCATAGGTCAGCACTGAACATTAGCTGGCCCAAGTAACTGAAGATGCTTTGCATAAATGGAGATGATCACTACTGTATTTGAATTAAAATGAACAAAGCAATTCATGTGCATACATCCATAGCCATGTGTAAGCATGTATATTTACACATTTTATATAAACAACTCTACAGTCAGGGAAGCAGTGGGAGCATTTCTTCAGGAGGAAGCCAAGAGAGAGATAAGGAGAGCGCCTTCTAGGCTCAGAGCTGACCAAAAGTCAAACTTGGATTTATGAATAAAGAGGTAGCCTCCTCTTGTTTATTCTCTTTGAAGAAAGGAGAATCTGTAATCTTTCTTTGCAAATAAGCTGAGTTATATTAAAGAGATAACTGAAATAAGATTTTTTTTGTTCCTCTTGTGGTTTTTATTTGGGTTTTATTTGTTTGTTTGGGGTTTTTTGTTTGTTTTCTTGGGGTTGGTTTTTCTTTTGTGTTTTTTGTGGGTTTCTTTTTGTTTTTCTTTTTGTTTGTTTGTTTTTGGGGTTTTGTTTGTTTTTATTTTCTTTTTTTCCCTTTTTTTTCCGTTTATTTTTTTTTGTCTGTTGGGAACAGTCTGAAACTGATTCATTCCCAGCAGAAACAACAGCTCATCTGAGAAGTTATCTTTGTAAATAGCTTTGCATATCTTGCTATTATCTACTTACTTTTGGGTTATGATGCAAAGGAGCACTTTTCAAGAATATGACTTGAAAATAGTTTATACTAAACAATACATGCCTAATTATTGCACTTTGAACCAAAGCATGTTCTTGCATGCTGTGGAAGAGTGTCCAGTTCCTTTGAATTAAACAATCTTTTCTCTGTGTGCCTCTTTTTTTCCCACTCTTCTACAGATCCCACACCATGCTTCTTTAAAGAGATATGCACTGTTTTTGGAGGTGAAATAAGCCTGTCAGCCCAGCTTTGTGTGATGGTTTTATAAAGATTTACATGGAAAGATGCCACACAGTAAAAGACTATCACCTCTGCTGAGCCGTGCAAGGGGTATTACTCCTGGCCTTGGGAGGAGGGATTGCTGACTGCTACATGCCTTCAGAAAATGAGAAGATCAGAGATAAAATTGTGGACTAGAACAAGGGATACGTACAAACACGTAAAAAAAGCGTATTAACCTAAAAGTTCCGGTAAAAACGTGTTTTCTTGAAGGCATAGCTACTTGTGGGCGATGTAGTAGTTTGTCTCCTGTGCTTGTATGTCTAGAGGCACACAGATATCACGCAGAACTGTTCTCCCTGGATAAAATAAAAAGATCAAGTAAAAACTGACAGATTGTTAACAATACAGGAGTTTAGTCTACTCCTAGTCATGCAGCTTGGCTGAAGAAAGTGTAGCACAAGGTGTATGAAGATTTTTAGGTAATGCCCTGTATAACTAAGAGGAGATACCCCATGTGGATGGAGCTCCTTGGCTGAGGCTGGTAGGACAAGTCTTTTCTGCTTAAACAAAGAGGATCAGGCTCCTCTCTTACTGATAATGCTAAAAATTTCTGCTGTCAGTGGAGTTTAACAATTTTAAAATAGGCAACAGGAAACATCCATGGCCATAAATTTTGGTACTTTTCCAAACTGAGAAATAAGCTATTTCTCGTGGTAATTTTGCTTTTTTAGAGCATTTATACATTCAGTGTAAATTAAAATGTTTAACATCACAGAAAAGAAATGAGAAAAGATGGTGGAAACACAGAATCATGTTGAGCAGACAGACTGAGATCTGCTTTACACATCACTGGTGCTTCTCTGTTTAAATTGTGCTTGCTATTAGCTACCACAGTGCTAAATGCTTTAGAGAATGTACTTTTCAAGGAAATTAAAAAACCATCAGAAACTATTCAGAGAGTGTAGGTAGCTTCCATTAGCAGTAATGGGAGTTTGGGCACAGTCACAACTTACAAAATCTTCGGTTTAAAACCTGTTATCAGATACTTGTTGCAGGCTGGGAGTGGGAGCATGGGAGCGCTGAATTAACACACCACCTTTCCAGCCCCGCAGTCTTTGCAAAAGCTAATTTGTTAATCCTTTTTTTTCTTTTTTTAAGTTCAGTGTGTGGTTTCTTCTCAAGAATTTTTAGCCTGAATAAGATTTTTAAAAATGATATACGAATAGGAAAAAAAAAAGTTTTGCCATTTGTTTTTTCCAGCTAAGAGAGTAGCGACAGTTTTTATTCTTTCAGTGTCATGAGATTGAAAGCCCTTAACAAAGCGCTGAAAGTACATTTAGTTATTTTAAGGGGAAGACTGACTATGTTGTGTAAGATGTAGTACAGACTGTGTCTTTAGCACAGGATTTGTGAAGCGGACACATGCCAGAAATCCACCAGATGCAATAAATTGTCTTGGGAAGTTAATCTGTTGAATAATTGACAGTAACCTGGGGCTGAGTATTCGTGAATTTGTTCAGCTTAAGTGGATGTCTTCAAAAATCGTTTACATTTGGGTATTTGAACAATATTTTATGTAACAATGAAACTCCCTTCTGAGCCTGGAAAGGATGATCCTTACAAACCAGAGCCTCTTGAGGCTGCCACCTACCGGGACAGAGGGAAAACACACGGAGTCCAGCAAAGCAATCCAGTGCATCAGTCAGTGGTTCAACTTGAGGATTTATGCCATTTCGAGAGAATTTAGGTGGATTTCCCCCTCGGCCCCCCCCGCCACTAAATTTAGGAAAATATTCTGGATTAACAGTGGTGAAAAAAATCTATTTTTCAGATCAAGACTCTCGGTTATTTGAGAAGTATTTGCAAATACAATTTTTTCTTAGTATTTACAAATGCCAGTGCAAGATCACATTTTCGAAATTGTTGAGTTGTGTGTCCATGGAGGCACGTGTATTCAGCACATCTGAAATCATCCTTGGCAGCTACAACTACAGTTCAGGCACTACCTGCACAGAGCCTCAGCTGTGGGATCCGGGTTAGGTTGAGATAGTAGCAGAGATACTAGTTTTGATAGATAACTGAGCTGTACTCACAACTGAGTGGTTTAGAGAGATGTTAAATTTCCTGTTATTATGTGGATAATAAAAATGACCAGTGCTTCTGGATAGATTTGATTATTTGCATATGATAAAAAAATCCAAGAAGTGGAGTAGAGAAGATATAAAAAATTTGGTTAAAGAGAAAAAAAAAAACCCATGGGATAGAGTGATTCCAGGATTCAATTTAAATATAACTGGGGAAAAAAAAAGTTGCAGTTAAATTTTTTAGTAATTAAGAAGCCCCTAATTGTCAAAATAAGTGAAAATCATTTCTTGGGTAGACGTTGAAACAGCTGCTTGGAATTTGCATCTCTTTCATACTCTTTTTCATGTTCTTCTGACTTGTCAGAGTTTTTCTAACTCACGATTTTTAACAAAGCAAAATTTGCATATTCTTTTAAAAAGCAAAATTATACCCTTAATATTTATTTAGAGTACAACTAAAAAAACCCAAACAGAGGTGCTATTTTGGTATGCAGAGGTTTATCAATGTACAAATACTTCTTCATGAAAACATCATTTTCATAATGCATCACACAAAAGATAATGGACCAAACAGTTACCTTAAAGTCAGAGCTGATGCTGGCAGTGCGACACAAAGTCTTTATTACCTTGCAGATATGTATAATGTGAATTTCTCCTGAAACTCAACATCACAGTGATAGAATTTGGTCCACATGCTTATTATCTCTGCATCAGGACTTTACAGAGATCCGAAAGAATACGCAGTTTGACTTCTGTCACTTCGCTTCCACTGGACTTCTTAATTGCAGTAGCTGTTACTTGTCTCCACTGTTGTGGAGGTCATGGAACAATTTCCATGATATCCTGGTGTTCTCACAACTTTCTGACACGTTTCCCTTTGGAGCTGAAGTGCTCTGTGCTTGGTCTCTGTACCAAGAGCAAAGTCCCTGTGGCTGGTCTAAAGTCCTGAGAGAATTAAAAGAAACACATGTTCTTTTTAAGTTGTCCTTTTTAAACTGCAGACTGGGGAAGTTACATTATTAAGAGCTGCTGAAACAATGGTCCAGGTTTCCATGGAGTAAATGACATGAGACAAACTGTGAAGTTTTTATGAATTTGGCCATGTCTGCTCTAAGCTGGCACTTTTTGTTAACAGTGCTGAGATAATTGAATTGTATTTTATTCCTAAGTCTTCACTTCATAAAACTCCTAGTTAAAACCAAAAAGATAGATTTTTTGCACTGGGGCCTAAAATATTAATTGTATCCCTCTACTGACTCCTTTTCATGTTTTATCTCAGAGGACTTTAAAATCACATTTTCACATGTGAAAGGCCGGTATAATAATTTAATTGTTAAATTGGAGAGTTGTAGTTGATTGTGTTAAACACATTTTCCAGCTGTTCAAAGCTGTAAATAAGAACCGAAAAAAAGCTGACAAAAGCAAGTATTTTCTTTTTTCCCAACCAAGTGCCAAATAAGTCCACCCAGGTTGCTTCTGATCGCCTAAACTCATAGCCCATATTTTTTGATCAGCCATAACTTGTATTTGTTCCTAGCTATGAAATTTTAGGCAGGGTAACATGGACAAGAGAGGAGATCAAAGAGGAATTTTCTTCAAATTTAGCTCCACTCTCCAATGAAATATAACTGTAACTGACTGTCTTGATCCAGAGTTTATTTTGTTTTTTCCTTTTCCTTTTCCTTTTCCTTTTCCTTTTCCTTTTCCTTTTCCTTTTCCTTTTCCTTTTCCTTTTCCTTTTCCAACATTTACCTACCATTAAGATTTGGGACAATCATGCAAAAGCAACAGAATAATGATGGAAGTTAGATAAGACATTACATTTTACATCAAATACAGTTTTATTAATTAGCATAGCACCCAAAAGTAAAGAAGGTGTGGGAAAACTTCCAGGATCCAAGATATTATCAATAGCTTTAGTAGTCAGTTCAGAATATTGAAATGTAAGTTCCTAGCCCCACAGCATTCATGTCATGAAATGCAAGGAAAAAAATTGTTGGGTTTTAAAAAAAGGTATATGAGGCCATTGTTAGCTAGACAACTTCGGAGAAGATAATTAAATATTTTCGTTTATGACTTTTGTATGTTAGATCAACTCCTCAGCTGACATAAACAAGCCCTTTGTTACTGATCTCAGAGGAATTACATGGCTGGGTCACTTTGCTTATGGAGATATACTGCTCAACAACAGTGCCACAGTATCTCACAAGAACATGTTTTATTTTGACAGCTGAGCTCTTCGGTACACCGACACTAAATCATAAACTCCTTTTTTTTCCAAAATAATAAAAAACTTGATGCTTAATATTTTTTGTTTGTTTCAGATGTCATGTTCTACTTAGATGCATGTCATATTTTGTATCTGTGTAAAGCAGTACATCTTAATCCAGTTCATTTAATAAAAGGCAATAAGACTTTTGAAGTTCAAGGAGTATCATTTTAAGGATAGCTGCCTTATTTATTATGTTGTGGGATTTTATTCAATTAAATGTATCACAGGTGACTTGGGTAGTCACTGTGTTCACAAAACCATGACTTCTCTTTCTGAGCTTAATTGGACATTACAAGAAATTAACTTATGGAAATAAACTGCCTAAAGCAAATTCATATCCTACTCAAAATAGAAAAGAAGGTGGCAGAAAATCTGGCTTTGCTGGCCCCCAAAAATTTCTGGAACAGATAATGGAGATATATGCACTTAATCACTTTTATCTACAAGAGTATGTAGTTGTATATGCTGATTTCACTGTGATAATTGTGATTATTTGGTTTTGTATTGAATTCAGAAAAAGAAACCCAACAAGAAATGAGAATTTCTGTGACCTACATACTATAGGCTATAAAAAGGGACAATTATTAGTTATGCATAGTTCTTAGAATATTAACTGACTATAATATTCAGTGTCGCTTTATTATTCATCTTAGAATTGATTAAACAACTGTTAAGAGCAAAGGAAAGTTGTCATTTATATCCTTGTCTGTCAACCCACAGCCTTTAGCACTGTTGTTTACATACAACTAACAAAAGGAAGTTAAAATAATTTGTAATCACAGCTACAAACACAGAAAAATGTTCATCCCTTTGCAATCTGTGTGCAAAAGAAGGAAAATATCAAACCCATAGTCTGTAGGTAATGGGCTTTCAAGGACAGAATGTTTCTATAAATGAAGTTAATTGGGCAGTATTCATTCTTGCTCATCACAGTGTTTTGCAGCATTTCAGAGCCCTGTACAGTGAATGGTGAAGGCCGTTGATTTTTTATGACACTTCAGGATGCCAAGTGGTAAACAAAAATTATAAAAGGCATAATACAGTCCCAAAGTGCATGCAGAGCTACATTCATTGCTTTGGATTTGCTGATTCACAGAAACTGATTCCAGTCATATTCTCATGATGATAGCTTATGATGATAAAAGGACTCCCTAAATAATTTCAGTCCTTGCATTCATTCTGGACCTATTTTTTTCTTAATTCTGTGAATTGCTTCTAACATGTGCAGCTCTTACTAAAATATGCATTAAATAAATGGCTCAGACCACAGCTGTTCTGAGTTCTTTCTTTATCTCTATCACAGACAGAGTGGCTTTCATTTTCTCCTGAGTCTGTGGTATCTGGGGAGTGTGGATACCACATACAGACTGTTTTAACACGTGTATTTTAGAAAGATAGATCAAGATTCATCTTGCTTGCTGTGTTTTAGAAGTCCATTTCTCAGCTAATCATTCAGTATGAGCTTTTGGGATGCCATTTAACTGATGTTGCAGCACAAATTTATGATAAGGCAGATAAACTGTGCCTGTAAGTCTCACTTTTCTCCTGTTTACTTTGAAGGGAGCCTTAGGTGTCTAGTGAGAGATCTGCAGTCTGAATGCGTGATATTAGTTGATATAATTAGACATTTACACTGTGATTCAACTCATGGTAGGCACAGCTGAAGAGTGAAAGCCCCAAGATCCAGTAATGCAGTGCAAAAAAATAGCTTTATAGAAAACTGCAAGTAGTTTTAAAGTTATGCTGGGTGGAATGATCACTCAGGGATCATTCCATCAGACCAAAACCACTTGCCTTTTACTTCCTCTTCTCCCCTTGAATTCTCTCCATGCTGCAACATAGAAAAGCAGAATAGACAGAATATATCGGGTTTTAATCACAAGAAATGATACTCACTTAAGGTCTCATTGTTCACTTTTCTCCCAGTAGGCAAAGTAAAGGGCCATTAATTATATCCTTTCTCAGCCTTTGTTTCACTAAACTATGCAAGCCTGGTCTTTGGGGCTTCTTTCCTTTTCCTCTTAAGCCCACGTGATCTCCTCTACGTCTATTTGAAATTTTGTTTTATGAACAACCCCTTTCTTCAACAGGTCCGTCAGAATTATGCACAGTTCCTCAAATTCTCAGCAAGGCCAACAGAACTAACAGTTTCTTAGCTGGAAAGGATTATATTTGCTTTGGTTGTACTACAGTGGCAACTCATAGGATCAGGGGAAACAAAATTGCTTTTCATCCTCTTTCATTCCAAGGCTGCTAAATTTTCAGTTCAGAGTAGCAGTGTTCTTGTATGGGTCTCTGAATGTGATCTGCCATTTTTCACTTCTATACTTCCCATTCCACTAATCCAGCCTTTAATACTGGTTCCAGTATTGAACATCCCCATTACACCACATTCAAAATCCATCTACAGCTCCCGGCTTTTAGTGTGATGCTCCTACAACCAAAATGTTATATAAAACCAGTCTTAAGAATGATCTGGAAAAATCTATTTTCCCCCTGTTTTCAATCTGGATGGTGAAACTTCCCTTTCTGCATAACTTGTTGCCCCCTTCACTTTGTCCGGACCCTCAGTTTATTTAGGAAGTAATTTACTAAGCTCAACTAATTTACTGATTCATCTGCTAATCCCAGTGTCCTTGTGTAAATAGCAAGCTTCTCAATATGGCATAACATCATATGTTTTACTAGATTTTTTAGAGTTGAGATCTTTTTCATCACTTTCATCCAGTCCTCTGTTTGAGCCTGTAACAATTTTCTCATTTGGCAGCTGACTCTCATCACTGTGAACAAAATGGTAGAGTTAAGCATAGATATAGTCATTTCCCCATCCCCTTTTCTGTGAACTGCTCCTAATGCTAGTTTTATTTTGATGGTTGTCAAGAAGGAAGAAATAAAACATCATATCTGAATGAAAGCCTAGTTATTAAATGCACTGAACAATTTTACCCTTGTTATTTTGTAGGAGCTGCTTAGCACAGTGATAATGATTCACAGTATTGTGACTAGGTATAAAAATACCTAAAATAGTTAGGCTTTTAGCTAAGTTAAAGCATCATGTAATTCTATAAAGTAAATCCATTTGCTTTACAGAAGTGTATGAAAACAAGGCTTTTAGAAAACAGATCCCCTTTCCATTCCAGGGTTATGAATTAGGGAAGATGACTTTTTGATGACAAGTAGTTGCACTGGCACTGTCTATGTTGTTTACTAATACAGCTGCTGGAGTAAAGATTGAATTTCTTGGGAAGTTGTCCCGAAAATATAGGAGGAAGACCAATAATATTCTTAGTGATGAGTAGGTTTTGGAATGAACAAATGATAAACGTTTTAGAATGATAATGAATAGATTCTGCTCAAGTTTTCATATTCATTCAGAGTTGTAACTTTTTTATTATCTTTCAGCCAGTTCATGCCCAAGAAGTTTAGCACTTCCATCCCTCTTCAGTCCCCCAAACTGTTGGCCTGCCATCCCATGCACTGACACAAAACACTTGCAGGCAGTGCAAGACCGGTTGGTAGGCAAATGCTCTTAATCTATGCTGCAGTCTCTCACGAATGAAAAAATCTAGCAGGGACTCTGTTGAAGGAAGGCATTTCAAGTTTAGGACCCCGTTCTCTTAAAGCTAACATTTAACTACCTGTAAAATAAATGGAGAAAAGCAGATGCCATTGAAAGACTCCTGAGAGAGATTTGTTCAGTATTCTAACTTTGAGTGTAGACACAAATGAAGTTATCCTGGGAGAAAAGGAATATGAATCATGAATTGTTAAGACAGATTTCTTACCCTGAAAATGCTGGAACACTCATGTTTTAGATTTATTCTAAAATAAAATTATATCCTCCCAATTATTTTACAGCTTTTGAGATAGGTCTGGTCTTCATCCCCTGAAGTCGATGGTACTTATCTGTCTGTATTTTTATTTCTTTTCACAGATTATAAGAAAAAAATCCTTTGTCATATAAACTGATGCTGGGAAAAATATTTGAGAAAATGAAATATATACAAATCATTTGAATAAACATTTTTATTCTTGTTAAATAACAAATTGTTGATTTATTTTATTTTTTTGTTTTGTCTCTATATATTCCTTTATGGGAGAAAACCCCCAAAATATTTCTAGTAAGTGCACTATTTGGCACAAAATCTAAATTCATCACATGAAACTAGAATATAATGTCAAATGACAGTTTCGGAGCTATCTCCTTACACACTTCACTGGATGTCCGCTCTGAAGTAATTGAGTCAAGGAAAGAGCTAAATGGGTCTCAAGTAGGTCAGGGATTTTAATTTCTCCGATGGCCGCGAGATGGCAGCATTAATCAAGGTACTGCTTCACTTCAGGGCGTTCCAGTAAGGGCGAGACACCCCCGGGGGATCGTGAGAAACATTTTGTTTTATTTTCCTATTTTGAACAAGAATTCACATTAAATATTTATTGCAAAGGTATGCAAGTTCCAGGGCTTACGACTTCATAAAACCTGTTCGTGTGACTGGTACAGGAAAGGGCAAATAGTGCTTTCGAAACGGAGATTATTTAAAACCCCGTGAGAATAAAGAGAGGGAAGTGGAAGAAGTCTTGATATAGAACTGATACAGGTGGAAGGGATAAAGGATGCACACGTTTCAAAATGAGGAGTAAAGGCTGGAGAAGTCACAGGGAATGCCAGAAAAAGCAGTGGAGATTAGTGGAAAAGCATGGGGCATCATAAGATTTTGAGTAAAGGATCTGGGCATCAAACCAACAGATTTTGCTTCTTACATATCAGAATTACTGATCATTTAACTGACTCACCTTCAGTGATCTCCTACTATTTAAAAAGAAATTTTGAATTCAAGCTTTGTATTTTCTCTATAATTGACAAGGATGAAATCATAAACTAAGCAGTCGTTGCCCAGTGCCTGGGTTTTCAAAATGAGTCATTACAGTTTATTTGCTTGACTCATGGGATGACGATGGCAGAACGACTCACCCACCTGAGTCACTCCCAAATCTTAGCAACACTTGCTTCAGGACAGCTTTTTACCTTAAAATCCATCTGCCTGCATACCTGTCACAGAACTGCTGGTCAGACTGTAATTCCCAACAGGATGCTAAAGCTGCCTGCCAAGCCATTACCTCTGTGCAGCCGGTGCCTGATACACTGGTCAAAATCCTGCAAACTCTTGTCTGCAAACTAGGGTGACCTCTGTCTTTGTGACCATAACCCTCTTGTTCAGTGGAGAGAAAAGAAGAAATGCCCTATTCAACCTAACAAGTCTCTTTAGCTTGTTTTTTCTGCTCAGCAGAAAAAGCAAGTGATGGTGATGAATCAAAATTTTATTACGGTGATGAAATTACAATGAAGTTCATGCACAACAGGGTCACAAAGCCATAGACAAAAAAGAGGTTTTGGTTACTTCTGGTCAAAGTGGGAGTTAGTTTTAGGTGGGTGTAGTGTGTTGACCCTGGCTGGATGCCAGGCACCCACCAACACTGCTCTGTCACTCCCCTCTGCAGCTGGACAGGGGAAAGAAAATATGACAGGTCCGTGAGTTGAGATAAGGAAGAGAGATATCACTCACTGATTACTGTCATGGGCAAAACAGGATAGAATTAGACACATGAACTGAATTCCATACTAACAAAATCAGAGCAGGATAATGAGAAATAAAATAAGCCCTTAAAAAACCCCTTCCCCCCACGTCTCCTTCCTTCTCAGCCCTACTTCCCCCCCCCCCAGCAGCGAGATAGGGAATGGGGGTTATGGTCAGCTCATCACACATTGTTTCTCCCATTGCTCAGGGAGAGGAGTTGTTCCCCTGCTCCAGTGTGGGATCCCTCCCACAGGAAACAGTTCTTCGTGAATTTCTCCAGTGTGAGTCTATCTCATGAACAACAGATCTCTGCAAACTGCTCCAATGGGGGTCACTCTTTCACAGGGTTGACCTAGGTTACAGTGTAAGACGTAACCAAAAGTATGCATTCTATTATCATCTCCACAAGCTGTTAAAGCAGGTGGGGCTGTGCTCGTTATCCCCTACCATGACTCACCCCTGATAACTCCCTCCCGGAGCTATCTCTGTTTAATGGGCAATCAAGGACCCACCACATGGCTCCCAGAATTACATCACCCCATTGTGAGATGCTCCACTCAGGGGGAAGAACCAAGCATTCCCAGCTGGATATAATCCAGAGTTTGGAATAGCACAAGCAGTGTTACTTACTGGATTCCCAGAGGACAAGAGCTATACAACTACCACTGGACCTTCTGAGGAGGACCAGACCTTTCTACAGGATCACTGCTTCAACAGAACCACTCCAAAGAGGACTGCAGCCACCACCCTGCCTGGCAGGGTGTCAGGTTGTATCCTGACTCTGTCAGGTTAAGCTAGTATTTCTGTATTATTGCTTTGTTACCTATATATATATTAGTAAAGAACTGTTATTCCAATTTCTCATATAATTGCCTGAAAGCCCCTTAATTTCAAAATTATAATAATTTGGAGGGAAGGGGCTTACATTTTCCATTCCAAGGGAGGCTCCTGCCTTCCTTGCCAGACACCTGTCTTCCAAACCAAGACAAGGGTGCAGTCCTTCAGGGACAGGCTGCTCCAAGCGTGGGTCCCCCATGCGTTTTCAACTCCTAGCAGCAAACCTGCTCCAGTGGGAGTTCCTCTCTCCATGGGTCTGTAGGCCTCTGCCAGGAGCCTGCTCTGGCACAGGCTGCCCACACGGTCACAGCCTCCTCTCAGGCATCCACCTGCTCTGGTGTGGGTCTACTCCATGGGCTGCAGGTGAATCTCTGCATTCCTGTGGTCCTCCATGGGCTGCAGGGGACCCTCAGCTCCTGCACCTGGAGCACCTTCTGCCCCTTCTCCACTGATCTGGGTGTCTGCAGAGTTGTTCCTCTTGCATATTCTCACTCCATTCCTCTTTGGCCACAATTACATCTGCACAGTAACTTTTTTTCTCTACATAACTATGTTATCACAGAGGTGTTACCACAAGTTCTGATTGGCCCAGCCTTGTCCAGCATCATGTCCACCTTTGGAGCTGCCAGGGATTGGCTCTGCTAGACATGGAGGAAGGTTCTAGCAGCTTCTCACAGTAGCCACCCCTGTAGCCCCCCTGCTACCAAAGCTTGGCCACGCAAACCTCATATAGTGGGATTGAAAGTGATGGTGTCCTGGGCCGTGGCTGCCCTTCCTGTTCCATGGGAGCTGGGCTGGCAGCCTGCAGTGGCCAGCTCTGATACTCCTTGGGTCTGTGGCCTTGAACCCAACTGCTGAGGAAGCGCAGGAGGAGAAAGAGCTGGGAAAAATTAGGGAGAAGTGGGGATGCTCCTGCTTCCCACCCTTACGGACTGCTCAGGCCTGGGCTATCTGACTGGCCTCATTCCTGCTGATCCTGACCCTATCTTGCTGACCTGATGGCCTGGCCTGGCCTCAGCCTATCTCCATCCCTATCCTGTCCCCATCCCCAGGGAGGTGCCCAGTGCCAGGGGCTGTGGCTGCCCCAGTGCCCCCAGTTGTCCTGCTCCTGGCAGGGGGCTGTAATGATCCCTGGCTGGCCAGCCCCTGTCCCACTGCCTGGTGGGGAGCCCTCAACCTGCGGAAAACCTGGATGGTAACAGTACTGGAGAAAACAATTTTGAAATCATGCTTGAACACAAAACTGAGTCGTCCATGCTGTGTGCCACTAAACACTCAATTCCCACTCTGAAGTGCATTAGCAGCAACACTGCACATGAACCATGGGGAGGAATTCATTGTCACACTCTGACCAGAGCGGGAGAGGCCTCACACAGAGTACTCATTCCACTTTCAGCACCTGGTGTTAAAGAAGACATAAATGGTTTAGACAGAATTCACAGGACAGAAATAAAATATACTGAAAGGTTTGGAAAGCATGAAGCAGGCAGGGGGAAAGCCTGCTCTGCACTGTTTGATCTTGAAGATGGTTAAGATGTAATTTTTAGGAAATGATCAGTTATCTAGAGAAAAAGTGTATGACACTAGTTTAATTGGAAGAAAACACAGCTTTATTTTTAGTATGAGAAACGTTATTCTAAGTTGGAGAATGGTGCAACACTGTGAGAGTGTGGTGTGTGCTTCACTGAATTTTTGCACAGTAAGTGTAGAGAATGGTCTGCCTCCATAATTTCTGGTCTCTTGAACTGTTCTCACTTCTATGGCATGGCAGATACAAACCACTTCTAATGTTTTTATTTTGTTTTAATATGCATGTATTTTTTCTTATTTCTCTAACATTAGTGGCAGTTCTCCATTGTAAGGAGAGCAGAGCACGGGAGGTCCTTTAGTGGAAATGTTACAATGGAATTTTGCACTAGAATGCATGCACAGCTCAAGCCCTCGAGAGCAAGGTCATCCTTAATTACAACTCATTAACTGCTGTTAAAGTTCCTTGAGATATTGCAACAGAGGTATCAGTAGCATTAAGTACACATCATTACTAGGTATTTTCTGCATTACCTGAACTGTACAGGTTATAGCTTGGAATTTCATTAATTAGAAGCTTAGTGATACATTATAGGGTCTGGAAATGTATCTATTTGGTGAGTAGGCTAAAGACAGCTAGCTTATTTTGTGGCTGAAGGTCGTGTTTATAGGTTAATAAAACATGGCCTGTAGCTTTATTGCAGCAATCATCCTTGTGGGTGTTTTTTGTGACTACAGTCAGTTTCTTTTCCCCTGCAGAAAAAAAATACTGTATGGTTTAAGAGTATGTTGTCATCCCTATAGATTTTTACAGGATTCTGTGACGGGAATACTGGATTCTATAAGATGGTTTAAAGCTCCATAGGAAGCTTCTTGTTCTATTTCTTCTAAGCCATGTTAGTGCAAGAGAGACATATTCCTTCTGTAGAATTCTTGCTGTATATAAAGGTTATTTTTCAACATCAAATTCCATGAAGATCACTACACTGAAAATATTGCAGCATAGCCAAAATCAACTTGAAGTAAAATCATGAAGTAAAAACACCCCTATATGTATTTTATTATTAAAGGTAGAATAAGAAGCTAGAGATCAAAAGGACTACAGAAGTAAGAGTTCTTCAGTTCTCGTGGTTCAGTTTTTACATTTAGCTAAGAATGGCATAAAATTCTAATTCAGAGGTTTCTTCCTGTTTTTCTGCTTTGTCAGTACTACTTTTATTTTCCATTCTGACTTTTTTTTCCTTGATTTCTAGGTAAAAAAATATTTTAATTTACAGTATCAAAATATATTTTTATTTTTATGATTTCAATACTGAAATGGTTGCAGTTTGCTTTTAAAACAAATATCTGTGTGATTGTTACATGTTGCAATCAACTCTAAATGTTATATATTAAAATAAGAACCATGTCAAATGCAATAAATATAATATAAAAATATCATTTCTCTAAATTATGAAAATGCAGGACTCTACCAATAAATATTTTGTTAGTGCTCCTAATGCTGCTTAGATATTTACTCTGCTACAACATGGGAATGCTGCTAAGTTGTTCTGCCTACGAATCTCAAAAAAAACATTAGATGGCAATGTTCACGTGGCAGTACCTTTGCACCACTGCTGGAAACTTTAAGTCACTGTGTATTTCTATACAATCATTTATTTCTTATTCTAAGCATTAGTGTTTTATCACTTTTCTACTTCTTTTTTTTCCTTTCTTTTTCCTCTTAATACAAGGCTAAAAGAAACCACACATAAAAAAAAAACCTCTGAGGTTCTCTTCCTGTAATGTCATACAGTGCAGGACTGCTTCAGAGCTGCAGCTTAGTCTTTATTATTATAGTTTCCCCAATAAAACTTCATTTAAGTAATCAGGGCAAGGCCAGGCAGAGCATCAAGTAGTGCAGATTTATGCTCACCTTAGCTGTGTAATGAGGCATGAGGCAAAAGCACATCACCACCTCATCTGTTTTTTTATAATGCAAACAAAATAACCATTAAAAAACCCCTAAAAGCTGGAATTTTAATGTTTAAATCTCAGTGTGATTGAGCTTTAATATCCCTAGATTTTAAAAAATATTTTGAAAATATCATAGTGAATTCCTGGTAAACTAATTCCTGTTTATCTCTGAAGTTCTCTGATTGCAATTAATTTTCTTCTGATATGTTAGTATTATTATTAATCTGTCAGGTCTTTATTTTAAATTTTAAGCCAAAAAGTTTCTGTATTAGACTTGTATGTTTCTTCTTTCTGCCTTACACAGGCTGTAATATCTAAAGATATTATACTGCTGAAAGCAGGATTCACACTGTCTTCTCTACCAGGTTATTACAGTGGAACTTCTGGAGAGGCAAGTGGTCATGTTAAGCTACTTGGCTGGGTTTTGTCTGAGGCTCAGCCTGTGAGGTTCAAAGAAGGGACCAGATCATCCACTGATGCAGAACAAACGAATATTTTGGAAGAAAGTGTTTGAGTATTCTTTGTGGTCACCGGAAGGGAATTGTACGAAAAGATCACATTTTGGAAACATTCAGTAAACAAATCCCCTAGAGCCAGGAAAAGGTAGTACATTTCAAAACATAACCTGCTAGAACAGCTGTCCATTACGTATGCCAAAGATTCCAGTAAAGCTTTCTCTGTTAAATACATTAATAGGTCTGAAGGATAAAGCAAAAATGAATACTTGCAGAATATAATGAAGTAAATGTTATTTTGAGAAATATGGTCACTTCAGCACGTGTCTCTAAGTGTACTTGTCCCCATTGTGCACACCTGTGCTAATAAACTTAGAATTCTTAAAGAATAAGTGGAGAGAAAGCAGATGGTGATGAAGGAGCTGGAGCACCTCACAAATGAAGAAAGGCAGAGAGAGTTGGGGCTGTTCAGGGCACAAACTGAAACACAGGAGGTTCGCTCTGGACATTAGGAAGTGGCTTTTTTGTTTTTTTGTTTTTTTTTGGTTTTTTTTTCTTTTTTTTTTGTTTTTGTTTTTTTTTTTTGGTTTTTTGTTTTTGGTTTTTTTTTTTTGTGCTTTGAGGGTAACTGAGCAATTCCACAGGCTGCACAGGGAGGTTGTGGAGTCTCTGTCCTTGGAGACATGAAAAAATCATCTGGACATGGTCCTGGACAGGAGACCCTCTGTGGCCTTACTTGAGCAGGGGGTTTGACAAGCTGAGCACCAGATGTCCCTTCCAAACTCAGTCATTCTGTGATATTCTTTGAAAGCTTTCAAGTTCTGTTTAAGTGACCCATTTTAAATGGCTAATTTGGAATCAGTCGAATCTACAAAATAGTTTTACTTTTAAAAATCACTGCTTTTATGTCTAAATTCTAAAATTTAAAATTCAGTATTAACATTTTAATGCAATTTGGTTATTCTAGGAAGAGGAAGACAACCTATTTCATTGTTTGCATCATATGTCTCTATTCAACCTCTGACTAAGGAAAAGGTAGAATAATGTATGGTGAAAGAAAAAAGTAAGTATCAAGGTCCTTCCTTGCTGTTACCAACTCCTCTATTTTATAGTTTTAAATTTTTCCCTTCTTTTACGCAGGCTAAGGGTTCTCCTGCATAAGTTATCTGTAAAAATTCTATTAAAAAGTCACTGCTCTTTGGACTCTTTGCACCATGAATTTCAAGTGCTATCTATAAAGATTTCCCATTGTAATCACTATCACTTTGACATGGAGACATCAAGTGTGGACAGAAGTGATCACCACAGAGGGAATGGGTAAGGTCTGGTAGTCTGCCTCAGATATGAAACATTCAGGTTTTCCAGAAAACGAATGCCAGGAAATGGCTTTTTTTCACTTGCTTGTTGGTTTGGTTTTTGTTGTTTGTTTTGTTATAGTACACCTCTGTCTTAAGTGTAAAGCTATGTCAGAAAAGGTCTTTGTGATCCCCTTTGTGTATGTTTGTACTGTTTTTACCAACAGCAGCGTTTTTGTTCACCTGAGTTTGAAGTGCCAGCGAGAGTCTGTTACTAGAAAGTAGTTTAGGAAAAGACAGTCTAAAACCCCTCTAACTTCTTAGCAGATGCTTTCCCTTGCTGTAGCTTGGGCTAGCACTGGTCCTAGGATTTCAAAAGAAAGTCTGGGACAAGAAGTAGGATGGATATGAATTGTGCTCTGGACCTTGTTTTCACTTCACCCTGGTATGGAACAAAATGGTGGAATCAAGAGGGGCTAAAACTAAAACATGGTCAAAATCACTGTTTTCCACCCAGAACACACAGCCTCATGCTGTGGTTTAACCTCAGCTGGCAACTAAATCCTGTGCACCTGTTTGCTCACTCCCCCTGGCCCAGTGGGATGGAGGGGAGAACAGAAAGGGAAAAAATGAGAAAACTTGTGGGTTGAAAAAAAGTGAGTTTGATAGGTAAAGCAGAAGCTGTGTGCACAGGCAAAGCAAAGCTCATTCCCCTCAGTTTCTAGAGAGCCATGTGCTGTGCTCCCTTTGCTCAGTTGTGGTCAGCTGTCGCAGCTGCGTCCCCTCACAAATCCGTGTGCCCTCCAGCCTGGTGGAGTGGGCTGAGAGGCGGAAAAGGCCAGGAAACTGCAGGCATTGCTTAGAAATAACAAAAACCTCCTTGAGTTATCAACACTGTGTTCAGAATGAATCAAAACACAGCCCCATACCAGCTACTGTGAAGAAAATTAACTCTATCCCAGCCAAACCCAACACACTTCTTTACACTAACAAGCAAAACTCACCTGAGGTTATTAACTTAGTTTCCACAGCTGCTTTTCCAGGAAATTATGGGGAAAAACCCCAAAACCCTTGGTTCTCTTTCATCATCATTTTTGCAAATATATTAAGAGAAAAAATGTATATATATATAACATCTATTTTACATTTCCTTGTTTTGTAAATCATACTTTTATTCAAAAATGGATAATTTTAGTGAATCCATGATAGCTATAAATGAATGACCTATTCAATATGACTTGCCATTTTTATATAGTTGTTTTTTTTTATGAAGGCACAACATCATGATAAGAATTCTTTGTGTTTTCTCAAATGAATGAGGGGAACAAATACAATATCCTAGGACTCTGTCACAGCTGGTCTTTTGAAACTGTTAATATGCTCATGGCAAAAAAGACAGGGAGAGGCTTTTTAATATTGTTGAGAAAATTTTGTTTGGGTGAAATCTGTTTCTCTATTTTCAATTATTTTTGAGCTTTTCTTTTTTTTTTTTGGCAGTTTATGTGATTTGATTCCTGAAGAGCAAATGGGCATTTAAAAGTATTGCCAGGAAAGGGAAATGTAAGTCTTGAAGAAAAAATATTTCTCATAACTCCTCTGTGATTGGAGGGATCGGAACATTTTATTCCAGAAAGAAATGGCAAAAACCTAACTTGAGAAATATTTTTCTCAACTCATCTACACAGCAGACATCAAAACCTGATCTACTTCATGCTGGGTCACCTTGGTGATCAATGGAGAGAAAAATGTCACCTCTAAAAGGCAGTACATCTCTCTCATACATCTGTCTTAAAAATCACATATATCACCTCCTGAAAATGCTTCCTTCTCTCATTTGGTAAAAGGGCATGTGATGAATGGACCCACAGAAGTTTTACTTTCAAATTTTCATGTAAGAGCAAGTTACTTATACTTTGCTAATTGGGTCTTCTGTACTATTCTAAGATCAAGTTCTCTTTCAAGATGCCTTTACTTCAGGTCAGAAGCAATGTCATTTTTTAAGGGTTTGGCAGCTGAAAATATGTAGCAAAGGTATTTTTATGGCGCAATTATTAATTTCTCTCTATACTGCAGTTGGCTCACTTATGACTCAGATTAAAGCCTCTCACTCTGGGGCTCCCTACAGTGTGAACCTCTCAAATTGGTTTGAAAACAGGACTTGCAATGGTGGCTTGCCTTTGAAAATTTTCCATTTGGGGGAGCGAAGACAAAAAGGCTGGCTTCCTTGGGTGTCCCATCCCCTGCTTACCCCTGCAAGCTAGAGAGGTCCCAGGGCCAAGAAAGTCCGCAGATATGCTGTTTATCCTCTGGCACTCCCTCCACAGATGAGCTACACATTTCCATTTGTATTTCTGCCTTGTTTTCCATAAAGAGTTCTGCCCAGTTAGAGATGTGAATTATGCTCTTAATATTTTCTAAAGGAGAATTCTAAAAGCAAAAACATATTATTAATGAGTTTAGATAGAATACATTTCCATTTTTTAATTTTTATTTTTATTAACGCTGCCTCTTCTGAATTACAATAATGTTAGTATCAATCTCTTTGCTTTACATTTATGAATACAAAACCTACCATACTGGTGCTTAATTTCCAGGCACAAAGCAAATCATCTCTTTTTTTAGATAAAACAGTTTCAAATCTACTTTAAGATAACCTCCCCTTCCCTCTGTGCATCTTTTTTCCCCTTGAAAAATAATAGACTTTTTTAGAAATTCACTGTAACTAGTAAAACTCTTCAAGTTTTTCAGCAAATCAACAGTAGTTTTGCAACAGGCTTTTTAAATCACTGTAATTTTATAATCCATGCTAGTAGGGTTTACCATTTTTCACTTTGTTAGTTTGCTGTAGGGCTACCCTTACTAAAATACAAGGTTAAAGGTAGTGTAGGGCTTGTCATACCATGAGTGTTTATTGTGGGTTGTTACAAAGGTAACAGAAAACTTAACTCCAGTTAATGACAATTAATTCAAATTAAAAAATTAAAATTAGTTCAAATACCGCCACACATATATTCGTGAGTCATTAAGGTAAATGAAGAGCTTTCCTAACATGTCAGTATGTATTCTATTTTATAAAATATATACATTCTCTGAAAGTAATGAATTTACACATTATCCAAACAATTTTGATTAATCTTTGATAATTCTACCTCTTCTTTAAGTACTGTCCTAATGCATCCTCAAGGAAAATAAAATGAAACGACATTTTGATACAGAAAACAGATCAAGATCCCTTTTTTACTCCTCTAAGAAAACCTATGCCAAAACCTGTTGGTCCTGAAAAGCAAAAAATTCTTGGAAATCAGGCTAGTTTTCTCTGGGAAGGTGGGTAGGGCCAGGCCCATGAACAGGAGAACAAAAGACACAATAATCAAACGACAGCACGTACAGAGCAAAGGCCATTTTGCCGCCTTCGCTGCAGGAGAGGCCCGGCTCCCTGCGGCTTCCTTTGCGCTTTTCAGTTTCAAAGGCTGACACTGCAGCAGGGTGTTTGACCTCTCCGGAACTGCTCTGATCACGGGACACCCCGAGTGCAGCCTTTGTGTTCGGTGCAATAGCCCGAGTGAGGATGCTCAGCACCAGGAAATGAGCACACCCACCATTTCACCGAGCTAAATTATGTTCCTCCAGCTTCAGTTAACCCTCGGAGAGACTGCAGAGCTGGTGTTGGAAGTAGCCCACGCGCTCAGGCACAGCTTTACCTTTGATTACTGGCGATAGTAGACTTGCGGCAGTGCTGACCGCGGACACTGTGCTTGGCACTGTTCACCCAGGCGCACGAAAGAAGACAGCCCATAGTCTGCAACTTCGTGTTGCAGATGACTGGGAAAATCCAAAGGACAAGGATGAGCAGGAGATTTTCATAGCAAGAGTACAGGAATACTAGAATGAACTTCCAAGGAAGTGGTATAATGAAGGCAGATTATTAAGATTGGAAGTAAGTAGATGAAAATTAGTGATCTACAATTAAGGAAAGATCACAGCTCTGTCCAGTCATTACTTGTGGACTGAAAATCCATGAAACTCATGAAACCCGTTTCTGATTATTCAAAATGTTTAAAGTCCATTGAAATATTCAGATAAATGGAATTAAGGGTAGACTATTACCCTTATATAATAATGAGCAAGCAAAAGCATGCTGCAAGGCGTAAGCCTGGATTGAAATAATTGGCCATGTATGAACTGTCTTTGCCACTGCTTCTCTCTGGAAAAGCAAATGCATTCCCAGACTATATACACTCTAGGTTTGAAGAATTTCTCCAAAATAATGCTCTTTTATGTGTATTGGAAGTGTATGGTCCATCTTGCAAATCTGCATAACCTACTCCTCTGTAGATTCTGTTTTGCATTAAGGTCAATGAAAAAACTCCAGTCAATCTAAACAAAATCTGCACATAACTTTTATAGCCTTCTTAAAAATCATGGGATATATCTATTCCTGTGAATCTGAGAGGTTTCCATCTTATCTAAGTAAAATCCTAGAGCTAAGTAAAAAATCCAGAGGAAGTAAAATGTTATTATCATGTTTTATTACCGTGTTCTGTGCCTCTGTCTAATCACGTACAGAAAATTAGGAGAGATAATTAATATCAAGTAATATCAAGTAATCTGAGATGTTATACTGGTTTTTCCTGAGAAAGAGGATATATTATTTAGTGACTATTTTCTTGTACTATTCAGGGAAGATCTCAAGTAATCTGGAAAAGATCATATAAAGAAGTAACTCATAGTATTATCATTTTGTTTTTGATGAATTTTAAATACTTAATGTGAAAATGTGTCCTACTGAAATGGTCAGTGAAAACAAAGTTTTCATCTGCCTTAAATCCAATGTAGCCATTGCACTTTAGGACTTCCAAGTAACCAAAAAATTCACATTTTTCTGCTAACATCAGCTGGATCTCTTTAAAGTCCAGTGGGAAATAAAAAAAGTTATCCAAGGCTAAAATTGGTTAAAGAGGAAAGTTCAACAGGACAGGTGGAGGTGATGATCTCTGGTGACATTCATCTGTGTTCCCTTAGGTATCCTTCCCTGGATGATTTCTTCCATCCTCTGTGATGTATTATATTCAGTGCCTCATTTTTTGATAGTAGTTTCCTGGATCACAAGTGACATTTCAGCAGTGGGTTATTTCTTTATTGGGAGAAAATGATTGGCATGCCACAGGATAATTTAGCTCAGCTGGTGTAATTCTGCTAAGTGCATAGGTCCTCTTACTATATTTTCGACAGAGTTAATAAGGTAAGACAAGTGGATTAAAGATTATTGATTCAATCTTTGAAGTAGAAAGTTCTCTGGAATGGTGGCTGTATTTTGTTTTAAATTTGACTGCTCCTGACAAAATGGACTCATTCTTTCGTAACCGCTTAGAGAGATTTTAGACACTACGGTATTACAAATTATTATTATATACTCAGAAGCATAATTATTAGAAAAATTGTAAGATTATAAAAATATTGGCTCTTCTTCATTTCCCTGGGTTTTTTTTTTGTTTTGGTTTATTTTGGTTCGGTTTTAGTTCAGTTTGGTTTGGTTTTTGGGGGTTTTTTATTGTTTTGTTTGTTTTTGTTTTGTTTTGGTTTTTTTCTGGTGGCTTAACTGATACTGTACAAATCCTTATCCACGTGTGAGCATCCTTGGACACTTGAGAGCTGCAAATTCCTAATATGAAATAGGCCAGCATTTACCTTGCTAGCCAGGATAAAAGCCTTTTTTTTCCCCCAAAGATATTGAAAATTATTCTTCATATGAATGAATTTTACGTCATTCAGATGGTGCTTCTGGGCATCAAAAAGTCCTAATATTAAGCCCTAAGCCTTCTGTGCTACCGACTGTTTATCTGAATCACTCTTCCTTTGGCAATAGACTTGTCAAACTCAGCTCAGTACTGGAATGGAGGGGTCACATATCTGTAACTCTCTAGATTTCCATGTCCACCCATAAGGAAATAATTGACCAGTTTTTCCTTTGAAGTTGTGAAAGCCAGCAGGAGGTACAGTAATGATTACCTAAACAGAGGTACTTCTGAGCTTGGCATTGTTACCTTCCCGTGTGTGGGGTTGTCTCTACAGCATCAAGGCAGCATTACTGCACTGGTATTTTTAATTAATTGTTGTCTCTGATATTGAAGCATATCAGTAGAATATTATCAAATAAATACAATTATTATTCTGTAGAATACCCTGCCTGAAAGCCTCACAACTATAATTCTCTGTCCAGAGTAAGAATGCATGTATTTTCTTTTCTTTTTTTTTTTAAGTTTTCACATACATAAGTAAGTCTAAACTGTTTGTATCCAAAAGTAAAAATTGGAAGGTATCTCAGAATAAATAAATATTAAAGAATTTCACATTTAACTCTCATGGAAATAGACATTAAAAATGTCAGTTTTCCTTCAGCTTCTGGAAATAAATGAGAAACATTTTTTAGAGTATTATTTTTTTTAAAATAGTATCTGTAGTTAAAGATAGGTTCAAGAAACCAAAGGAATAGTCACTAAAAGAAGCCAGAATTAATCTTGTAAGAAATCTTACACAGACAAATCCCAAAGAGTTTATTTCTAGAAGACTTGCCGCTGAATCAGTGCTTTGTTGAACATAGAAGTTAATAACAGTAAGAGATATCTAAAAAGAACTGCACAGAAAGCTTTTCTGTAAATGAGAGACCTTTTTTCAAGTGTGCTAAAGAATAAGTTCTTAGAGTTCTAATACTTTGTAGAAACAGAGAAAAATAAGACATTTTTTCAATTCCTGTAATGACCTACAGGAAAGCTTAGTGTATGAACTCTCCCTAGTTCCCCTGAACCCTACCTCCAAGTTTCAAATCTTCTGCTGTACATTTTGTAGATGAATCTGGATCACATCTCTGCAAACCCAATAATTTTGCTCTTCTGTCAGGGTTAAAAATAATGCCAAATACCATTGCCCTACTCCATCTTCTCACATAATGCCATATCTGCCTACTAATGATAATTATCATCTTTAAGACACCTCTTTCCTGAATCCTGTGAGCTGATTAAAAGTGATTCAGATTAGTTAATTCTAAATGGATGCACCATTTATTCACCCAAAGGAGTACGGCCAGTGAGATGCGGCTATACCCACAATGTACACATCTCAGAGATGTTTGCCCTAATAGCAAAACACAAATAAGGAATTTTCACCCTTTTCATCTCTTAAGGTTTCTTGGGCCTCTGGGTTTTTCTGTCTGATATGATTTATTTCTGGCTTGTTTCTTTTGGTACAACTCCTTTCAGTCAAATCACATTTTTTCAAATAGATAAACTGAGTAAATTTTCAAGTAACACAGATCACTCATTTTCTGTGATGTTGTCAAATATATGAAAATGATCAAAGAGATAGACTTTGGCATCTTGTTACTTTTAATGCTATATTTATAAAAATATTTTAAGATACCATGGATTTTGGAAGGGTATCTTTATAATGTTGTTTAAAATATACAGTGATACACTGAAAACTTACAGATTGGCAGTACTCTATGTAGAAAGAACAAAAAAGTATCTAAATCACAGAATATCGCAGGGAGATTATGAATTCCTGTGTGGAGGCAAAAAGACCCATGGATGCTTGCAGGATTATGGGACTGTCCCTGAGTTGGCTTTGGGGGTTTTTGGTGTGTCTTTTATTTTCCACAGAAGACAGTACATCATCTCTTCTACAACATGATCCTAGAGGATTCGTGCAAGAAAATCTTGGCCTGTTGTTGATTTTTCTGTTTTAGGTTATAAGGGGATGACTCAAGTGTATCTCATGACAAAGTATATACCCACTCCTGCATTTCCAGAATTTAAACATATGGGAGAAGCAGTAAACCTTAACTATCAAACTATTGTTTTCAAGGATGCATCCTTGCAAATTGTTTCCTTTGTCCTTTGACCAGATCTTCCTATGTGCTCATGCTGGTAAATATGATGCTTGACTCCATCTTCTAACTTTTTGTTAGAGTCTGATTTTTTCCATAAGGGCTCCTCTGTAACTAAGGAGAATTTAGTCATTACTGAAGGAGAATAGATATCACACTTTCTCCTTTGCTTTGAGTATCTTTTAGGGCCATGTTTGGTGATAAGCTTATTGAATGAGTGGTACAGATAGTGAGAAAATCAATAAGAAGTTTACAGTACAAGGGAAAAAAAATACAGCAAAGGACTGAGAATAGAGAAAAATAGAAATTCTAGTTTGTTTTATTTATTAGTTCATGGAGCAGAGTCTGATTTAAAAACATCTGAGTTCAAAAGCATTTCTATTTAAAATGAGACACAACTTTTCCACTCAAATGAGAGCATCTGCCACCTTCATTTTACTAGTGCTTTGTTTCTTAATGCAATGTTCGGTATTCTTAATCTTTCTGGCAAAGGGGAAAGGATTGTGGAGAAGTGTATGGATCCTGTATATTGATGATGATGGTGGTTGTAATTGTAAAGGCGAGGGATTTTCCCGTCCTTATCTGATCCCATGAGATTTTAAATATTGTTTTCTCTCCATCCTGCTGAGGAGGAGTGAGAGGGGCTTGGTCAGAACCTGGGAGACAATGTAGGTTAACTCATCACCCTGAGCATTACTGAAATTCATCGCGCTCCATTTAAGCATAAGAAAAATTTTTCACTGTGAGGACCATGAAACCCTGGAGCAGATTGTTCATAGAGTCTGTGGAGCCTCTATCCTTGGAGATATTAAAAACTCAAGTGGACATAGTCCTGGGCAACCTGCTCTAGATGCCCTGCATTGAGCAGGAGGATTAGATTGGAAGACCTGCAGAGGTCCTGTTCAAGCTCAACCATGGTCTAATACTGAGGTAGGAGGGAAGATTAGTCTTTACTCACATGAACCCTGGGAAATCTAAAAGATACATGTTGACAAGCATGAGGAATGGAATAAGGACTTCACAGGATCTGGACACCTTAAAAGTAAAAAGAAAAAAAAAAATTACCCTATCTCCACTGAAGTACTAAGAATTAAAGAAATTAATTATTTTGAACTTACCTGAATGACCTTATTTAAAAACTTTTGACATTTTATAAATTTTATTCTATTTTGTACTAATCACAGTTTAATAAATCAAAGACAGATGAAATGAGACAATAAAAAATCAACAGATTAATTACTCAAGTCAGTCATAACATTAGCAAAATGTGGAATGCATTTTTAATCTTAAATTTAATTCAAACTTGACAGTAAAAAATGATAGAAGCTCAGTTTGAAATTGTAGAAGGTGTGAATACAATGGTTTATACCTCTTCTGGGGAAAGTCTCTGGGGAAACCCTGATTATCAGTTTGTTTTCCAAGTGAATGTTCACACTGCAGGAACAATTCATGAACAACTGAATCTGTTGTTTCCCTCATCCAGGGATCATGCAAATAGGTCTTCCAAAAACCCAACCCATCACTGAATGCCTCTAGAGCTCTAAGTGGCCATTCACAAGTTGAACAGGCTCAAAAACCTTTCGGAATTATACTGGGAACTGCAATAATTCTCATTTGCTTGGACAGATACGTATTTGTTTTGTGCCCTCCCTCTTCATAATGACTAATCCTTCAAGGTTTGAAGCATTACTCATGACATAACTGTGTATAGCTTGAGCTGGCAGTTTATACATTTTCATCAATAATGATTGTCAGCCCACAGCTGAATGAAAAACCAGACTCTAAATGGTTCAAGTCTTAGCAGAAGCTAACAGTAAGAGCAGACGCTTTCCATCTTAATGACTGACATAGCTACGACATGGTAATATAATCTCTGGAATGGTGCCATGATTTTACATCAAGTGTTAGTGAATTGAGGATGCATAACCTTTTTCATTCTAGAAAAGTAGTATACAATGACTGTAGATACAACATATAAACAAAAGTTTTCTTTACTCTTGAGGCCTCCATATTAAGTTGAATGAGTCAAATTAGAGCCTGAAAGTATCAAAAGCAAAACGATAGGCTAGAATTTTCAGTTGTTCACTTCATTTTGATGGTTTTCTCTGTGAGACTCTTTTACATTTGGCCTTAGAAAAGCCGTTCTGCCTCCATGTCTCGCATGTGTCTCAACATTGTTCCATGAGATTCTGCTCTATGATCTTCCCAGGCAGAGATGTGATGCTAACCGGTCTGTAGTTACCTGTACTTTCCTTTCTCACCTTTTTAAGAATAGGGGTGATGTTTCCCTTGTTGGACCCTTACTTGGTCTTCAATCTTTTCTAATAACAATCATTATTCAAATAATCTTAAAAAAATAAAACCAATGAAAATATTGGGGAAATGCTTATGGAACTCAGTTAGTATTGATTTTGTTATTTTTTTTTCTTTTTGTACAAGAAAAGATGGAAATAAAGGAGGAACAAAAGCATTAATATGCTTTTTCAGAGCAGTATTTTTATTTTTGTTTTGTCTTTAAAATTATGTTCCTTTCTGAATTCATAAAGTGAAATATTTTTCTCATTTTCTTTTTCTTTAAAAATCACCAAACTTTATAAGGCTTTGATTATGTTTATGATACACAAAATTATTGATCCTGCTCTAAAAAGCATTACTAGTTGAGGTGAAATATTTTTGCAAGTGATTTCAGTGAAGTGCAGTTCTATACAGAAGTTTTAGATACCTCATCTAGTTGATAAACATCCAAGCTTATTACCTGTATTGAGTGCTCCCATACAACTTTCTTTATTCCACTTTTTTCCTGTACATCTGTCAAGGTAAAGTTCTCCAAGGTTATGGTTAAACACCATATACAAAAAAAGCTTCT
This sequence comes from Gymnorhina tibicen, assembly GCA_013399875.1. Taxonomy (NCBI): domain Eukaryota; kingdom Metazoa; phylum Chordata; class Aves; order Passeriformes; family Artamidae; genus Gymnorhina; species Gymnorhina tibicen. Next base: position 210,706 of record VXAZ01002277.1, on the reverse strand, counting down.
GTGCGATTGTCGACAACTTATGTGGGTACTCAAAATGTAAAGTACAGCCCCGGTAAATAAAACATAGAAAAAACTTGCCCGCTTTATTCTGGCTCTGTGCTGTAGTTTGTAATTTTGTGGAATAAGCATGAGCAACAGAATTAGCAATGAACTTTCCTCTCTTCAGAATGCAGCACTTGTCTCCCACTGAATCTGGAAAGTTCCTTTTAAATAATAAGCAATTTCTTGCTGTAAACCAAGAAATGACCTTTTATTTATTTGACAAATGAGTTTATAAATGCAATTTAGTTTTGGGAGACATGACATTGACAAGCTCTCCAGAATCTGATCTGGACAAAGTTTCATTAAGTGGAATATTTTTTTATCCATAAACATGAAAGTCCCAGAAAGGTTGAACTCTGCAGAAACCCAGACCACCTTAATATTTTTCTTTAAATGACTAACAGTGTTTTTCTTTTACATATATAAGGCCTCTAGTTATAGACTTTGGGATCATATTAAGCTTTTATTTCCTCCATTTTACACTCTTGTTTGAAATGAGTACAAGTTTTGTTAAGGTAAGAATACAACGAAACACAATCTGTTAAACTGAAAGCTTTTTAAAAGCTGCATAGGAAAATTTCTTTTAACTTAATTTCCCTATTCAGAATGGATGCTTGAAATAAATGAACTAACAAAGAGCTAATTCTACTTGTGTTGATTGCTTTTCAGTTAGTTCCATAGTGTGGAGTTTCCCATTTTGAGATCCTGCTGTCTTGTACCAATATAAATGAATAATTATAAAAGGTACAATTGAAAATCAGACATAGAAAGGTCTTGGAGTATCAGTTGATTCCATATAACTCTTCAGTTGAGAAATAACAGTCCTTTTCACTGTGAAGTGGAAAAAAAAGAACATTTTATATGTATAAACATATATGTACCTAACAGAATGAATATGTATATCTTAATATGTGTGTGTGTGTATACATAAATTTGAAATTACAGCATGTCAGAGCTTAGTTACAGGTCACTAACACAGGTTCAAGATGCAGCTGGATTTCTCTTACTGCAATATCCTTTTTTTTTTGCATTAAAAAGAGAAGAATTCATTAAGCTCTCCCTCAAAGAAAAGCATGCATTTTCTCATTTGTTCTTAACTGTGATTTTATTACCCGTGTAATGTTTTTGAAGGACCATTTTTCTAGTAATCCTGGCCAAGAGGGTGAGATGAAATAATAATTTTTATGCTACGTGTGAAACTGATTTAGTTATTTTCTTCTGTTTCTGCAATAGCCTGGTAATTGCAGCTTATAGGTCAGTGGAATTAATACTGCTGGTTAAAACTGCTGACATCTAAAATTCTTTCTGATGTTAACAAATATCTTAGTAAATATTTATTTTTTATATTCTCTTAGTTAATAAAGGTGTTACATAAGTATATAAAATAACAAAAAAAAGGGCTTTCTTCACTCTTCATTATATTCCTTTTCATGTTTAAAAACGAGGAAGTCTGTGACCTCTTTTCACTTTTCCTGAAGAAGGTATATTACATATAACAAAGACCAAGGTTTATGATAGGTACAGATAAAATGAGATATATTTTGTGGTCCTAAACAAGATTTAAGACCTTAGATGTTGTGGTGGGTTGACCTTGGCTGGATGCCAGGTGCCCAAGCTGCTCTATCATTCCCTTTCCCAGCTGGACCAGGGAGAGAAAATAAGGTAGAAAATGACTTGCAGGTTCAGATAAAGCAGTTTGCGAAAGCAAAAGTGAAAGTTTGCACCCTCACAAGCAGAGGAAAAAAGAAGTTTATTCTCTATTTCCTGTCAGCAAGTGATGTTCAGCCACTTCCCAGAAGCAGGCCTTCAACATCTGTAGCAGTTTCTCTGGAAGGCAAGCACTGTAAATAATGAATGCCCCCACCTCTTCCTCCTCCTTTCCTTAGATTTTATATCTGAGATTCCAAGGAGATTTTAGTTATGTAGCTCACTTCTTTGCAGCATGTTTCACATTCATGAATGACCTTTTTGATAGCCCCTATGATCTACCCTCCACAGTCTACCCCTCAGTCACAAGTCCACCTGTATGTTGCATCTCTTCCTAGATGTCCTGATATTTCATGGGCCCATGGGGCTATAAACAGCTCACCCTTCCACTCCCAGTCTAAGTCCACCTGAGCTATTTCAATTTTGGCAGCCTTATCTACCTGTTCATTGTTTTGATGTTTGTCAGTGACAAGACTTTTGGGCATGTAAACATCAGAGTTTGGGCATGTGAGCATACCTTCATAGTCATGTTTTCTACCCATTCAGCGACGTCCTGCCACAATGCAGCAGCCCACAGGGGTTTACCCCTGCTTTGCCAATTGCTCTTCCATTGCTGCAACCACCCCCACAGGGCATTAGCCACCATCCAGGAGTCAGTGTAGAGAGAGAGTACAGGCCAGTTTGGTCATTTAGCTATCTCTAGGGCTAGCTGGATGGCTCTCCCTTCTGCAGATTGGCTTGACCTGCCTTCCCTTTCAGCAGCCTCAAAGACTCATTGTGTGGGACTCCACACAGCAGCTTTTCACCTCTGATGGTTTCTTATCACTCGGCAGGACCCATCAGCAGATACAGCACAGCCTTTTTCACTTTCTGATAACTCGTTATTTGGTGGGGCTTCTTGGGCACAAGTCACCTTCTCATGCAATACTCCAAAATCTCTTCCTTCTGGTTAGTCCATAATCTCTTCCTGAGGAACTGGGTTTTCCCATTTGGGCTTGTTGTGTAATCAATGCTACCCAGGGTAGCACTGGTTGTGATGTGTCAAGGGGATGTTTCCTTCGAGCATCCATTACAGCACGGCAGTCACAGTGCCAAGAGGAGACACACTTCTGTCCCAACTACTTGAGCTGAGGGAGCTCAGACCTTCTCATAGGATGCTAATATATTTTTTTCAATTGGAGTGTGGAGGGTTTCTGACCCTGGCTACAAAATCCTAATGGTCAGCCTCGGATATCTCCTGATGTTCTTTGTCAGAGGCAAAAATAAACTAAAAATTTCTGGCCTTACTTACTTTGAGTTCTGGACTCAAAGACCATTAGTGTTCTTGACCATGACTGACTTTCTTTATAGATCTCTACACTGTCTCTGAAGGTACAAACATGGTATGTGAACTACAGGAAAATGTGCTGGCTTACTTTTTGACTCTATTGGTTCCTAACCTTTCATGAGCACTTAATTCCTCACGTGGTAGGAAACAATCACACTGTAGAAGCCTGTGAACCATGAAGGGTAATTGGATAAGATCTATTGAAAGATTTACAAGCCTGCCAAGGATTGTGCCAGCTTAAAACTGTTTGATTCAGTGTGAAAAGATCTGAACAATTCTGACCTAAAGGTTTAAAGAGAGACCTTTCCTGTGAGAGTGTAATTTAGAGCCTGTAATAAAAGTGTATTGAAGAACACCACAAGGAAGAAAACAGCCATAAATTTTAGAGCTTAATATTACATTACAGGACACTTTTCAGTGAGATATCCTCTTGTCTTGCAACATATCCCCTTTGCCTCAAACTGCTTTTAATTGTTTCTTCTAAGGGTTACGATGGTAGCTCATCCATAAAAGGATAATAAGAAAGCCATTTGTTTAATACATCTGAGAATGTGGACTTGCTTTCTCTCTCTGTATAGAGAAACATACGTGAAGTAAAACCAGGTCTTTGAGCAGTATCACAAGTAAGAAATAAGGGGAAGACTCACAAAGAAAATTAGGCAATTTATGTGCAAAAGGTAGGTTCTCAAACTTCTTGTTTAATATCTAGGCTACCTTGAATACCCAGCGGTACTGAATATGCACCCAGCGGTAACATTCTCTGTGCTTATTCATTTCTGGAATAGAAATATTATTCTGCAATAAGTGTGCAGCAGACTATGGGCTAGTGCAATGCCCAAAACACACTTCTGTAGAAGACAGAAAGAGGATGCTTTCTACACTCTTCTCACCTGCAAGGTCCAGCTGAGTCAGCTCATGGCTCAGATAAATGTGAAGTAAGGCAACTTCCTCCTCTGGTCTAGAGCACAAGTCCTATGAGGAGCAGCTGAGGGAGCTGGGATTGCTTAGCCAGTAGAAAAGGTGGCTCAGAAGGAACCTTATGGTTCTCTACAACTACCTATTGAGGTGGGGTCAGTCTCTTCTGCCAGGTAACAAGTGACAGAATGATGAAATGGCCTCAAGCTGTGCTAGGGGAGGAGGTTTAGACTGGATATTAGGAAAAATTTCTTCACTGAAAGAGTTGTTGAGCACTGGAACTGGCTGCCTAGGGATGTGGTGGAGTTACAATCCCTGGAGGTATCTAAAAGATACGTAGATGTGGCACTTAGGGATGTGGTTTAGTGGTGGACTTAAAAGTCATCAGTTAATGGCTGGACTCAATGACCTTAGAGGCCTTCCTTTTCTGACCTCAGTTGTTCAGTGGTTCTCTTTTATGACTCAAAGCTTCCCGGTGGTTGCGCAGTAACAAATCATGCAAAAGTTTCACTCAAAATTCTTAGGTAGCACATAAGCATCAAGCCCTGCAAAGAGGCATTTTGCTTATCTTTGATTACAAAAACTTTACACATAAAATAACTTTAAAACCTTTGCAACAGAGCAGTATTGCACACAATGAGAAATACAATATAAATTGTCTCTGGAATTTCTTGGAAATATGCTTGTGTAAACTGTCATAAGCATATGTCTGTATAGTAAAATCTCTGCATTTCCACTGGTTCTTTATGTGCTATTTGAATAGTTTAAAAAGCAGATCACACATAGTTGTCATTGATTTTAATGAAGGGGACTAATTCTCTCTTTCTTTTGAGACATGTGATTAAGTCACTCCTGGACTTAAAGTGTATGTACAGGGCCAGTGTCTCTGAGAGCCCAAACACACAATACCATTGCTTTCAATGAAGTCCTTCAACTTTTCTTCCACAGTTTTTTATTGACCTTCGGATAAACTTTCCTGTCTCTCCCCATACTTTCTGATTGCAGGCCTATCAGGTTTGTTATTCTTGTATTCTAACTTTATGGTGTGTGCCCATGAGCAGAGATTTTTGGAGGCATGTGACATGAATATAGGAACGAGTAATAACTTTATTCAGACTCACAATTACTGAATTTTAAACTAAGATTTGCCCTCAGGCTCCTGTTTGAATTGCAGTGGTGTGAATAACATGCCTCTAGGACAGCCAAGAACAATCTCTATGTGGATACCGGAGGGGAGTGTACCCAGACATAATCACAGCATGGACCTGCGGCACCAGCTGAGGAGGTATTCTTGTGAGGAAAAGATCAAAGGGCAACCATGAGATAAAGAGAAAATCTCTGGGGCACTTCCAAACTGTAAAAAAAGCATCAGAGATTCCACCACAAACAAGAGCTAGAGAAGCACAGGGAGAGAGCCAGTGAATCTGCTTGAGGAGGATAGACTGAAATAATATATTTGCAAATTTAGAGTTTGAGGTAAAGGGATGGGAATTTCACAGAGTACCTAATTTGCTGTTGGCTGAGGGGTTTGGGGTTTTTTTGCTTGGTTGGTTTTTTGGGAGTTTGTGTTTGGTTTTGTTTCCCCCGATGAAACTGAGAAAGATAGACTTCATTCTGGCCAGATGTATGCTGATGTATACTTTAATTCCATTAAAAACACTACAGTTCCAGCGGTGCCAAAATACAGGAAAGCAGGTTGGAATCTGACCACAGGGCTAAAAATTAGGAGTTTATTTTTCTCCTGAAATACATATAGCTTCTATCTATGTATCTACCCATAAATTTCTAAGCATAATTTTCTAAACTACCTGTAGCTTGGTAAATATGAAGGAAATTAGGATTAGCTCCGTAACAGTACAGGTCACCTCCCTGTTTTCACACTCTGACAAAATTTAGACAAAATGGCAAGTGGGAAAGAAGACAGCTGAGCATAATTTTTTTGATATTTCATTTTCTGTGGATAAGCCTTCAGAGTGAAAGATGATCACAGACAAATTAGAGAAACACTGTCATGAAAATAATTAGAGTTTGACATTTTGCAGGTACTCTGTGACATGATGATTGCTGCTTTAGGAATATTTCAAAGTGCAATTAAATTGCATCTCTTACCAACAGACTATAAATCATTATCTGTAGTTCAGTGGGATATCTTCAGACCATATATTTTAGAGGATTTATTTAGTTTATCATATTGTGTACCTTTAGGGAGTCTTAATCTTTAAATAATTGCAGTTATAGTTGGGAGGAGACCTGCATTAGATGTGCTCAATGAATCAGGTTATTGACACTCTAAATCAAAGTAATTATGCTGTACTGTTTTCACAATACTTAGGTATATTTGTGGTGGCAAAAATACACTTTATACAATGTTATGCAAGATAGTATTTCTTTACCATCTTTGCTTTCTTAATCATCTTTTTATCACCTTTGCTTTCTTAGACATTTCTCTATGGCTGAATAAACTATGTATTAGGACATCAAAGATAAACATTTTATGCTCCATAAATCACAAAAATAGATTAATGTCATGCAAGCATGCATCTGCTCTTCCAAATGGAAGATTTCCTCAATAAACACTATTTACTCTTATGCTCTATCCCATTTTAAACAATATAGAGAAAATATCTATCTTTGAACGCAAACCTCATCTAATCATTGTCTTTTCAAAATTATGTTGAATGTTACCACTCGACTCAATTATCTATGGAGAATTACAGACAGTGGAAAACCCCACTGAGAATATAATGAGGAGAAGTGCTAAGGGTGCTCTAAAAACAAACATGGCAGTTGGAAAAGTGGTGAAGACAGCAGAGTTGACAACCAGTTTCTCTGCAGTCTCACTGTTGTGCATAACAGAGGTCGGGGTAGGAATGCCTGAGTCATGCCTACCATGTTGAACAGCTGTGGTAGGCTGAGCTTGGCTAAGGGCTACATTCCCACCCAGACACTCCCGTACTCTCTTCAGTGGGGCAGTGGAACAAAACGGGACAAGAAAGCTCGTGGGTCAAGATAAAGATTGGGAGAACATTTGCCAATTACTATTGTGGTCAAAAATTTTTTACTGCTAATTAGAATAGACTCAGGGAGTGAGAAACAAAGACAAACATTAAACCAACAATTTTCCTCCACCCTGTCTTCCCAAGCTCAACTTCATCCCAAACTTCTCCATCTCTTCCAGAGAAGATCAGGAGAATTGGCAAATGGGGATGATGGTTCTCCTCCTCCTTCATCACACTTTTCCTCTGTTCCCATGTAGGCTCTCCTCATGGTCTATAGCTTGCTTCAGGGATATCCATCCACCTGCTCCAGAATGAGATCCTCAGCTGGCCACAGAGAAATACCTGCTCCAGCAAGGGTCCTTCATGGTCTGCAGGGGAGTTTCTGCTCCTGTGCCTGCAGCACCTCCTTCTTCTGCATGTTTGCCCTTTCTTAAATATGTCATCAAAGAGGCACCACAGGCTTGGCTGATGAGCTAAGTGTCATGTGGTGGGTCCATTTTGCAGCCAGCTGTTCTGGCATTGGTCAGTCCCTGCTCTCATTTCACAGAGGCCAAACCTGCAGCTTCCCACTGCCAAAACCTTGACATCTACATGTAAAATAGCTACATATGCACTCTCTGTTCCCTCTGCTTGTGTAAAAACCTGGCAAATACCTCTAAATTTTGCAGAAGAGGTAAAAATCAGATGATACTGGCTATAATATTTGTAAATAAAAAACTTCTTAGAGTTTTGTTATAGGGATGATCTGGGATTTTTATTAGATTTTCTTCTCTTCTGTATTTCTAGTTGAAGTGCAACTGTAACCAGTCCAATATGGTCCCCTGTTAAGCAGAAAACAACTGGAAGAGCACAGAGAAGGCAAGAAGCACTGGAAGATTCAGAGGATTAACTTAATTTAGGACCAGTGTGCAGAGAGCAGCTTGCTAAACAAAAACCCAAATTGTTAACATTTTACTCATTTTTGGAATTGTCTTAATAAGCAAAAAACCCACACATGGATAAATAGAACAAGACAAGTGAGGTTTTCATGCCATGCCTTTGGAAACCAGTCAGCTTGCATCCATCACAGAGGTACCACACCTCATGGCTGCAGGATACATGGCCTGGCCCTTAACTGTTTTTCTGTCATTCCCTGCCTCCAGCACACTGATCTATTTCTCATCTTCCCTCTGTGGCAACGTCTGACCACACAGGCACTTGACACAGGATAATAATTTAAACAGTGTAGGGGTCTACAGACTGGGATGGGGAAACCAGTCATTGCCCAGGATCACAAGGAATATGTTTGTGTTTTGGGGAAAAATTAGCAAAGGCATTTAAAAATTGATTGTTTGGTGTTTCTGGGTAGTCACTTTGGTTCAGCTATCATAAACTGTCCAAGAAGACGAGATGCTGGTGTATATACATGAGCTATCAATCTCAAAGTCCTCTAAAAATGTCCTCTAAAGAGAGTTGGGAAACATCAAGAAACTTTGCCAGATAAAATACTGAACTGTTTGGATGAAGCAGAAGGAAGCACCTTCGGAAATTATAAGAATAAAGGGATTTAAATTCTTTGCTATCACTCTAATAATACTTCCTAGACTTCTTTTAGGATGTGCATGTTTGTACTTAAAATTTTAGCCTTGTTGTCACTAACTTATTTTTTCTTCTTTTTTTTCCTTCGTCTTTGCTATTGTTCCTGACATTGCAATGTTATTGGATTCTCTAGTTCTGTCAAAGAAAATAGTATATTCACACACAGTCATATGTGTGCCATTACACATAGTATAGTCACACACAGTCATATGTGTGCCTTTTAGAATTATCTAAACTCTGATGACTGCTCATCTTAAGAAAACAGAGAGAGCCCTGTATTTTGCCATTTCCTAAAGACTGATCTTTTTCTTGTTCATTTCCAGCAGACTCTTCTAAGTGAAAAATGTGCTTATTAAATAGTCTCTCCTGGGTTATGACTTTCTTAGTAATTATTAATGCTACACCAAAGCACAGAACAGGAATTACAGTCGTGACTGGGGCACGGTTTTAAAATGTACATTTGTCTTCCTGTATATTTCAAAATGTGGAGATGGCATTATAGTCTCCTTCTTCTGCACAGCCTCTAAACATAGCACATTTAAGTAGAAGTTTCTTTTCTAATTCCCTGCTTTCAACTGTTATTCAACTAATAAGTTTCAGACACTTCTAGATATTTGCATTTATTTTCTTCATGTATTTGTGCCCATTATTTTCCCTTATGGCCTACAGACTTCTTTCATTTTAACAAAAGTAAGTCTGCAGCTGTGAGATTGTACTACCTCTGCAGAAGTATGGATTACTCCCAGTATTGATGTGTTTTGCCTCACTCACTTTTTCACAATTATGGGACATTCACAACTAGGAGTTCTATATATTCAACCACAATATTCTTTATTTCTGTCTTACATGTGGCTCCTGGTTATATGCCCTTCTTCCAGTTAAATCATTATAACTTCCTATAAGTACTGATCTAATTCAGCAGGTTTCTAATTATGAATTTTCTTATATTTGCATTTGATGAGGGAAGATGCATTGCAGTTATTCTCTCTATTAGCTAATGTTCACTAAAGTATTCTCTCGGTAGAAACAAAAATAGTTAAAAGTAGACGATGATATGGCCTTTTAGGACATCCTTGTTATTCTGCAGCATGGCATGTGACAGAGTGTACAGAGGGCAGGTGTAAGGCAGTGACAGTGCAGGGTTATTCTGAGATGATTACAAAAACCTGACATCAGTGAGGCTGGCATCACACCCAAAGAGGATGGGTTTATAAAGTTGCAGCTAATACAGACTTCAGGACTGGAGCTGACCCACCTCTTCTCTGAAAACTGAGAAGAATAACTGCAGATCTGCTCAGAGCTCAGGCAGCACTGCCTTAGCAAAGTGTTGTGTGTGGATAGGTTATCACCTGCCACAGTAGATATATCTGTGGATATACTGATGAGGTTGTGATGGGACTGTTCCCTGGCTCTCTGCTCCCTAGAGTCTGTAAAGCAACAGCTCTTTAAGATACCCTATGTACTTTTTGCTGCTTTGGATTTCTGGTGAACATCTGGAAATATCTTGTGCTTGTACAGGATTTGACGCATGACATCTGAGAGTATTCTCAGGAATATTTCTCAAGGAAAGAAAAGCTGCGATCAAAACAATTCTGACCTCTGTGCCATACATGATGTCTCAAATGTATCCTGATAAGAAGAATCCTGGAAATAATAAATTCCAAGGCCAGCTAGTCTGACTTCTTGAACAGAGCAGGTCATAAGATTTTATTCTGCAACTCTTTCAAAACCTATAAAATTACATTAGTGCTGAACTCTTATGTGAAAGTTTAAACCTTTTGAATTCACTGCCACAATTATGCATTTTCCAGGTGAAGCTGACACTACTGACAGGGAAGGAAACGATGTGAACTCAGACCACTGGATGTGATAGGGCTGAGGTACGAGGGGGGAATAACTTCACCACAGCACAACATGAAGGGTAGCAAAGCAAAAGACTTTCATTATGCTGGTATCTGATTTTGCATTCTTTTTTTTTTGTTTCTACCTAGCACTTGTATGTAATTTAAAAATTTTTGACTGCTGTCCTGAACAGGTCAGTTGCTTTGATGGAACTATTATTCTCAAATACTTTATTTTATACAATTGAAAGGCTTACACCTTCTTTCTCTTCCTTTCTTAGCATATCAATCATGTTGCCTCATCCTGTAGTAAATAATACATATAAATGGATTCTGAACCATGTATAAAAACATGAATACATAGAGTGCTTGCTTTTCTTAAATATAAAAAAAGTCCAGATTTATTTAATGGGCAGCTCATTTCTCAGTACAGGCCAAATGCAAGCAGGAATAAAATATGAAAATGTTAAAATATGTAGGAGAAAGGCATGACTGAGAAGTAAACTAAATTGTACTTAAAGAGACTTTGAATCTTAGGTTTTTCATTATCCACTTTTAAGACCTTAAAATTAAGACTGTAGAGAGTATCAATCAAGTTTTGAACTACTTTTCTCAAAACAAGTTCTCCTTCATTGAACACATTTGGTAAATTCCTTTTTCATTGGTGGAACACAGAGGCATACATGAACTGTTTTTTGAGTCTATTTAATTAAGATTTTAATCGTAATGTAATATAACAATAATACAGGTAATTGATCAGCTACTATTGTAAACTTGATTGTATTCTTAACTGTCTCAATCAACATAATTTCAGGAAATTGGAAAGGAATCACAAGCCAATTAAAAAATGCACATTGTTCTTATTATACTGCTGAATGAAAAGTCTGCTGGCCTGAAGGTCAAATTTCCCTTCATGACCATTTTCCATAGGAATTTTTTCATTTCTTATTGTCTTCTCTTTGCTTATCCCTAAATCCAAGGGGTTGTGGACTTGCAGTTACACTTCCACAACTGTAAATGCTTAAACACATGATGCTATTGAAGTACAAAATTAATAAATAAACTGAGAGATTTATGACTGTTACTGATGATAGTTTGGGAGTATTTTAGATCTGCCTCAATTTTATTGCAAACTTCTGCCCTGTTAACATAACTAAGTATGTCACAGTGCATGTGCATGCAGATGCATACATATCCTTTCTAATCTCCCTTCAGAATTCTTTAATTTTTACTTGTTAACATGAAAATGAAGGCTATAATCAGAATTTTTTTATATTTCCTGTGAGGAAGAAAAACAGTGCAAAACTGGTATAATTGACATACATCTCTTAAAGTAAAAGAAGAAAAAGCATGAAGCAGGAGGAGTAAGCAAAACTACATTTGAAGTTACACTACTATAAAATTGGTCTAATTGTGTGCCTTTGAGAGAACACAGTTTCTTTATATTTCTTTGAAATCATTGAAGACTATTTTAAAGAAAAATATTTTTCCTGTATAGTTTCCTTACTGGAGACATTTACTTCTCATATATTATCTTGCATAATAGGATTATTAGTTGCAGCTCTCTGTTTTCAGAGTTTGGCATCATAAAGAATTAATAAATGGAGCAGAATGTCTAAACCTCTTCAACAGAGAAATCAGCTTTAATACTCAATTCTCCTTCCAATGAAATTCATTATGCAAGTCACAACTACAAGTGCTTCACAGGAAAAAGAAAAATGATGTGGGTATTCTCATGCCTCTGATATTCTCCTGGATTCTATGAATGAGTTCTCTCTTTCTGTCCTACTATTGCAACTACCTTGTCTTTAGTTCTAGCCCCCAATATATCTTTGTCTTCAGAACACATCAAATCTGCAGTTAGAAGTAAGGTTTTTTCCCTTGCTCTTACCGTATTTCTCCTTGCCATCTCTTTGAATATTGGACTCTCTTTTTAGCTATGCATAGGCACCTACATCCTTTATTAGATCTAAATATGTGCTCTTCTGAAAACTGAAGATAGAAGCCTGTATTTGATAAAGACACTGAGATGCTTTATTTTTAGAAATTTCTGCCTATCTGGTAACAATACTATGGAAAGACATAAAGGAGCTCAGATCAAGAAGCAGTGACATTGCTGCAACAGTTTGGGCAGGGTAGCCAACATGCTGAAGTGTGTTGTGTAAATCCAAACGGGGAAAAACATACCCACAGTATTTCCAGTGCTCGGTGTAGTTAGGCATGGAAATGTGTTGAATTGCTGCAAGCAGTTTTCTGCCATTGGAAGGGTCAGAGATACACGGCTGTAAGCATGCATGGGGAAAATCACCTTCTGAGGATGGTTTTAGCAGGGGTCATTATATTTAGAAGGAGGACGTGTAAGTTAATCAACAGAAAACATTAAAGAGGAGAACAGTTTCCTCAGGCTTTTCCACAATGAAGCAGCACAATGGGATTTAAGATGGCCATGTCTGAAGTTCAGAAAATTGCTTTTCAGCCTTTATTTTGACTGATTTGGAGTAGGTTCTTGAATTCCAACTCCAGCCTTCCAAAACTGCTCTCTATTTGCCAGGCAATGGGGTGTTTTGAGGCAGCTCATTCCTACTGCAGCTCCTTGGATGAATTTATTCCATTTCACATGTGGAATATGTGGTATCTGGGGAATATGATTTAAACTCTTCTGTGTTTTAGCTGATCTTTGTCAACTCAAGGGCAGACTACAACACTGCAAAATCAGGTTTTCTTCCTTTTTGTTTTTCTTGTATGACTTTCCCCCCACTTCTTTCAGAAAGGAATTTCTGCCTCAAAATATGCTGCATTTGTAGGCTGAGGGTGTTTTACATCTCCTCAGATGTAGCTGAGAATTAACTCTCTGAATGCTATCATAGGATGACATAGTCCCAGCTGTCTTCTCTGGCTGCATTTTGGTGGAAGCTCAGTGCAATGGAAAGGGTCTCACTGTCTGTGGCCAGTGATTACTGAGTCAAAAATTGACCCCTGGCCTTACAAGACGGGTAATGCTGATTGCCTCCAGGCCAGAGAGGCTTAGCCCTCTATGTTGCAGATTCATCCTTAAGGGAGGGAATTGGGAAGGCACAAACATGTCCAGGGAGTAAATGCGGAGGCAGTTTCTGTGCTCACGGGCTCAGTGCTTGAGCTGGCTCCCTCGTCCTTGTGTGCCACGTAGCAGAGATGTCCCCACAGCGCCTCTCTCTTTGTGCCTCCCAGCTGCTTGAGGGAGAGCAGGTAGGATGGTGTGTTGTTTGTAACTCCCCGTAGGACACAGCTGTGAAATACTCTTGATGGCCCCGAACAGGATGTTGCCTGGGGATTTGTGCGCATGTCTGGAAGCAGAGGCTCAGCTGCCAGCCTACCTGCTTTGCAGAAGCTGTTTGCATATGTAATGCAGGAGCCCTGAGGATGCCTGGCAGCTGAGGCAGGCTCCTGAGGACCCACTTTTCAGACCTAGGCAACTACTGACACATAAATGGCACTTAGGTGGTTTTATGAGCCCCAGCAAACATTTCAAGTTATTGAGGTCTGAGGCTGGTAAGATTTTCAAAGAATCTTAAATGGTATTTAAGCCAATACTAAGAAATCCCAAGAGCTGCCAAAATATTTTGAATATAAGCTACCTTGGATTCTTTTTAAAATGTCACTTTAGTATGAATTGTTATTAGCAATGAAGAAATTATTTTATGACCCTATTGTAAATCACACATATTTGTTTGTTCTCTGTAAGAGTAAAAACTGAGGAAAAAAATGTTTTTCTGCTTCACACACAACTCTGAGGCTGAAGTGAGTGCAAGGTATCCATTTGAGTCTAATTACCCAACTAGGCTGAGCACAGCCAGTCCAACAAAAACCCAGCTGTAGTTTTTAATTGCCTTAAATGAGCTCCTAAATAACTATGTGGAGTTAAACCACAGCACAGAGAACACAACATAAGTGCATAGAAACTCTGAACACCCAGGGCTCTAGAGTGCTCAATTAAACTTTCCTTGATTATTCAATACAACAGAAGTGTGCAAATTAAAGGCTTTCATGCTACAGCAGGCTACGACCTCATTCTCGAGTTTCAATATTGCAATGTAACTTAATTAAGATATTCCCCATACAAAGCATAACCCTAGAGGTAAGTTTTGTTCCAAATACCTCATATAGGTATCTCTCCTGCTGTTAAGTGAATGGCTCTTGGTGAAGCAAAATAAATATTGTTCTGGCATAGACTCACTTTTTTTGTATACACTGAGAACAGAGAAAGGAACAGTATGAAATCATTAAAACATTTAACTCACCATGCTGAAATACAGTTGCTAAAAGGCCTCATTGTCATTACTTTCAGACTGTAAAGTGCCTTAAAATAGTTTGTGAAGAACTCACACGAATTCATGATTTTGTGATAGATACTCAGTTTGAATAGGAACAAAATGTATGGAAACTTGCAAGTGTAAAATTTTTGGCCCGTTTAGGTCAGTGGTACAAAACCAGTGAAATCAGTACTCAGTAGAAAGAACAGCTTCATCCCAAGATGTTTGTTGGTTCATATGGTGTCATGAAATGCGGGGGTTTTTAATAACTGTGAAGTACATTAGAGTCACTGCAGGAAAGGCCTTTTAAATTCAGTGAGGTATTAATTATACGGACAGAATGCCAAACACATGGGAAATGGTCATGTAAATATGTTGGGTTTGTCCCTTATACTTAGTTTAGAACCACTAAAATGTATTAATCACTCTTTTTAAATTGCCCTATTAAAATGGAAATCTTAGACAACAGATTAATTTAATCTCAGTACCAAGTTACTTTTCACACCAAAAATCTTTTTATACAGTTGGGACAATTTGTGCCCTTCTAAATGTTTGAATTAAGTGCCAAATTACATTGCTAATAATGATGTAAACAGTATACTGTTGCTTCGCTTTGACCAGCTTTTTTCTCCAAATATTTATTAGTGAATTCAATTACTGAAAGCAAAAATACATCTTAATTTTATTATGCAGTTTGTTTGACCACATTCTTCTAAGCAGACTGAGAAAGCCATGTCATTTTACAGTTTTTCAGTTATTAGACAAATTTTTCTGTTGCTTTATATTATTCACACTTTTCTTTGACATTTCCCTGTCTTCCATTATCTTATCATTGTCTTTTATCTTCCATTCAAAAGGTGGCATTAGAAGCTGATGGTTTGATACCATTTTTTGACTGCACATCAGTCAGTTCTGTTTTCTTCAGAATGAAACTTTCAATTGCATCTCAGGAAATTAAAAAAGAAGAGTTCAACACTGACACAAGAATCATTTCCTTTGTCCCAATATTTCCTTCATGTGGTATATAAGACTTAATCATCCCTGAGGCATATGAAATCTGTGCTTTGTAATCTCTGAATTTTAGGCACATACAAACTGTATTAGACCTTAGTAACAACACTGAAGACAGAAATCTCAGTTTAGCTTAAATACAGTTCAGCAGGCTGGCTCAATATGAGTATTTTACTTCTGAACATGTATGTTTAGTATATTTTCCAAAAAGATTCGTATTTTTCCCCTCAAATTAGTTCATGTTCAATAACTTCCAACTGCATAAAAATAAATAAATGACAGATTGAGATACAGTTTTCTGATAATTCTTTTAAATTTGTGAACAACATTGTGAAAAAGGTGAAAATTATGTATTTTTGGCAATGCCAGCTCATAGCAAACTCAATAAATTGTTGTTATGGTCCCACCTGGAGCACTTTGGAGCAACCAATTGACTCTTCAGCTGATGTCTGTACTTTCTCACTTAATATTTAGATCATGTTATCACAGAACATCACAGGCCTTTTCTCAGTCTGTGAAATCCTGCCAGTCAGTTCACATGCTTTTAAAAAGCTGACTAGACAGTGACACTGAAGGCAGAGGAGAATTAGATTAGGAAAAGGGGGAAAAAAAGAGAGATAAATTTGCATCAGGTACAGATGAGTTTGAGGTAAATATTTTATTTCATGTGTATTTTTCATCATTATATTTCACATATTTTTTGAAGTAGGTTTTGACATATCTCTGTGATCTATAATACATTATCTACAGTATAACTTCTGGATATAGACATAAATCTACAGAAGTGGGAAATCTTTCTCTTCAGCTTGCTGTCAGAGCCTTTGGTGGTAGAGTATTCAGTCAAGAATATAAAAATGCCTCTTCACTCAAGCTGTGTGTAAAATGACATTTGCAAAACTAAAAAGTTAAATCTAAAAAATCTAACCTTTTATCTGTTGTATGTTTGTATGTATATAATGCCAGCACTGGTCATTAGACAATCTCTCTCAAACTACCCTGACAAAAATGTGAATCATCCTTATGAATTTAGCGTTCTGAAATGATAGAGTGCAAATATGATTCTTCTAAATATTTCACCAATTGGAAAATAAACAGTGTGAAATACACGGTCATTATAACGTCTTCTGGAAAGAGAGACTAATATTAAGTGAGATGTTGTATCATTAGGACTTGCTAGGATCAGAAAGAATGAGTGAGGAAAGCACATTCATTACATCAACAGATGATTCTCCAGAATTTTTTGTTTGTTTCCTCCACTGTCTGATGAGTTTTTTTAGAAACTGTAGTTGAGAAACATTATTTAATGTTCAGTAAGTCTAGCAAATAACTATGCAATAGCCACCTAACTGATGTTTAAAACCACTATACAATTATTTTTATTGTGCAATTTTACAGTAGTATGAAACTGGTAATGAAAGTATTATCACTAGCTTCCATTTTTTCTATGAGTTAGCAGTAGTGTAATATTTTCAGGGAAGCGAGTGAAAATCAAGCATTCTTTGTTAAAACAGAACTAATATGGAAGTACATTAAGGAACATCTGTTCTCTTACCGTTTTCAGCTGCCCCAGTTAAAACGACCATCCTTTTTAATTGCTAAACACCTGTCTTTTATTATATTTGACAGCAATTCTAAATTTCATTCAATTTCCAGTCTCTTATCTGATTTTGAAAATGTTTCACTTCTATAATGCCCATTTACATGGTTTATTACCTTAATTCTTCTACTTAATCTTGAGAACCCTAAAAATGATTATGGGATTAATTGTGCAGGGAGGTAATATTTCTCCCTTTTAGTATAAACCAGATACCTGCTCTCCAGTCTCTCTGGAAAAAGAAAAAGGAAAAAAGAAAAAAGCAAAAAAGGAAAAAGGAAAAAAGGAAAAGAAAAGAAAAAAGAAAAGAAAAGAAAAGAAAAGAAAAGAAAAGAAAAGAAAAGAAAAGAAAAGAAAAGAAAAGAAAAGAAAAGAAAAGAAAAGGAGAAAAGGGTGTTCTGAGAATTAATAGTTTCTAGTGCCAAACATAGATTAGGATGAAGATGTAGTCCTGCTTCTGAGGCTACTGCCACTGACTACTTATTGTTGAGCCCACTGAATGTCTGAGCATTGCAAATACAAGCAAGAAATAAAATTGAGCTAAGGTGACCCTTTCTTTCAATAAAGAGCAACAGGGAAATAGTATATGCAACATCTTGTTCTCACTTGCTCTTAGCATCTTATTGCCACTTGCTGTCACATACTAACCATGAAGTAATTTTTGGGTTCTGTATCAAAACCCATGACACAGGACACAAATTTGGTATTTCAAATGAGGTTATTTGACTAGACTGCTTCTCTACTGTAAATAATGGCTCTTTGGTATGTGTGAAAAAGAAAAAGCTGATAAGTTACTTCTTCAAAACAACCAATATTTAGATCTCCCTTACTCATACATGGGATCAGGATCATGGAAAGTGTCATACTGAGTGGCATAGTCATCATTACAATCATAGAATAGTTTGAGTTGGAAGAGGACCTTTAAATGCCATCTAGTCCACCCACTCTTGTTCTTGATGAACCCATGCTATCTGTCTGGAATCACCTCCCTGTTCTCCATTTGCCTTAGCACAGCTTCTAGGAGGATCTGCTCCATGATCTTCCCAGACACAGAGGTGAGGCTGACAGGTCAGTAGCTCCCAAGGTGCTCCTTTCTACCCTTTTTAAATGTGGGTACAAGTCTGGCCCATCGCAGATACTGGACACAGGAAATCTTTCATTCAGCAGGTACAGTGTGTCTAAGGGAAAAAGTTTGCTTCTGATCTCATTATTATTATATGCCCTGAAGAATGAAAACTGGTTTCTATTTTATAACTCCCGTTTTGTTTTTTTTTTTTAATGGAGTTTGGTACTGTAACAAGATTATCTCTACATCCATGTATTTATGTATGGGAGAAGTCTACAGAAACAGAAGTAGCAGGGTTTTTTATTTTGCATCACTAGCCATGCATTGATTGAGTGTGAAGATTCACACATCAAAAATTTGAAGAAAAATACTGTGTTCAGACCTATAATTTTGCTAACTGGAAAAGGTTAAATATTAATATCTCTATTCAGGTGAATGCCTGTCACATCTCCCATTATCATTTTCATGACTTATGAAAATTAAGGCATGCAATAAGAAAGGCTCACTGGCTACAATTGCAAACATCCTGCTTTTAGTGCTGTGTGCCTTCTACGTTCTTTTTGATACCTCTGACATTCATGCACATAAACAACCTGCATAACATGATTATGCATTTCTGTAGCTGTTTGCATCTTTAGATCTCAAAATGTTTTATTAAAGGATGGCAGAATTTTCGTATTATGCATGCTAAAGGTAAGCTAAAGGAATGTTAGCATTTTTGCTCTCTCAGCCAAGACAAGTGGAAAAAATGGCAGAAGAGTTGCCTCTCAAAGCTGAATCATTTGCAGTTCTCATTGCAATTATGAGTCTTCTAGTGCCAGCTCTAGGCATAAACTCAGAAAAAACTGGCTGAGAGCAGCAAATTCTGGAAATGGCCGGGGTGAGCCTATGTCAAGATACCTGGACACACATCTGTGCCACCCCACAATGGACACTTTAGAGCTGCACCCATGGTTATAAGCCATGAAAACCATAGATCATACAGGGCCGTGCCCCTGGACCTGTAGCACACAAAGCTGCTCAGGTGTAGCCACAGAGTTACAGTGAAATCAGGAGTCCACCTACTCAAGTTCAATATCATGATTGAATTCACTGATATTCTACTTCCCTGGATTTCCAAATGAATATACAGTGTTCATGCCTTTTCTACCATGGACAACCTGTTTTTGAGCTCTACATTTTCTTCATTGCTGCTGTTATTTTTGTTCAGTTACAGACTTAATTAATCAAGCCCAAACCCAAAAGCTGAACTTCATTAATTGAAAGTTCAGTCTCAGTGTTTCCAATAAAAAGCTTGACATCAACTCTAATGATAATATACAGTGTTTAATTCCTTCCAGAGGAATTCCTTTCCTCTTTTTCTGTCTTTCTGTCTCAGATGCTAATGACAGTTTCATTATTAATAACAAGGAAATCGGAAGTCTTTAATGTGATGGTTATGCAAGGCAGTTTGAGATTTTATCACAGCTAACATTGGCAAATCTTATCTGTAATAGCTTGTGGGTGCCTCTGAAAATACTTTGATTTGTTTTTTTCTCTGTCTTTTTGTGGCTTTTACTGTTATCTAACTGCCAGTGGTCTGAATGAGAGTTCTCCACAGATAAAGATTGCTAGAGCCAGATTACTTATTATCTTTATCATTCTGCTTCTCTGAAACAGAGTGACAAATTCAGATGTTCAGATTTTTTCACTTTTTTAGATATTGCAAGGTGATTACTATGTGGTTCAACACTTTTCGTTCGCCAAGTGCTTACTCATTGGAACACACTAATGAACTTGCAAAGAATACTAAATTGGTCTGTTACGATGAACAAGGTGCTGAATAAGCCTCCAGCATACTGAGTACTATGTCAGTCATCTTACCTTGTGGGATGTGGAGTTTTGTTCTCAAAAAATTAATTGGCCAGCTTCAGAAACCCCTAAATATATAAGTAGGTGTGTTTAGTTATCTTAAAATGGTCAGTAAATCATATTAGATTTTTTTATAATTTCTATCAACCTAGTTCCATTTAATTAGGAACTTGTGGAATTTTATATGGGATTCTTTCCAGGAAGAAGAGGAGGGGAAGGGTGAGAAGGGGAATTAGGAGGAGAGATGAGTAGGAGGTGGGAAATGGAATAACAAAAAATTCCTCTTGATACATTTTCTCACTCCTACTTCTGACTAATACAGTTTGGCTTTGAAAAAGTATACTTTGAAAAAGTGCACAATGTTAACTGTGATTAATGCTCACCAGTAGGTCTAGCTAACTTTTTTAGGACTGAAAAAATGGAGAAACCTAGTGAAAAATTTATGCTGTTGATAAGTGTACCTGTGACTCAGAAGTGTGCTATAACAGGTTGACTTAAGATAATTGAGAAATTAATTTTACCCTCTGCTGTGTTCTAAGTAAAAAGGCTTCCAAAAGCTTGCTACCTGCTGTCTTTTAATATAGTAATTATGTCTGGGCAGGTTTTTTTCTGCTGTTAATCTATGCCTTGAAAAGCCTGATGCCAGTATGTAAATATTAAATTTTCAAACTGGGTGTCAGATAATTTAACCATTTCACCTGGGGAAAGACTGTGAAAGGTAGTACTTGTTTCAGCACATAAGAATATTGTGTCTGTTTTTACATAATCAGGTAACAGCTAACTAAAGGTGACTTCTTCCCGATCTTAGAGTTGAGCCTGCATTTCTCCAGGTTGCAAACAATTTTCCATTCCTAAAGGTTGTGGCACAAATGTTTTCAGAAGGATGAGGAGGATGAATGCTAGTGGTAATAATCTGTCTCTCTTACGTTATGAAGAAACTACATAATTCCTTTTCTATGAAATATTTAAATGTATATTGGTGTAGGGTCTTTAGTTTAGCCTGATAGCACAAGATTGTGACAAACTCACTGCTAACTTTCCACTGATTGAAAAGCTTCAGGCATGCAGAACATAGCATGGGAGCCTCACACTGGATAGCTCTCTAGCCATCAAATTCATAGAGACAACTTCTGTGATGTTGGGGTCTTTTTGTTCTTTTTCCAACCAAACCCTGTAAGTTGTTGTGGAGAATGAAAACAGTGGCATGTATATTGTCACAGTTTTAAGCATAATTGGACTGAAAATATCCTCTTATGTACAATATAACCTTCATGCAGCTTAAAATCACAGTCATAATTTTGATTTAATGAAATTGTATTGGGATTGCATGGCCTGGTGTTTGGTAGTGGGAGGGCTACAGGGGTGGCTCCCGTGAGAAGCTGCCAGAAGCTTCCTCAGTGTCAAGCAGAGCCTGTCCCTGGTGGCTCCAAAGATGAACATGCCTCTGGCCAATGCTGGGCCAATTAGAAATGGCGGTAACACCTCTGTGATAACATTTTAAGAAGAAATCAAAACAGAAAGTGAGGGTACAGTTGTAATTACAGCCAGAGAAGAGCAGGGTGAGAACATGTGAGAGGAACAGCTCTGCAGACACCAAGGTCAGTGCAGAAGGAGGGGCAGGAGGCGCTCCAGGTGCCAGAGCTGAGATTCCCCTGCAGCCCGTGGTACAGACCGTGGTGAAGCAGCTGTGCCCCTGCAGCCTGTGGAGATCCACAGGCAGCCTGTGGAGGTGCCCCCTGCTGCAGATGGTGGATGCCGAGGGGAGGCTGTGACACCATGGGAGACTTATGGAGAGAGAGGCCCTGCTCCCATGCTGGAGCAGCCTTTCTTTGGAGGACTGCACCCAGTGGAAGAGTGACCCACGCTACAGCAATTTTGGGAGAACTGTTGCCCATGGGATGGACCCATGTTCAGCAGGTTGCAGGGAGCTGCTGCTCATGAGATGGAACCATGTCAGAGAAGTTAATGAAGAGCTGTCTCCTGTGGGAGAGCAGGGGAATGACTCCTCTCCCTGAGCAGCGGAAGAAGCCTTTGGTGATGAACTGACCCCCATTCCCTGTCTCCCTGCATCTCTGGGGTGGGAGGTAGAGCTGGGAAGGAGGGAGGGGTGGGGGAAGGTGTTTTTTAAAGGCTTATTTTACTTCTCATTTTTCTGCTTTGATTTTGCTAGTAAGAAATTCCCTTTATAACTCTAAGCTGAGGCTGTTTTGCCCTGATGGTATTTGATGAGCGATCTCTCCTGGTCCTTATCTCAACCCTTTGGTAAATTTTGTCTCCTCTGCCCGGCTGCAGAGGGGAGTCAGTGAGTGGCTTTTGTGGGTGCCTGGCATCTGGCCATCATCAACCCATGACACAAATTTATACTGTTTAAAATAGCAAGAAAAAGGATGCCTTAAGGTCAGTAGAAAATGGGATTTGGAATCCATTGCAACTGTTCCCCTTATCCAAATGGTGTGTACCTATCAATGTCATATACCAAACAATATAACCGCTTCTGATCCAGAAATGGAAGCAGAGATCCTGCAATTCTGCACGTGTAGCCCATCTGGGAGCCTCCCAGGCTCTGCTCCACTGGCAGGACTGTGAATGATGTACTCAGGTATGCAGCAACTTCTCTTCATCAAGGACAAACAGTGGGTTTTTCCTCAGGTTGTAAACTAAAATAAAAGCTACCATTTATTGGGCACATCTGGGTTGATCTCAGCACTGGAATTTCAGTATTCTTTGAGCCCTTTTTTAACACTGTTTTAAATGTTAAGAAATATATGATGAGCCTATGCATTTTATTGCAAGAGCAAGTAGTGGTCGCCATTGACAACAGCTCATTTGTATATTACAAGAAAGAGTGGGGAAAGACTGAAATAAAACCCACTCTTGGCTAGATTCTTTATATCTTGAGATTCAATAAAATCACCTAGAAAACCATATAAAGCTGTTTCTCTGTGTGTTTTTTTTTTTTAAATCTTATTCAGTACTTACCTACTCTTAAGGAGAAATTAGTAGTTCTACTTACACAAGGATAATCTGCTGAAACAAATATGTGAAAAGGTGTGGGTAGCCTTTCATTTAAATACCACCAACATTTTCTTAAAACACCTGATAGTCTTTCTTGTCATCTTTGGAACGCCTTATAAAGTGTATAACTAACTTCAGAAGTTTCAAATTGAATTGCCCTATAGGGGTAATGATAACTTTCAAATCTCACAGAGTGGCCCTCTCCAAAAGTCAGCTCTTTACCATTATTGTGCCATTTTTACATTATTGTGCCAACTCTTTTCTGACTTATTCTTTGGAGACTCTGTAAAATGGTTATATTAGAAATTAATAAAATCAAACCTTAGAAACACAGTATAGAAGCTCTGAAAGCACTTGAATAATATGAAAAATTAGTTATTAAGTAAAGATACAGTAAAGAAAGTTATTGCTTGATGGTGTGTTATTCAGCAGAAGAGAAATAAAATTACATTTGAATTATGATTTACAAAAAGTTTCCTTTTATTTTACATGTGAACTATAATTTCAGAGTACAAAATTACAGAGTTTGATAAGGAAAAGATTTAATGAATAATTAAATATATTATAAATAAAAGTTGGATGCTCTCTCTTTTCAGTTGCTTAAAATACACATTATATTACAGTTTTCTGTCAGGAATGCACTGTATAGGTCTGTAGAGACTTCTTTGAACCTCTGTTTGCGAAATGGTTGCCACATGGAATTTTTGTTATTTCTTTGCTGTTCAAGTAGTATTTTTGCAGCAATGTTTAGTTGAAGAAATTCAAGTAGTAGCTAGGGGAGGTTGATTACATGACAGAAAGTTCTTTCTTTCCTCCTACCTGTTTAAGATTAAAATCTTTGCTTCACACAATCTCTGTAAATATGTATTTATTTATTTTCAATATATTGCTGTCTTTTCCGTGTAAGAGTAAGTTATGCGGGACAAAAGTCTTGTCTTGTACAGCCTCAGGGGGTATTAAACTAGAGCGAGTTGAAAAAGGAGTGCTTCATCATTGTCTTGTTGCTTATGAAGTCATTTGCATGAGTGCAAAGGAGGCAGAAAATGCTACTGTTTTGTTATGAGTAATACAGAGAAATAAATAGGTGCAGCTGCAGCTGTGCTATTAATGGTGGGGAATTGTGCTTCTCCATGAGCACTATCACATTGTGTAAGTAGAAGCTTGTATATTGAGTTGATCAGTCGTGTTATCTGAGTTATTCTGCTCTTGATTTATAGTTTGCAAGTAGTGCAGAATCAGCCTTAAGGCATCAGCACAACATAGGATCATGGATTTGAAAGAGTTAGAAGTTTAACTGTTTAATGAACTAAAGTTTGTGTTTTATTCTTGTAGATAAGTATTATTTGTTCAATGAAGCTGGTAACATGAGAAAAATCATTATTTTTCAGATAAGTGTATAAATTCTTGTACCTTAATATTCTTTTAAAATGAATGATTAGTTTCTTGGGTATGTGCTTTACAGGTTATTAAAAATGGACAGAAAAAAAAGGTGATAGTCTGTTGATGTGACTTCTATATGTACACAATTGAGCTGTAATTTATCCATGACTCCCTAGCAGAAGTCCTGGAGACCTTGTGGTAGTTCTCTGACAACATCCACTCAACGCTCAATAGATCAAAATGCAATGTAACGTTAGGAAATGTTAGGCCTATTCGGAAAGGACATCATCGTGCTATGGTGTATCCACTACATACAATGTATATATGTTATTTTATATATCTATATATATTTAAAACAATATATAATCACCCGGATCTTGATTAACGTATACAGTAAAGTCCACAGGATTTAAGTAGGACACGAAAGGCCCACAACAGAATTAGGGAAGATAAGAAACATAAGGCAGCATGGGCCAAGATATGGAAGAGTTTCAGAGAGAAGGAACTTTGTAGAAAAAGTCTCTTTACTGAAAAGAAATTCAAGGTGTTGCCCAATGAAATAATTGCACAGTAGATTTTAAAATGGCAGGAATTTTGTGGGTTTTTTTCTTTACAGAGACAGAACATTAAGTTGTAGGGCTGATCTGTGACAAGGCATTCTGGAAATAGAAAGTGTGTGTTAGTCCAAATAATAGTCCTGAACAAAATCATCTATCAAGCACAGTGTTCTGGAGTCAACATCTGAACCTGGAAATCTTAAACAGGAGGATTTCTAGAATGTGGAGAGATGAACCTGTGGAACCTTTTCATACACATTTCCCCTTAACATCTGCTACTGGCTAATGTTGTGAAGATTATAGGATAGGAGGATGCAATGACTGCTTCTCTACTGCTAAATAAAACATGGTAAGGGACCTTCCTCTGGCCTTGAGGCCAAGTGTTATGTCTTGGCTGAAACCAAACTTCACTTGGCTCCGGATCTCTTCTGGGCTTCATGCCATGCTTTTTTGTTCCTAGAAAATAGTTATCAGTTTGTGGGAGGTTTGTTTGTTTGTTTGTTTGTTTTCTTTTTGTTTTTCAGTTCAGAGTGTTTGAAACAACATGAGGGCAGTTCACTGGGTTGGTATTTTCGTACCACATGTCTGAGAATATCTGTTACAAGGTCTGGGATGTGTCACAAGGGTCAGCAGGGACACTTCAGGCTCTGCAAGTCCTGTTGAGACACAGTGTGTGAAGGGAGCCAAGCCTGATGCAGTCTAATTCAGACTACATATTAGGAATGGCAGACGGCATGTGATGTCTCCTGAACTTTGCCTAGGCACTGCCCCAGGGGATGCTACTTGGCACAGTTTAAACCTGACCTCTGTAGCTAAGAGTTAAGCAGTTCAGGTGAGAGGAGCACCACTGCTCAAGCTTCTTGCCTTGAGTGTTTTTGTTTGGCAGTATTTCAGATGCACAGAGTGATGCCTTGCTTTCCCAGTGAGATTATAACACAGATTCTGTTTGAGTTTCTGGGGAAGGTAACTTGAAAATGTGATGTGTTTACTTTTTATCTGAAGGGAAATCCTGGCATAAGTTTTTATGGTGGGGTCAAACATGGTTGAATATTATATTATTCATAAAGACATGTTTATTCTTTGAACCTGTTTCAAGTTAGGGTAAGCTAACCACAAACTTCCTTATCCCTAGATTTTTAAATCCTTGTATGGAGTTCCCCCTAGCACCTTCTTTGGTTTCTTTCTGTACAATGTCTAACTTTCATTAGTCTGCTGTCCCAGCAAAACACTTGAAAAATGATTTAATATGGTCTCTCCATTTTTTTGTGTCTTGGAGATGTGTCATGTACAGGCTGGAGTACCTTACAATTTGTCTAAAATATCATATGAAAACAGAAATTGCGTGTAACTTGTCTGAGACTTTCACTATGGTCTGTATTTCTATTCCAGTGCATTTTCAACAGTTATTTTATTCAGAGAGATTTCAGTCAACAGCTACAGTTAAGTTTTATGCAGAACTAGCATTTTATCAGGACAAAGAACTGAGAAGTTTAGAAGAGTATGTAAGTGAAGCTGTGGACAAAATGAATTGTTTATCTGATCTAGCAGAAAAAATACCCATGTTGGAATATGGTTGAGGCAGTTAAAAGCAAGGGCACAGTAAAGGAGGATTTTGGAGCTTTCCCAAAAATTAGTTGGAAAATAATTATCTTTATTTGGTTGAGAGCCTTAAAAACATACTGGATGCTGAATGCAGCTGCAGGGACACCAGAGATGGCAAGGACTACACGAAGAAAGGGATGCTTTCCTCTCTAAAGCCAGGCCAGATGAAGAATCTTGGCTCATGAAGGGCACTGGCCTTCGCAAGCAAGATGTGCCACTTGTGACAGTAGCAAGTCTTGTGTCTTGAATGTCTTGAGAGTCAGATGTTACCCAGGAGCCAGAGACTTTCCACCCTTACATTATAAGAAAGGTGAACTGCAAAAGAAGCAGAAGTTTCAGACTATAGAAACAACTCTGGAAGGCAAACCAGAGTGCTGACCCCAATTTTCACTTGTGCCACACAGCAACAATGAACACACAAAAGATGAAGAAAATATTGGAAACTGCAGAAAGAAGAAAAACTGGAAAGAGACATATTTACAAGGTAGAAAAATGATGGATGTATACATTGAAAAAAACCCCAACCCAGAAGCTGAAAAAAACAAACAAACAAATAACCCTCCTGATGTTAAAATTTAATCCAGCAGACTTCATGTTTCATTTCATTTTGAAAAGCTTAGCTCCAAGTGTGTTAGAGAGAAGAGCAGTACACAAAACAGTATCTCTCGCTTCTCAACAATGTGTAGTCTCTGTGGCAGCTCCCTTGAAATCCCTCAGTTCGCCCCATGAAACGACTGTTGCATTGTTCTTGGAGCACATTAGTTGTCTGCAGGCTCCATCTCAGCTATTCTTTGAATTCAGCGAGGCACTGAAGTACTACTCCAGGCCTTTGCCTGGTGATTCAGGACTACAGCAGGTGTAATTAAGCTCAGGCATGCTGGTAGAAAACCCAGGACTGCTCTTACAGTATGTGTGTACTATAAATGAAGCTCCTGTTGTTATAAAAGAGTCTGTTTTCAGTATCCTGCCATTCCTACTGCAGCACAGGACTGTTGTGCAGCAGGGAATCCTTTTAGGTAACGGCAATGAGAACTGACTATGATGGGTCGCTTGACATGTGTCTGCAGGACCTGGGTAAGGAGTTCAAACAGTAAGATTACAGGTTTTTGAAGCCATGAATACCTAAGTTAACTCTTTGATGCTTACAGTGAGGATTTTCTGATACTTAAACAGCACCAAAATAATTCATGTTAACAGTGGGAATGTTATTATTCAAAAAAGATTTACAGAGATTATATGTTGACTCCTGGACTGTACAAGTGTGCTATGTCAGAGTGCATTGTGGATTGTCAAAGGAACTTGCTTACTGTTGAGCTTTCGTCTGAGGAAAGCCGTAGTGGTATTTGTCTGTAGATGTGTGTCTAAACTGCAACCGCCCTCACTTAAATAAGTAATGTTTCTGGTAAAGTTGAATCTGACTGGTATGCATACAGATATGACTGTGCAGTACATTAAAACTAAAATCTCCTTACATGCCTCTTTAAGAATATAGATTGTTGCAAATTTAATTTTCCTCATGAAAATTCAATGGATGGATTTTGCTATCCTTAGAGCAAAACTCCAATTCCAGAATTTTTAGAAGAGCTATAAAAGTCCACTTATACTCTGGATGCAACACCCACTAAACCGATCTAAGGGAGAGCAGAATATTTGCCTTCTTCAAAACCAGTTCTATAAGAACATATAATAACCTTGGTATATTCAGTTGCATAATGGCCTTTTATTCATTTAGGTCCCAGTTCACCAGGGTACCGAAGGAGGTGCATTGCTTCAAGCGCTCAAATAGTCCCCAGGAAATTAAAGAAAATGTGCCTGAAGTTAACTACCTGTTGAAATTCCCTAATGAATAAAATCTTAGAATATGAGCTGCTTTTGCAGAGACTTTATATATAATTAACCTCTTTTATGCAACTGTGCAGCTTTAGAGTACTATTGAAATGCAGCATTAGAATCATGCAGCCTGAGAAAATAATTTGATTGCCATATGGGATGTGCCCGTATCAGAAGGAACTCTGACAGGATCTCTTTTCTCAGAACTAGAACAAAACTTCTCTATCCTCTGCATACTCAAAGTCATGAACATGGGAGCATTAAAAGTTAAATACTTTATGCAAAGAGACATATTTTCTGTGTAGTTAAAAATACTGTGAATTACTTTATGGCTAGGGATTATATAGAATGCAACAGTGTTAGCGTTTGCTCTTAGATGAGTGTTGTTTTCTTTGATATTATCATAAAAAACCAGTCCTACAGCAATAGGCCTCTGCTATTGGAACAGTTTATTAGGCAGGAATAAACTGTCTGAAATTAAATAAACTTCTAAAGCCAATAGAAAAAAAAAAGAAGCAGTTAGCAAATGACACGATGCTGCTTGCTATTCTATTCACTTCAGAGAATCTCTACTTAAAAATGGGAATGTCTGCATGTCTCAGGTAAATTTAACCAACAAAACCAATGAAAAAATGAGCTCAACATTAACATCAAATATAGCTTCTGATCCTTAAAAAACTCCTTAAAAATAAAATATAGCTGTTATATTTTGCAATCACAGGAACAGATATCATTCTTTCCCCCACTCTAACATTGCTGTGATTCAATCTGAGTTCAAAATGACCATTAGAATCCCCAAATCCCAGACTTTTTTCATTTGTTATCACTCTATCACTTTCTTGATTAGGGTAGTTTGCTAAAATAGTGGCTGAAATGTTCTGAGTCTCACAATAGCAGGTAAATTGCAACCTTAATGTGCTGGTTGCAGAGGGGTAATGACAGTACAAATTGTTACCAGATTTGTAATCTTTCTGTACAGCTGTATCAGGAAATGAGCCAGTTTGGAGCAAAATTCTAGTCAGAGGCTCTGATGAAGCATGAAGACAGCTTTAGAGTGGAGGTCAGTTTTGGAGATCATACTGGTTTATTAGTTTTTTTTATTTCTTCACTTTTGGGTTTGGGACGAATTTGCTCATTGAATTTAGAATACTTTAATTAAAAATAAGACAGGCACTATGGACAAAAAATCCCCCCAAAGCCAGCTTTTCCAATGAGTAGAGCAGTGAGCCATAAGAGCACTGTGATAGTTTGCCAGTGCTTCAGCTTCTGCTCTTTGCCTGCCTAGTGTGTGGAGACAATGGGCTCTCCGCAGCAGACAGCGTGGGTGGGGTTCATTTCCCAGATGCAGACTTCTACATGTGCTCTGATCACCCTGGGCCCCTTTCTAGGGTGCAGCTCATTTTATCCTAATTTGCAGGTCTGAAATAAACGGCAGTAAACTTGCTCTAGAACTGCCTATTTGTCTCCCTGGATTGTCACAGCACCTGCAGTGAACAACTCATGCCGCTGGCATCCCAGGTTAGGTGAGACAAACCCTGACCTTTGTGTTGGTACAACAGAGCATAATGCACACAAGGGACAGTTCTCAGGGCAGGGGGAGGCTAGACTGATGCAGGGCTGTATAATGAATATTACTTCCTTTGAGATAGCTAGACATTGCTTTAGGCTGCATGTGTTTTACCCCCTTGCTGATTTGCTCTGTGAGTAAGCACAGAAAATAAAACAAAACAATAATGATAATAATAATACCTTCTTTTGTGTTGAGTTTTGCACCTGTGCTCAGTGGCCACAGTGTTTGCTGATGTTGTGTCATTGACTTTTAATCAGTAATGACAAATTTTAGGCTTTTAGAAATACTCATTCTGAAGCAGAAGGGTTTACACAGCATTTCCTGTCAAGGGACATAATCTTTCTGCTAATTTTTTCTACTACTACTTATGTTTCATGCTGTAATCCTTATCTTTAAAGTAGAAACACCTAGGTTTTAATACATGTAAGGGACTGTGCAGGACTGGCTATCTCTTTTTAATACACCATTACAAAGTGGGCTCATTTATGTGGCAGATTTACGGATCTGCTGTGGAATCCATCACCTGTAGTCTACATTTTCATTGAAAGAAGCATATGTCAGAGCAGAACTCCTGACATGAAGTTGTACACTTATCACGACCGTGCACAGAGAAGACAAGACCATTACAAGGAACTAGTTACTTTTCAAAACTGATTTTAATAACTTTTTCAGTGCTGTCCCTAAAAAATAGAAATGCAGACAAATTTCCTGTTCTCTATTTGACTGTCCCTTACTCATCTTGCCCCCTCTGCTGGTTGATAAGTGCAGAATCACTTTTCACACGGCCTTGGTTCCCAGTAGGCAGCACCTGAAGACCGTATTTTATGGATGAGAGTGCTATGAAATACAAGAGAATTCAGGAGCAGCTGTCCTGCACCATGTAAAATGCATTTTTTTTCCTATGCCGTGAATTTTCTAGGTAATTTTCTCAGTTAAAAGCCAGGCAGACCTTTTGTAACACAGCTAGCAAAGCACAGATGAAGAGTCTAGAAGTTTTTGAAGTATTGCTTTCTCCTTGAGAGTCTTCATGTTCTAAAATATGGGTGTGTAATCAGTTGGGCACTCCCTGTAGTGCCATCCTCAAGAGAAAAGGAAGTGCTTTTGCAGTCTAGGAGTAATTGCAGGAGGTGTGTGCCATCCATGCAGTCCCTGTGGAAGGGCAGATACCAAAGGAGACAGATTCACTGATTCAATAATTATTTCTCTCCATGGGAGTGGCACAAAGCAGCTTAATTTATTGATTTATTTATTTTTCAGTAGGAAACCATGATTCATATTTGTGTTTTGTTTGGGATAATCAGTTTAATCTGAAATCTGATAAAATACATATAGGAATACTAGAGATTCTTGAGAAAGTAGCTATGTAGCTTGTTTTAACAACAGATATTGAAAATAGATTGAAGAATACAGCTATTGACCTTTTTTTTTTTCTTATAGCCTCACAGTACGACATAAGGTGAATGATTCTGCTATACTGCCCTTGTAACTAGAAGCAAGGAGTTTCACTGACCAGGGATTAGAGAAAAGAGAGTAAGAGAGTGCAGGGAATTAGTCCATTCTTTGTGATTGTAACAACTGACATTTTTATTTTCAAAAGGATCTCTGACTTTACTGCAGTCTCCAGTGGTAACCCTGAGACCTGATAATTTGTTAGCAAAGAGTCCTTTTATAACGTAGTCCTGTCTTTTTGACACCATAACACTCAGCAGGTTGCTCCTTTTCTCATGGTTTCCTCAGTTGTAGGTTAATTTAAGTGACCTATTTAAACTGCAAGCCAGTCTGGAACTGAGTCTTCAGAAATAAATATATTTTTAATATTATTTATTTATAGTTTTGTCTTGCACTACTAACTTGTTTTATGGTCAATATTTAAGAATGGCCCCAAAGACAGAGACGTCTAGAAGGTCACCAGCTATCCTAAAAGTCATCTGCTATAATTTGCAGCAAATTACTGGGCCAAATTTATCCCTTTTTTGAACGAGAATAGGTCTCTGTTGCAAAACTAGTAGTAAGGTGTATACATTCACACAGCATGCAAATTTGAGTTCTGTGTCAGAAATAGAGATGGCAAGCCTTGGATCAATATTTGGAAGATAAAAAATAGAAGCAACTTTCCTGTCTACCACACTGCTTTTAATGGGGATTAATCCACTTGTTCCTGCTTTTTGTGCTTACCTTCAATTATTAAGAAACTTAGCAGTGGGCTGAGCAAGCCACTGCAAGTTACCTTATTTGCCTGAGGGGGATACTGCAACTGTATGAGAGAAAGGGTGTTTGTGTGCTCACTGTGTGGACTGAAAAAATAAAAAAAACAAATGGTAGGTGGCCTAAACCACCACACAGACCAAGATGTGCTATAAGAGTTCTTCATAGTGGTAAATGGAAAAAACACTTATTTTATCTAGTCTTACAATTTTAGCTATTTTTTTTAATTATTATTTGAGGAAAAAAAGAGATGCATAGTTGTTTTCAGTTACTTAAAGTAAGAGAAACTCACTTTAAATTGACAAATGTCTTTTCAGTTTCTGTGCATAGGAAGAAATAGAAAAGTTTGGGCATATGTAGTTTCTCCCATGTGCACACTTCACTTGAAATGTGAACAGAGCAAGGCACTCCCCTGCCATGACCCTGGGCATTTCGACTGCATTCAGCCGTGATTTTCAGAGCAATCCTCTCCACAAGAACTGAAGTTCCAATGCCAGTTGGTGTCACACAGTGTTTAAGGAAGGGCTCTTCTAAAATGGAAAGAGCAGATAGAAATGGCATAGATAGAAATTCTCCTAATAAGGAAAATCTAATAAGGAAAGAATAAGAAAAATAAAGGTTATTTCTTAGACGACACATTTTCTGGTAGTTTTCTGTTGAAATTAGTGTCTAGTACCTGAAACACATAGCTGGTTAAGAGTGTGGCATTAAGATGACTGATGCTATCTGCAATTCAAATCCCCTTCTGCAGAGGGAGGGGGGTAGGGTGAGAGAAAGAAATTCCTCTTAATGCAAAGCTTGGATAGCAGCCTTATATGCAGTTATACAGGTCGCTGCCTTCTGCATTTTTATAGTAGCAAATCTCTATGAACCATGCTGTACTTGCTCTGCTGTTCAGAAATATACAGTAAATCCCCTAGAGACTATACTGAATTTCTAGGACAGGTATGTCTATTGCAAAATGTCACTGGATTTTTAATATTCCCAAAATCTTCTAATGTGCTTTTATTAACACTGAGCCTTCTTGAACTTGTCTGTATGTTCTAGATGTTAAATGAGGCATTGTATTTGCATAAACTAGTCCATGCGTTTCCCCGACTTACCTCAGCTGGAATCCTTATTATTCGGGTAATGTAGCTTCCTGTCATGTTTGGGAGGGATTCTTGTCAAACAGAATTAATTCAGACACTGCTCATATTGCATCTTTCAGAAAAAGATAGGCCTTTTTCCATTAGTATGCTCTCTTTTTTTTTTCCCTTCATATTTTTTTTTCCAGCAGAACCGAACGCAGTGGTACACAAAAGAGCTTGAGTTTTACAGCGAGTACCCAAGAAGAAGCAGCAAGTGGGACCAAAATGAGCTGCCTGGCCTGAGACTACATTTTGAACCCAGGTGATGCGTAATGTATATCATCCTCTACTCACCTATTCCCCAGTCTCCATGAA
This sequence comes from Gymnorhina tibicen, assembly GCA_013399875.1. Classification (NCBI taxonomy): domain Eukaryota; kingdom Metazoa; phylum Chordata; class Aves; order Passeriformes; family Artamidae; genus Gymnorhina; species Gymnorhina tibicen. The sequence goes on along the minus strand of VXAZ01002277.1, from coordinate 176,882 downwards.
AGAGAAGAAGATCGTTACCTGAGCCAGGAATGAATGGCAGCATCTCCCTGATCCAAGAGTGGAAAACAAGTGCCTTGGAGGATGAAACGCCCATCTGAAAACAGCCTATTGCATTGACCTGTCTTGTTGGCAACAGTGTTAGCTAAAACAAAATCCTGTGTGTCTTTTTCCTTCCCAGGAAAACAAAAGTAAATAATGAAAGCATCTTTGCCCATTCTGGTATTTTAGTGAAAGAGACCAGCATAATTATTGGACTTGGAGGGTGAGACCTGAGAGTTAACCAAGAGCAGAAGAGAAAAAGGACAGATTAAATTTTGCTTGATGTAATCCCCCCAAGTGGTACACTGTATGTTCACAGTTTAAAAGCACTTCTGAGCAATATTAAAAAAAAAAAAAAAAGAACATGAACTTAAATGCTTGTATAAAAAAATATATATTCGTCTTGGGGGGACTTTATGATGTGTATCCCCTATCATCGCTCTATGCCCAGACATGATTCCTGAGCCTTTCTGTGCCTCTAAACTGAGCCCGAGAGAGGGGAGAGAAAGAAAATAAAATGTCAGACGAACTTTTCAAAGCAGTCTGTGCTTCAAGGTCACTACTCCTCTGCATTCTTCTGCTGTGGGAAGAAGAGCGGAGGAAGCACCCTTCCTGCTTTTCACCCAGTTTTTTTTCCAGCTCTGTTTCTTCAGAGAGAGAGACGGAGAGTGGTTTTTCCGGGACTTTGGTTTCTTTTTTCTTCTCTTCTGGACTTGTTCAGAACACCAGAACATCAGAACCCCACCGGGGGACCTTCCACTGGCCTGGAGGGGGGCCCCCCCACACAGACCCAGATCCGAGGAGGAGGAGAGAGACCGCACCCACGGGACTCTAAAATCTTTCAGGTTTTCTTTCCACAGTGAGAGATATTATTATTTAGCATTATTATTATTCTTTTCTTGTGTGTTTGTTAAATAAATAGTTTTTATTTTCTCCTTCACTTTCCTCCGAGGAAAATATTTTTTTTCCCTGAACCTGGTGGGGGAGGGGCGGCTGTAACCTGCCTTCCTTTGAGAAGATGTTCCTTTTGGATGTTTCCCTGAATTTGGCCCAAACCGGCACAATATTCTATATATATTCCTGAAGCAGCTGACATATTTCAAATGAAACACATTCTGCAAAAGTTTCTCTTTCTCAATATCATTGTCTTTTTCAAAGTAGAGGTCTCATTCATGAGACATCCTTGTGCACAAAGAACGATATAAAAATTATACTTATTGTGTGCATAAGAAATATCGAATAAATTAGAATGATACCTTGAAAATGAAAAATATCATCTTCCCAGGTAGAAATAGATTAGAAGGATATTTTGTGATTTAAAAAAAAGAATTCTCACATCTGTAATGTGGCTTAAGGTTTATTCAGTTAGCAGATGGTCTTCTTCAGGCATTAGTCTATTAAAGGGTAGCACTCAAGTCTCTATTGTGAGGTAAGATGAAGATGTCTGCCTTTGAATGCTGCAGAGGAGAAGCACTGAAGTAATAATACCTCTGTGAGGGCTTGTCACAGTCTTATTCCAAGCTGACTTGATTTTGTTTTAATGCTCTTCTTCATATAGGATTCTAAAAAATGGTCTTTGAAGCCTAAGGAAACCATCTTGGTTTTCCCCAAAGCTGATGGTGAGAAGTCATAAGGAGGAGCTGACTTAAGTGTTGCATTTGCTGATCCCTCCCAACTTAGAACATTCTGTGAATCTGTGAACAGCTGAAGAAGCTTCTTCACTGTTCAGGATCTGGGTCCACTGATGGGTGTGCAATAAGGAAAGTGCCCAAATCTGCCCAAGTAAACACTAAATTTTTGCCTTTGCTCTGAAGAAAGCTCCACGAATACAGCATTATAGTATCTCTTTGACACCACCTCCTTTCCCAGGTGATGTTATTACTGGCCTGATTAGGTTAAAGAAGCTGATGACTGTGCACCAGTGCAGTCAGTTCATGTAAATTTGGTCTCTGCTGCTAAATAGGACAGTCAGAAAAAGATCCATGGCCTCAAAGCCTATAAACATGCATATATACAGTTGGACTAATTCAGCACAGGTCCATGGAGAAAGTTAAAAAATGGTATAGATGACAGGGAAATCAGTGCTTGAATGTGGACATATCTATAGGGGCTGCCCAACAATAAAATCACACCACAACTTAGAGTTACTTTTTTTTACACTATTTCTGGATACAGTAATGAGATTTTAAAGCTGGAATTGTATTTATATATTAAGAGAAGTATTCAAGCACTGAAGAAAGTCAATCTGCCAGTGGTGCCAAACACTCTAAAATTATAGGCTAATTTTCTTCATGCGGTATGAATCCCCATTTTTAAAATTACAGCAAATAAAAAATACATTTTCCAATCTATAGATTTATATATTTTTTTATAGTACATCTATGATTACATTCCTTTTTTTATTGGTAATTATTTTTTTTTAATCTTTAGTCTTAATTTTTAAATTTTTGAATTTATCTTATTTATTTGCCTTTTTTTTTTTTAAATCTAAAGACGATCTAATCCTTCTATTTTAGTTCAAGTAGGAGACCAGCAGTATTTTTTTCTTACAGTAGGTGGCAGATGTAGACTATGTATTTCTTTGTAATTTTGTAAATATCTTAACTAGACGATTATGCTATTTTCTAAAAAATTGTATTAATGTTTAGGAGCACCTGCATGTTAAAAATTTTATTCCTTCCTAATAAATTTTGTTTTAAGTACCACTGAACTCTCACAATACCTTAAATATTCATAATAATTAAATCACAGGTTAGAAAGAGAATGGATTGGAATGAAATGATTTCTGCTGCATTAACCTTGAAGTCAAACTTGATCATTTCTCATGTTTTCATTTTCCTGGAGTTAAGAGTGAGCAAAAATGTTTCTGTAAAAGAACAGTTGTTTTCATATATATAACAAGCACTATGCTAAGCATCTCATAAGCAATGCGTTGTCTGAAGCTGTTTTAATTTCTTCTAGTGCCTTTATGCAACAATACCGAGCCTCTTTTGATTAGAATAGATTTACAGTTGTAGAATTTTAAGGAACAAATTAAAGTATTACACAGGTATTTCACTTCATGGCAGAGCTGTTGAAGGCATGGCAGACACTGCATGTGTCTTGTTGAGCCACAGATGACCTCAGAGAGGCAGATAATACTTAAGTACTCTGAAAGACCAAGGGAAAGCCAATCAGTCTGAAAAGCAATATGGGTTAGTGCTAATATGCATGATGGAAAAGAAGCATGGACACAGGTTTTCAAAATCTGTTAAAGAACATTTTTCTGGTGGAATTATTAATGTTTGCTTGCTGCTCCAGCTTTTAATTTATTCCAGCTTTGTCAGACTCTTGCAGTGTGGGTTGTCCTATTATTTTTTGTATGTGCTCTTACACTGTGCTTATCGTCATAATACCTGAGTGTCTTATGGTAAGTGCATTGAATAATTAACATCCACTGCATATTTGTGCTGTCAGCTTCTCCCAAGGAGACAAGTGCGTGTGAGAGAGGGGTTTTTTTTCAGGCAATTAAAGCAATGCACAGGCGCACAGTGATGTGTGTTAGAGAGGGCACACTCTGAGAAATATGGCTTGTAATTAGAGCGATCTGATGATTCTTCAGTTCCTGTGGTAGGGTTTTAGTCTTTTGTTAGCTGTATTTTCTGTACATTTGAGTGTTTTGCAAATGGGTGAAGCACCATGTCTCATGAGAGCATATTTATAGAAATTTTAGCTGGTGTGTGTGAATGCAGAAATGGTGGATGCTTATTTAATAGGCTTGCAATGAAATCAGTAGAATTATAATAGGAATTGGAAGGAAATCCTGTACTGCTCTCTACACAATTTTTATTTCATAAATTGTTGCAGTCTTACTGTGCCAGTATTCTTCAAAGAATTATTTAGAGTTCTGCTGTAGGAAGCAAGTATATTATCTTGAAATGCATCCCATTTTCTCTCTCTCTTTTTTTCCCCCCCTTCTTTCATTGTTCCTTCTCTCCTTGCTAATCAGATGGTTGTATTGACAGATTAGCCAAGGGTGATACATGTTTTCATGATTGCTGTTTCTGGGAATCAAGCTATTTACTGGAACATGTGTGCATGATAAATTCTTCTGTAGGTACCCGCCTGACCAATTTGTGTAACAATTGCCACTGTGGGTGGAATAGATGAGAACCCTTGCCATTGAGAATGAAATCTGTTTAAGTAGTGATGCTGGATCCTATCCAAACCTGTTCTGGATTTTGCTCCAATTACATTAAAAGTAAAGAGAAGATTATCCCTCCCTTTATAGATTTCACTCTTCATCATACCTTCTTCCTAGTGACATTACAGATGATTCCATTTGATCTGATCCTTGATAATAGTTAATATTAGTTGAATGTACTCTTATCCAATTACCAATGTTTTGCGATACCAAGCAGAGAGAAATAGCAAATTCTGTGATTATTTGTGTGCCTTATTCCCATTAGCCATTCAGAGTCTGGAATCTCAGTCTAATTGCGTTTCCTCAGCTAATGAACAAAGATGCAAAACTCTTGTTTACCCTTCATAAGAAAAATAGAATAACTGAATCAGATTTTTTATTTTATATTTTTCTTACAGTTAATTGTTTGTATTATCATATAATCTAAGAATCACAGTCCCAGTATTTCCATTATGTGCACTACTGTAAAAACAAAACAAAAATTCTCGGAGCCTACATCAGTGTATAAAATAAGGAACAAGAAGTGAATTTGTATAAAGAAAAATAAGAATTACATTTGGAATTCAGCAATCCTGGCTTTTCATTCATCCACTTATCAGGGAAAAAAAAACCAAAACAAAACACCAAAAACCACACAATGAAAAAGATGTCTATAAAAATGCTAAACCTTTCTTCATGAGACACTTAGGCTGAGATGTTGTCTCTCATCTCTGTTTATTTATGGCTTTGCTGACTGTTTACTGGGTTGCTGGGGTCTTCACAGGGTAAACCTTGCCATGAAAAATAATGAAGTAGCTGGATCCTTTCTTATAAATCATAAGAAGAAATTAAAATAATAAATCATAATTGTTGTCTAGATTTCCATCTCAGCATCATTTATGAGACTTGCAGGAAGCTGACCTTAGATTTGTCATAAGAAAGGGTAGAAGAAACACCTTATTTCTTTTTGAATTATGAATCCTATCTCTCATTAAGCCTCAAACATAATCCAGTTTGTTACTAACCTAACAGAACGTAGTCCTCAGCCATTAGTAATTTATAGTAATGATGAATCAAAATACGGGCCACAAGCTGTAATGACATTTTAAAAAAAGTCTGCTGACTTTGGTTTCCTCATAGACATAAAATTTCTGACAACCAAATCAAATACAAATGCATTAATGTCATCCCCAAAGAGAAAGAATTTGATCTAGTCCTTGGACTGTATTTTTTCTTATTTAAATACATATTAATATTCTGGTGCTTTATTCAAATTGTGGTGCATTATTCAAATCTTCATTCTTCTTTTTTGCTTTGGATTACTGCGCAATGGTTTGTCTTTATTTTCTTTTTTTTATTTGTCTGACTCCATTTAGGCCCTATATTTAACTGTGTCTCCATTTGTACTAATGTATAAAATTTTACTGCCTGGACTAACTTGAGATTGTGAAAATAAATTGGAATTATGCAATTTATTTCAAATTAAAGACAGATTCCTGTAGATCTAGTCCATCTGCTTTGATGCTTTGATTAGCAGAGTCAGGCCAATTAAATTCTGCTCACTGTATTTAAATTCTTGAATGTATTTTATTCATGGTCATCCTTCAAACAAGAAGATAATTATCTGGTGAATCTGAAAACATCCTGAGCTATTATTCTGAATTTGGTCTTGGAAAGTGCTTCGGATGTTTACACAGGTTTTTGGTTTTGTTTTACTTTGTTTTGGGTTTTTTTTTGTAAGACATATTATGCACTTCTCTTCTGCTAGGTAGGTGAGTTACACTGAGTGGGTGGCTACTGAGTATTCAATTCAGTCAGACTGTGTTTGTGTCTAAATTGCAGCTGGAAATGATCCTTGATTTACATTTAAGGGCAGGGTGAGCCCAAATTTCCCGACTCCTTGCTTCCTCTGCAGTTCGCAGTGGACTGTCAGCTTGGTCTTACATGTGCAAATGTAAAATTAATTCAGTAGTAGACCTGACATAAAAAGCACACGTAATCCAAGTCCCAGGACCTCACCATGAGCCTGAATGATACTTGTTGCTTGTGCATCTGCAGAAAGACACGTTAATTTTTAAAATCATAATGAAAACCAAAATATACTTATCCAGAAGTTGTTTAAAACAATGAAAGACTTATTAGTTATACTAATAAAAATGAAAAAATAAGATTGGCTTCACAGGTAATTCTTTCCAGTGCTGTGGGAACAGTTGGGAGAAGTGGGGATAGGACAGGGAAGAGTTCCAGAATTGCCAAGAGAAAGTTGCTGTTCTGAAAATTGAGTAGTGAATGCAGACACTGGTTGGCTTCTCACATTTTTCAGGCTGTCATAGAAAATGTAAGGTACTGCAAAGATGAAATGGGGATATTTTTTTCCTGTCCTGATGGAAACTCTTCCAGTGACAGAAATAAAATGCGGGCAATGATCCTCTGAGAGGGAATGCAAGAAAGGCTGTGGTCTTGAAGTCAGGCCTTTTGTCTGGCAAAGATGAGACAAAGTTCCAGCCCTGGTATTGCTCTGGGATCATTCTGTATGTTTTGAGTTAAAGAGTTAGTGGCAAGAACAGAAACAGGAATGCAAAATCTGGGCTAAAAAGAGGTTATGTCTCTTTTGTCACCAGTTGCCACTGACTGGCCTGACTTTCTGATTTTTTTCACTGTCTTCAGAAACCAGGTCTTGATTATCAAAATCACGCTTAAGATTCACAAAGGATTTAGGGGGATAGTGTTTAAAAAACCTTTTGGATTTATTTGCCTGTATATAAATTTTTAATTCTAAATACCTATTTATTTAAAAGTAGGCATACTAACTCTTTAGTTCAATAAGCTATATTCACTAAGACCCAAATTTTCCCTACCTAAATGAGAGAAATATTAAGAAATATTATAAAAATAGATACATGAGAAAAGTCCGAGAAGGGAAGGAGGGGAAGCTACTAATTTTTTTTTTGGATCATGCTCTTAGCTGATGCATTTACACCAAACTCATCATCACTACCACAGAATCAAAGAATCATAGTATAATGAGCTGGTTTGGGTTGGAAAGGACCTTAAAGATCTCATCTAGTTCCAAACACCCTGCTGTGGGCAAGGACACCTTCCACTAGACCGGGTTGCCAGAGCTCCATTCAATCTGGCTTTAAACCCTTTCAAGGCCGGGACATTCACAACTTGTCAAAAGCATCACTGTCTCTAGGAACGGAAAGTCTTTCTGGCCTTTGTCAGGTACATAAAGCTAGAATTTCAATATAGTTATTCTAAATTATGGGCTTTATTCAAGAAGGAAGGAACACTTAAATGAAATCCCAGTATAGGAGAGAAGCTGCCTCCACTTTCTTTTGGCACAAGATGAAATTGGTTATAAAATACAAGTCAGAAGAGATACATATGGATGCCTGCAGAGTATTCTTCCGTTTGGAATTCTGTAACAATGTTTTATAAGGGTCTTTAGGTGACAGCATATTTCCCTCAGTTGTCATGTAAATTATGATATTAGTGTTAAGGAGACCCTTAAACTCTTGGTATTTAATTTTAAGTAGCTGTTGAAGACTTATGCACACACAAATCTTCTTAGGCATCAAGTCCAAGTCCTTGAAGTTTAAAAGGAGTTTTATTTTAGGTTTTAGCAAACATATTTATAGAGCTTCTATAAGTGTGGCATCAAGAGACACCATTTTGGTTACTATTACAATTAGTTGTTATTAATATTATTATTAGTTATAATTATCCTTGTTAGAATTGTAATTATAAATCATAAGAATGTTTTGTAAAGCTTTACTGAGTTCTTACACGTATAGAGATCCCACTGGCATCAATTATTCGCCGTTATTATTGTTATAAATGATTATGATCAATGATATGTTGAAAAATATTTCAAGAACATTTGGAGTCCCCAGCTGAGCTCACAGCCTCATTTTGCCAGGCTTTACAAAAACACACAGCAACAGATTATGCCTCTCTTTCTCTATAAACAGATGTAAAACATAAGAAGCTGTTGGCTTGATTTGATTAGGAGAGGAATACTTTTAGGTAGTACAAGATTAATTCTTATTTTAGTTGACTAATGCCATGATTTCAAAAATGCAAATCACTCTGGGTTTAGTAGAGCTTCAGTTGTGTCTTTTTTGTGTTGTTCCAGAATATAGAGGATAATTGTTATTGTGTTTTCTATTTTACTCACTTTAAAATACATTAATTCAATAATTTGACTTTAGTTTGACCAGCTATGAAAATCCATTGGTACAATCTAACAGTTTTAAGCAGTCAAACTATCAATCAGAGGATAGAAAAAACCCAAGAAATATTGGTAAAAAACCCCCATCTTGAAAAGTTCTTATCATATACTCAAGTGATACAATATGAATTCATTGGAACTGAGTGAGCCTGTGGAAGATCTAACTCAGTGTGGTTATTTGGCAAATTAGAGACTTTTGTTGGACATTTTGTGTTCTCAAAGAATATGGAAAAAATTGATTTAACATTGAATACTAATATCTTTACAGTAACGTATTCAGAAGCACAGTATGAAACAGTAATAACTTAGGATTTTAGCTATAAATCATGCCTAATGAAAGCAAGGTCCCTCATCACAGACTGATCATAGAAGATGATAAGGTGTCTTTCTGACTCCTCCTCTGACTCCATAAGGGAGGAAATGGAACCACATCCTACAAAACATAAATCAAGAAGTATTTCCTTTCTCAGTTTCATAGAAAGTCCTCTCAGAAGGTTTAAAGCAGGTTCAAGTTTGATCTGTTTATTTGCTTCTTTTACAATGTCTGTCTCTGGTTTTTTGCCTTTTCATTTCCATTTCCATCATGCCCCTGAAAACAAACAATTGCAGGTTTTAGTGATTATTTTTACACCAGGTAAGAAATAATCTATTATTCTCAAGACTGAATTAAAATTTTCTGGACTCTGGTGAAGTATGGGTTGCCTTAATTTCACTTCCTTATTCAGCATGCTGCGGGAAAGTTACAGGTTGAGAGACACCTCATGTTTCAAAAGCAAGATGCTGCAGTCTGTATCAGTACAGTGGCCTCCTGCAGGATACACGTCTCAGCTCAGCACTGAAAATCTTTCATTTGCATAGACATTCACCTTATTGATTGCAACAGAAAAGACAACAGATAATAAATGTGATAAAAGTCAGTGCTCTTCAAATGAGAACTTGTTTTTAGCCTGCATGAAAGCTCAGTTGGAGCTTCTGTGATAGGGCTAGTCTCTGAAAACATTTGTCTCATAAGCATTTTTAGAAAATCTGCATGAAGTGATATAGAAAACCAGAGGAAGTCACAGCTTTATGTTCATGACAGTGAGACAGCACTGTAATTTGAAAATGCTTCCAATAAAATAGGAATGAATGTACTTTCCTTGATCTGACATCTTCAAAACATTTTTTGGCTACTGTTCTTTACAGATATGCTGTGGCCTGCCACATGAATTTTTGGCATGTATCAACAGTCACAACAACTTTACATTTCGTGCAGGTTTGCAGCATTCAGGTAGATATAATGGCTTTCCCTTTTCCTTGCTGTCTTTTATTACCTTATCTGGCAGTTGAAAAGGACGTCTGGTGTCTGCACATAAAGCAGGCTTCAAATCTCAGATCCACATAAGAAATCTTGAAGGATATTGGACAAAATGTTTTTCTCTAATGGCTGATAATCCTTGTCTTTATGATTGTTAACGGCAGGAAACTTAGGTGCTTCTATTGTAACAATTCATAGTGACAATTAAACCCACAGACAAATGGGTTTGTCTTCACCTGTCTTCAGTTAAATACATGTATAGAGGTCAGATGTTGAAATATGATCTAGTCAGCCTAGACTCCCTTGTCAGCCAAGTAAGAAAGTTATGTACACCCTAAGGATGATTCATTCCTAAGGAGTCTTTAAGATAGGTCCCTTGAATTGTCTAGGAGTGTGTCTTTCTCCAAGTAAAGGAGCCTCTGGCTGCAGATGTGAATGCAATCAAGTCTGAAGTTAATTATGCTTAAACCTGTCCTCGAGTGCTTCTAGATTTTGATATGTAAAGACAACAGAAGCTTCAGATGGTACAAGGGAACATGTGAACAGTCCTTGCCCAAATCATGTCAAATATAGTACAGTTTAAACAGCTGATAAAAATGATTTTATGCTAGGGTTATTTTTTTTTTTAATAGGAATGAGATAAGGAACTCTCACAGACAGTTCTCACTATTGCTCTTTTACAGCTGGCAACTGCAGGTGGGTGCCTGCAAGAGGCAGTGACTCAAGTGCTTTTTATCTAGTGGGGATCTCAAAAAAATATTTTGTGGTAGGTGTGTGTGTGTGTGCGCGCCTGTGCCTACATATAAGACACTTGAAATTTAAGAGAACAGTATTATACAAAACAAGAACAGTATAAATTACTTAAGTTATCATGACAATACTAACTCAAGGAGGATATATAAAGGTTCTATGTTGAAACACTCCAAAATGATCCTGATCAAGGTTAAAGGGCATTGATGCTTTCTATTTTTTCTTCCTTTTCTTTCTCAGCCTGTGCTGCCACAGGCCCGTTTCTGTGATCTTTGGGCCAGCCAGCACTTGGCAACACTGAGCTCTACAGCACAGGTGCATGGAAGTATGGGGACTCTCCAGTGCTGTAACTGAACTTGTTTCTTCAGCACCAAACTTCAGTCTTTCAATTTCATAATGCAAAGGAGGGCCAAAGCAGACAGTTACGGAATAAAATCTCACAAATCACCTCATGCATGAAATCACAGGAGAAAAGGGGTAGCAGGACCAACCAGCTCACTGCTTTTCATGCTCAGCCCGTCACAGCATACCCACCTCTGTGGCTTTGGGGGTAGCCAGGGGAATCCCAGCTGTGGTCTGTGCCCCCTGTGGCGCTGTGCACTTCCTCTTGTGGTGTGCCATGGTGCTGGCATTGGTGCTGGCATGGTGTCATCTGCCCTTAGCCCCAGAGGAAAATGAAACTGAACAAGTTTTTACAGGGGGCTTGCAACATCTAATGGGGATGGATCCCATTACACCCAAGACAAGAGATAACAACAGAGATAAAAAACTCTTTGGCTGGCAGAAGCTTTTTTGAGTGCTGCACCTGGTTCCAGAAGATTGATTTGAGCATAGCTTTATCCTGAACAAACCTGTAAAAGATACAATACCTGCAAGAAAAGGTAAACAGAAGATTTGTAAGTTTAAAGGGTCAGGGGAAGCACAGATCTCTCAGCTGGAATGTGAAGGAACTGATCCAGGGCCAATTCTTGAGACAGTGGTAAAATTCATTGTAGATTAGATGACGATAAAATTAACAAGTATGTGAGTGGAAAGGAGTTCTGAATTCAGAAATTAAAACTGGGTTTTCAAAATTTCAGCCTAGTGTCTAAAACCATCAGACTTATTTTTCCTTTCCAATTAAAAATCTGAAAGCACATTTTATTGGTACTTATGAGAAAAGCTGGTAACTTTTCCATACTTTTCTGCTATAAAGAAGCTGTGAACACGATTGATATTTCATGCTTATGTTCTCAAGATGTTTTATCCTTGAATATATGGCTGCTTTATGGTTATTAAATGACACAGGATCAAGGTCTTCAGTATTTGTTCTGCATCGGGGAGAATGCTATACTGACATAAAAAGTAAAATTTATTTTTATACATCTGTCTATCCTGCTGTTCTGCTTAGACGACAGACTGTTGAAATGGAAATAACACCAAGTCTAATGTTCAAAAGCCAAACTAAAGAAAAGGCAAATTTTTAAAAAATTATTTTTATCAAGACCTAGTAGCCTCCAAAGAGATTTTATGGGGGTTTTTTGTAAGTGTTCTACAGATTTCTCTTTTTTCTCCCCCTAGTTTAGGTTTTAGAAACTCCAAGCTGAGGACATTTGAAAATCTTCTGTTATGTTTATATGTTTCTTCTTAAATCACTGCCAAAACCCCTGGCTTTAGGTGTCACCATAATGAATAAATTAATTATGGATTGCTATAAAGTGTGAGAGCTATTACAACTGTTTAGAATGTGATAAAAATCTTTGTTCTCCTTTATCAAACAGAAAATACAGCATGTATTATAACTTCAATAGCGAGTGACTATATTTAATGTTGAGCTTCCTTGAGATTACTCCAGTGTTATCTTTTTTTAACATTAAGCACCATTTTCAGTCCAAAAATAGTTTTCTTCAGAACTAATATGTTAGTATTTGTGTTACCATTAGCATGTTAAAATGAAGGGCATTTAGATTTATTATTAGTAAATGAAAATACTGCTAAATTCACATTAATATTATTCTTAGAGCCTTATATATTTTAAATATTCTGTAATATAATTATATAAGGAAATTCAGTTTTAATATGTCAGATTGTTTTATCATCTTACAGGCAGCCCTGCGAAGTTAATAATGTCAGGAAATATGAAGTGTTTTTGACTATAAGATTAGACTTTTTATTTGGGAAAGGGCTTTAATTTTCATTTCAAAAGTAGATTTCATGCCCCATGAAATTTAAACGGTGACATTTAGAAAAAGTTCACTTTATTATAATGTAGTGAAAAATTATAGTGTACATGCTTCTTGCTCAGTTCATCAAGACTGCCTCTGGAAAGACCAGGAATCTTTTTGCAGGTAAAAAAAAAAGTGAAATTCACTGAATAATCAGTTTCACCAATTGTTCATCCTCAGGAGGCATATAGCGGGGCAGAATTATTTACTTCCTTAATTGTGTTCACTGGAGTTTGAAAACAAAACCTAAAATGTATTCAGAACTTTTTTTTACATTTAATGACACTTCTTTCCTCACAAAGTTTAACTTCCACAGAGAAATTCCAAAAAATACCTGCAAAAATTAAACAGACGATGCTGGTAACCCTTTATGGAACTTGACTAAGTAATGCTGTGATCCCATGAAGTGGGAGTTGTCTTATGCAAGAATGATTTGCACATATGCTTCTTCATAAGGAAGTTAGAGGAGAAGAGTCACTTACCTTTGAAAATATGCAGGTGAAGCCTTCTAGACCAGTGCTCAGAATTTCTACAGGCACGTCTTGATGTTTTTCATTTCATAAGAAAGAGAGGTGAACTCTAAAAATACTGAAGCAAGTGCTGTAGTTAAGTGCACTCCCATAGGCCATCTCTGCAGAAGTGGAGAGCTGCCCCCAGCAAAATTATGGCCAGTCCTCTGTGCAGACAGAGAGCAGCAAAGAGCAGATGCAGGAAATCAGCTCAGTGGGTGCGCTAATATTGTCTGGGGTAGAGTAAATTTCCTTCACAGCAACTAGTATGGAGTTGTGCTTTGGATTTGTGCTAAAAACAGTGTTGATAACACAGGGATGTTTTGGTTACTGCTGAGCAGTGCTTACACAGTGTCAAAGCCTTTTCTGCTTCTCTTACATCCCACCAAGCAGCTGGGGGGAACACAGCTGGGACATCTAACTGCATTTGACCAAAGAGATTTCCCAAACTTTATGGCATCAAGTTCAACAAAAAAGCCTGGGGAAGAAGGAAGAAAGGGAAATTCGGAGGGATGGCATTTGTCTTCTCAAGTAACTGTCACACATGATGGAGCCCAGCTTTCCTGGAGATGGCTGAACACCTGGCTGCCATGGGAAATGGCGAATGAATTTCCTGTTTTGCTTTGCTTGCATGCACGAGTTTTGCTTTCCCTATTAAACTGTCTTTATCTCAGCCCATGAGTTTTTTCCCTTTCACTCTTCTGATCCTTTCCCCAGTCCTGTCAGTGAGGAAGTGAGTGAGCGGCTCCATGGTGCTTAGTTGCCAGCTGGGGTTAAACCACAACAGCAAGGCTACCTTCAAGTACCATTGATAAAAAAAGACTTGCTGTAAGGAGGAAACAGGCCAATTTACTGCCCTTCAAGTGCCCTGGCTGTTCTTCAAAAAGAGGTGGGTAGTAAAAAGCAGCCATCCCTTACATTCCCCGGTTGCCCTGTTAACAATACATTTTTGTTAAGCATGTAGTAGCAATGCAGCTGTGACCTGTGATTCATTAGTTTTGTAGTTGGATAGATATATATGAATCCTACTGCTTCAGTTAGTATCAGCCAGCAACTGACCATTAATTTCATCAATCAAAGACTGTGCCTCATGGACTGGTTACAATTAGTGTTAACTAAATGGTGTATAACAGCATGTGTAAGCCCTGGCAGATGTTGTGATTCTCACTGGGCTTTGCTTTTTTTTAGAGAAACTGCTTATGCTTCAAAGAACTTTTTGACATAAATGAGAAAAAAAAAAAAAGGTGAAAGAATAGATGTCTTCATATTAAAGCAAAAGTTCAAACCCAGAGCCAGTAAAGAACATATTCGGCTGCACCCTTCCCAAACCTTTGGAAGACGCGTTATAAAAAGAGATTGCTACAGAATCATAGAATGGCCTGGGTTGGAAGGGACCTTAAAGACCATCTAACTCCAGCTTCCCTGCCATGGGCATGGACACATTCCATTAGACCAGGCTGATCAGATTTCCTTGATCACCTTGAACACTTCCAGGAATGGGCCATCTACACCTTCTCTGGGAAATCTCTTCCAGTGCCTCACAGTAAAGGATTTCTTCCTAATATTCAATCTAAACCTAGATGAGAGAAGAAAACAGGTGAAAATAAGGAACAAGTAATGAGTTCACCGAATAAAATACCAAAACAGGAATGTAGCGGGTTGTCTGGATGTGGAAAGTGCAGATCAAATGGGGGGAAATTGCTATGTTTGCTTCTCTTGCCAGTTTAGGAGGAAGCTTTAGCATTATTTAAGAATTTACAAATTATTTACTCCCTGTAAACTATCTTGTAATTTTGAGAGAATCAGTTCAATGCAATATGGTTGCTTACCAAGTTCCAAGAAGGAAGAAATGTCCTGAAAACTTTCTGCAGTTTTCTTCAGATTGTGAAGACAGTTTTTTGATCAAGTATAAGAAATAAATCAGGGGCCTTAAAAAAGGGATAAAATTTACAGTCATGAAACTTTAGCCAAGGAATAAGGTCATATAAAATGAAAGTGACTTCTAATTCCTAAATATAGAGAAGCAGAAAAGTTGCCAGTCTAATATATGAAGTAGGGAGTAAATGGGAAGACTTTACTGGTAGGTGTAAATCATGTCTGTATTGATTACCTGTTTCACCTCAGGTGTCAATGTTTAAGGACCCAAATTTTCCATACAATTAGCAATTAAACAACGTTGCTGAAGAAGAATGCAATCTTATACATTTTTCTGGACACAAGATGTACCTAATGAGCCCCACAGGTTAAGACTTTCAGTGATCTAGTGTGCTTAAAAAGCTTTATTGAGAATAATCCTGATATTATTGATTAATTGATGACAAGATAAGATTTAGAAGAGCTAAAACTCTTTGCCCGTCTCTTCAGTTTATTCAAAAGGAAGTCTAGCTTCCTATCCTCTGGATTTAATTTTCTTACTGTATCCTTCTCAAGTTATAGAATAAATGTTTTGAGAGGATCTATTTCTCTGGGTATGAAATGCCATAATATCTATTACATGACACAGTGGCCACTGCAGGAACTACCCTGCATATTTGATTTCCGCATCTTAATCAAACCAGAGCAGTGAAGTGGTCTGGAAGCAGGCAGTGCTGTGCAATGCAGATGATCCAGCTTTCCAGGGGTCTATCCATCACTGTTTCATTGTCTCTGACTCTGGGAACTGAGTGAAGGTGGTGGACACATTTTTTTGTGTAAAGCACTCTCTCTTTTTATACTTTTATTACTAATATTGTTGCTGTTACTGAGCATGATTCCATTGCATTTCAGTAAATGGTTACCTCAACCCACAGTCTCTGCCTCCATCCCTCTCTCGCCAGAGGGGGTGGGGGGAAGGGGAATGGCTTATTTGAAGTTTAATTCCCAGCTGGTGTTAAACTACTACAATACTTTATCTGCAGAGGCAAAGAGATGAAATATCTCTCCATTAGTGTTATTAACTATAGCCTTATTTGTGTCATTGAGTATTAATTTACTTACCCCTGATAAATGCATTTTGTTTCTGTTAAGAATCAACATTTTAGTTGTACATTGTTTCCATGGTATGACATAAATTTTTCAACAGATTTTTCTACCATCCTAAAAACTTGTCCCTGTGGACTTACTATGGACTTCTCATCTACTACAGAAGAAGCCAGCTAAAGCATAGAGCACAAGAGGAATTTCAAGTCTCTCAATTTTCTTTAAAATAAGAAGAATTTTACCAAGTATTCTGCATACAGAATATTTGTACAGAACAATACAGATGGTTTCTACCTGTGTGTTCTACACACTCATTTGTATACAAACAGGAAAAAGAGATTAATCACAACAGATATAACAAATTCAGCACCTATCCCGCAGATATCCTTATCTGAGTTTCTGTTCAAGAAAGTTGCTTTGCAGCCAAAAAAATGTTATTTTTTTTAGTAATATGTGTTTTCTCGCTCATTTTATTATGTTTTCACTCTTGATAGAAAGCAATCACTGTTCTTATCACTTTGGGAAATGAATTCTTTTTAAGCACTGATTAATACAATATTGATAAAAGCCATTGTTATATATATATATGTCTGGAGTGAACAAAAGTAATTTTGTTCCTCTAGACTTTTTAAAGGTGCAGCATTATTGGCTGTCTAAGTCTCATTGACTTTCCTCATGTAAGCATATGGAGCTTTTTGTAAGTAATGAAATGCTAGGGTTCAGTGTGGTGCATCTTTCATTAAATCTGCAGTGATGAAATCTCTTTAATAATGTGTATGACATTCTTTTCCCCTCCCCCAGCTTTCATCTGGGATGGAGATGTAATTGAATTGCTTTTCTTTCATATTTTATATGGATAGGTAGTAAAATCCATGATATTTTTAAGACATTGTGAAATTCAACTTTTTTGTCAAGTTATAACCTTGCTTTTTTATATATGTATATTTGTCGTGAGGAAATATAAAACAGATCAGAAAAGATACCTGTTCAAACACCAGATTAGTATCCAGAACAAGACAAAGAGTAAAACAAAAAGAGAAGGAAAGTCATTGTCAAAAAACCACAGACTCAGTCCTCAATCCCAAAAATACTTAAACTTATGGATACTTTTATATAAAAGAATAATCTATTTGAAGATCATGGGATGGTTGTTGTAAACAAAATTGAAGCTTTATTTACAATGAAATGAATAAATGTGACTACAGATTCAGTTATATCTCATGAAAAAGAAATAATTCTCTAAACTTTTATTGTTTTAAAAATGGTCAATAATTCATCCTTTTTTGTTATTTTTGTTATTAGTGCTTGGAATATAAACAGCGTTATGTTAAAACATTCAAGTTGAATTTATAAAGCAAGAGTCTGAGTCTTGGTCAATACTTTAGATCATTAATCATGTGATATAGAGAACTGAAAAGAATGTAGGCAACTGTCCTTTGCACTGCATGGAGAAGTATATCTATTAGTTCAGAGAAAATGTTTTGTTGGTAAAATACTTGAGCTTGAATTATAGCTCTGTCAATGATATTGATGAATTACAGACAAAATTTTAAAAGCCTTTTTCTATGAATAAATAAATAAGTAAACCAAACTGTCTCTTTAAATATTGATCAGATCGACTTATTAAGCCTGACACCCTATTTACAGTGTAACCCACTTTATTTCTTCAGATAAGGATGCTCTGCTTGAAGATTACTTTAGTGCTGTCCAAGGTTAGAATTTTTGTGTCCACTTTAAACTCCAGATGAAGCTCATAAAATAAGGCCTGTTTCTACACTTTCTGTCCTTCTTTCAGATAGGACAGGGTTTTGTATTTCAGCTACACACTGACACTTGAATTTTTCAAAGCCACTAATTCTATACCATAGCATAACTTACTACCCAGCTCTGATGGGTGTAGGGTAGGGATCCAGTTAGTTCTTCATCTTCTAGTTTGAATCAGCTTATTGTTTCAGTATCTTCAAATATAAATCTACTGGTCTCCTTTTATGCTAGTTAAAAATTCTTTGAAATGAAACAGGTCTGAAAATAACGGACTTGTAAACTGTTGTACATGAAATGAAGGAAAAAGCACAGGGTTTATTCCTAGGAAAAACAGCTGTTGTGGAACTATGATTTTAAGAGGAGAGAACAGCACTGTGATACAGCACAGCTGAACCATTAAAGAGGTTGTTCACAAGTGTCCTTCAGTTACATGAAATGTTGTAAGGCAAATGGTTTGCCCTCGACAGAGTATGTGTGTGTTACTAGATAGAGTGGTCAGGGACTAGAGCCATGACTGTCTTCACCTCTTAAATGTCAGCTTGCTCCCTGGATTTGGGCTGGGCTAGCTCTCTCCAAGATAAAACTTGCCTACAGGGATCTAAATCTAAGCAATATGGGTACAAATCAGCTGATGTCACTTTGCTTAGGATCATGCCTTACTCTGTTACTACTTATCACTGTAGATAGTCAGTATGTCCTCACATGCATGAAATGCCCCTTCTTATAAATCTGATGTTGTTGGAGACATTTCCAGCTGAAAACTTGTGTGACTTTCTTCCCCAGCATTGACAGGATGATATAGGACAGACCAGTAGGCATTAATAAATGGAGGACACAAGCATGGGCATACCCAAGTCTGTCTTCTTCAAATGGTGTCAGGTGTATGGCGAGAGGGTAAGTAATTAGTCATGCTCCTTCTTCCTTATTTTGCGTGCTTGAGGCCTGAGATCAAATTAGTCAACAAACGAATGTAATCTAGGGACTGATAGTCTGTGTCCTCTCTAAAATATCACATCCCTGTTGCCAACAAAATGGCAACTATTTTTTAAAGGGGACTCCTAGAAATGTGATGCATCTGAAGGTAGGAGCACGCATTTTGTATTTTTGTATTTGTATTTTTGTCTCTATAGATTATAATCTTGTTTTATATCTTTGTAATAGTCAGCATATATTCAGCATAGATGTGTGTTCAAAAATGAGTCTAAATACTTTGAAACATTTCATAGTATCTCAGAAGTCTTCTCTGTTTCTGGTGGTGCTACATAATAGCCCTGATTAAGGTTTAGAGTGATTTCAACTGTTTTCAGAATTTTGTCACCACTGGCGTAGGCCAACCTCACATTTTTTTCCTATACAGACTTTTCTCTTAACCACCTGAATGGTTATTATATTACCCTCTGTGTTCCCCATTGTTACTTTGCCTTTCCAGTAAACTCTCTTCAGAGATAAACACAAATATGAATAGCACTTATAATTCAGTCTCTTCTAAAAGAACATTTCATTAATTTCTCTTTATTTCTATCTAGTAATGACATTTATGTACTCTACTATTGTGCACTCTTCTCTTGTTTGCTTTATTACTCCTCTGAAGTGCAGGGTTTGGAGATTTCTTCTATCTCTTGTGTGATGGAAGGCCACTTAGTATGCATTCCCTCTCCTTGTCCTTGGTTTTTTTCCTTAATCCTGCTCTTTTTTTCCACATATAAGCCACTTATCTGAAAAGACTGAATGTATTTTTCCTGAACATAATACAGTGTATCTTCCTTGTACTCTGAAGAAACACTGAAATGAAGCAATCTGGCTAAAAAAGGAAAGAAAGAAAACCAGTCTATCTCTATATATAGAAGAAACAGCATCATTAAAATAGTCTTTAAAAACTAAAATCACAATTCTGTTTTTTTAAACTAAAACAATTTTACTGGAATCAAAAAGAAAAGACTCGTTACTAAAGCATTTAAAGTTCTGCAGCTTTTATTATTTTATTTTACAGACTTCGCAGGAATGACACAGAAATTATCAGTATTTACACATATCCCAGGTTATGTTTTGCTAACAACGAATCTAAATTATTATTCATTTCCAGTTTAGGCAAAATTTGATTGGAAAGATAGAAGAAGAACCAGCTGGAGGAACAACCTCTCCTATAAATGCTTTAAAAAAAACACAGTAGCCATATTATATTGATTACAGTTTTGAACTCCCATCCTCTTCCACACTAGCATTAGTTTAATGCCTTCTGCTGCAGTTTTCTGAGAATGTACCACAGTTGAACAACACATTTTGGAAGCTTTCTAGGACATCCCACTGGTATTGATTGGATCAGATGGATAAGAGTTCAAATTCCCATAAAGTTTAAAAACAGATTTTGGAAGAATCCAGTCACTTTAAGAAAGCTGTCTGATACAGAGGCCACTTGTAATAGGCAGTTTTTGTGCTGACCAGTAACCTCACTCAAAAGCTAAAAATTCTGTCTCACCAGTTATTTGTCAACAGAGAGGAAGGCAGGTTATAATCCATCTCTACTTGAGAAATTTATTCTGCAATATTGTTGCTTTGGAGGTCCACACCCTCCAGTTTCTTGTCATCCAGTTTCATCCAGAGCATTGTCTTCCACTGATTTTTCTTTTCTTTAAGACAATTCTTTTTCTTTTTAATATAGTCAAGCCACAGAAACCTGTAGTCAAAAACCAGGTATATCACAGAATCACAGAATAGTTGAAGTTGGAAGGGACCTCAGGAATTAATTTATTTCACCCTCCTGCTCAAGCAGGACCACCAATCCATGAAGTTGGATTTCAACTTTTCGATGAAATGTGTGGAAATAAGGAACATGAATAGACCTGAGTCAAATATAGGTCAAATCCCTGCCTTCCAGATCCTGGGTTTAGCTCTCTATATTGTGCTTCATTACATTGCATTTAGTTGTCATTTGGATCAGGAAAAGAATTGCTCCTAAATCTAAACCTTAGAGATTAACAGAGTAAAACAGTGGCAGTTTACAAGAAGCAAGAAACAACAAAAGAATAGTCCTAGATAAAGGGAAAGTTTTCACACTCTTGTTACTAAGTAGCAGAGCAGTTGTGAAATTCACAAATTCACTGCTTTTTTGGTGGGGGAGGAGGGAGGATTTTATTTGTGCAGTGTTAAGAAGTCACTTCTATCAATAGACAGGAAAGATGAATAGAACAAATGTGACCAGATCAGGGTTCAGCATTTTCATGAGGAGCCTGGGACGGTAAGGAAAGAAGAAGGTGAGGTGTAGGGATGTTTTGAAAG
This sequence comes from Gymnorhina tibicen, assembly GCA_013399875.1. Taxonomy (NCBI): domain Eukaryota; kingdom Metazoa; phylum Chordata; class Aves; order Passeriformes; family Artamidae; genus Gymnorhina; species Gymnorhina tibicen. The sequence continues at coordinate 155,689 of VXAZ01002277.1, read as the reverse complement.
AGAGTATGTATGGCTTCTGTGAAAAAACACAGCTCATGTCAGCATTTATACAATGGAAGTGACTTTTTTGACTTTTGGGACACTTGATATACTTCTAAGCATTTAGCTATTGGTAAGGATAGTAGGAGTGCTGGGAAGTGTAATAGTTTCATCTTCTTTGAGGCAGAAATAGCAGAAAAGGTGGAAGGCCAAATAGAATTATAGAATCTTTATATTTGGAGGAGATCTTCAGGATCACCAAGTCAAAGCTTTGTTCAAGCACCCCCATATCAACTAAACCATAGCGCTATATACCAAGTCTGGTCATTTGTCAGAACTTTTCCAGGGATGGTGACTCCACCACCTCCCTGGCCAGCCTGTTCCAATGCCTAACCATGCTTTCAGTGAAAAACCTAAACCTCCCCTGATTCAGCTTGAGGCCACTTCCTATTTTGTCCTGTCATTTGTCGTTTGGGAGAAGAGGTCAACTCCCATCTTGCTACAGCCAGTTCAGGTCACTGTAGAGAGTGATAAAGTTTCCCCACACCCTCCAGTTCTCCAGGCTAAACAACACCAGATGCCTGAGCTGCTCCTCATATGCCTTGCTCCCTAGACCCTAAAACAGCTTGTTCCAGAATGCTAAAAGTCTGATTTAATACAAGTGATCTCAAGCAATAGAACAGATGACCTGCTTATGCAGTACTAGTTGCCCTCGTTGTCTATTCCTCTGGTTTAACTGAGCAATTCCTGTCCTTTGGCAAAGAAGCTTGACTGATTGTAATTAATTGTTGCTGTAAGCTAGTTCTTTAAATGCCAGCAGTAGTTGTGCTCAATGAAGTAAGTGAAAATGAAAATGAAATGGATAGTTCCCTGTCAGAGGAGGAAAAAAATATAAAGAACACCCAGTCTAGAGGAACTGTACATAAATATATATAAAAAAGAAAACAACTGTTATAACTTATGAGAGAGCATGAGGGAAATGTAAAGAATAACTCAAAAGAAGCATGTTGTTGCCCAGCTGAATAGGAAGCTGTCCTAGTTAATAGGGCCAAATGGTTATTGAAATATGTGCTACTCCCTTATGTTGAAAAACAAGCTGAGATAAAGCAGAGAGATGCTAGAGGAAGACATTCTAAGAATTTTAAGGCAAGAAGTTAATAATGACAAGTCTTTTGGGTATGCTAAATGAAAAGGAAAAAACGTTGCATACTACTTTAAGCTAGGCTGCTGCAAAGAATTAATTTTTCAAATTTCAAGGACAGTTACTGCAGAAGAAAAGCATTTGGTGATAGATAAAGACCTGATTAGTGATAAAGAATGCTTTTAGAATCCCCAAAAGCTGTACATTAAGCTTTAAAATACAAGGAGGAACTTGTAAGGGGGGTAAAATCTAGTACTGTTTATCTACAGATATCCCATTTTCCAAAATACCTAACAGGACAGCTAAAATCAAAGATCATTTCTACTACAGCTGTCAGCTTAGCATGTGATGAATCAACATATATTAGAGCTGTATTTGAAGAGCTTTATTTGAATTTGTTGTGCCAGTCCTAAAAAGCTTTGGAAACTCAGAAGATCTATTGTCTTTTCAAACACTGCACATTGAACCTGGACAAAAGATACATTCAGCTCTGTTTATTTGGTTTGTAATGGGGGGCATATCCAGTTAATCCCCACAGATACCCTGAATACAGATGGAATTTAAAGTCTCCCTGAAAAACTTTTGCACCTTACTTTTGTCTCACTGCTGCAAGGATTTATACGGCTGAATTTACCACAACTATAGAGGGTAGGATTGATTCTGTGATCCAGACCAAACTTATCACACACAGAGCGTACAAAAAAGAGTGCAAGGTTGAGAGTACCATGAAGAGAGGGAGGGGAAGAGAATATCTTAGACCTGTGGGACCTTTTGTGTTGAAACAACTATGGACTTACACACTGAGAGAGAAGGCCAGCACACTGAGGCTTGCAGTATCTGCCTCTATGTGTCCAATCTCTTCTTCTGGCTGTGTCTGGTGATTAGTACTGAGTCTCTGGCTTAGCTCGAAAACTTCACTAGATCAGCAAGAATTGTACTTGCTTTGGCATAAGAACTCAATTTGCCTTCCTAGTTGAATAGGACAGCTGTCATCAGTTTTTTGTTGTGATTTCAACTAAACCTTTGCTGACTATGTTTGTGTTAAGAAGAACCAAAACAAAACAGGAACAAACACAAGGAACACCATCACAAAAAAAAAATATGCCCAAGGGATAGTCTTCTGCACCAACCTGTGATTGTTTTGGCTACTGAATTCTTAGTGTCATCACCAGTACAGTTTTAGCTGTGCCAAAGCGTTCACTCAAATTTTGTCTGAACACAAACTGACAAGAGAAGATGCCAAGAAACACTCCCAAAAGGCATTATGGACAGCACTGCTCCATATTTGGGTCTCTTTGCTCTGTTCAATTCCCTAGCACTATCCTAGCAGGCTTTGAATCCTCAAACTCCTCCACATATTTTTTATGATACACTGCAGATCGTCAGTGTATATGTCATGTAACCTCAGAGTCAGCTGTAGATTTTTCTACAGAGATTTTGAACTGATAAAAATAGATAAAAATAACGACCAGGTCTCCTTGTCAGAAATGCACTACATAAGGCCTGACAAAGACATGTAGCCAGGTGCTACGCTGTGCGGAGGTGGCTGTGCCATGCCACTTTGCCTCAGGGACAGAGAATGGTTCCTTGTTCAGCTTAGTTTGCTAATATCCATGTGCCAATGTCTGCTGGTCTGCTGGGCACCTAAAAGAACATTTGCCGTACGACAACTCTCTGAAGCAGAAAAAAACATTCAGCAAGATCCCAGCTCTTACAGCAAAACAGAGGCATGTTGTGTTTGACTCCACCACCTCCCTTTCTGGCACCTGTAAGACATTGCTGCAGTTTCTGGCACTGTGAAGGGTAATTTTTCCTGCCAAACACCTTATATTCCTTTCTGATATCATTTAATTTCAAACATAAATAATTGATGTTTTTATTTTTAAAAAATGTATCTTAAGCTGTAACAGAGCAGGTGTGCATTCTGAAACATCCAATAAACTGTTGTCACAGAGGGCTCCATCTTTTCTGGAGCCTCTAAGGCCTCTGTTGCCACTCTCCTACCTGTTTAGCAAGAAAGACCTTATGAATTCTTCACTCCTAAACTCTTCAGAGACTCCCTCAACAAGTCTTGGGAGAGGGGGCAAAAATCTAGATGCAGTTTTCCACACAGGTGCATAGTCCTCTCAGTGAAAGTAGAAGTCTTGTACTTCATTACAGTCACCTTTTAGCTTAATAAATAATCACTTGTGCACAAGAGGAGTGTCCTGGTTTAACTTCAGCTGGTAACTAAGCCTGACACAGCCACTCACTCACTGCCTGTGGTGGGATGGGGAAGGCAATCAGAAGGGTAAAAGAGAAAAATCATGATTTGAGATATAGACAATTTAAGAGGTAAAGCAAAAGCCACGCACACAAGCAAAGCAAAGTAAGAAAACTATCACTTCCCATGGGTAGTCAGGTGTTCAGGCAGTCCCAGGAAAGCAGGCATCCATCACACATAATGGGTGCTTTGGAAGGTAAATACCATTACTCCCCCCTTCCTTCTTCATCTGCCTTTAAAGGCTGAACATGATGTCATGGGATATCTCTTGGATCAGCTGGTGTCAGGTGTCTCATCTGTGCAGTGCTGTCAGTCAGGTATCCCACTAAGCTCAAATGTCTGACAGCTGTGGCAAACTCCTAGGAAATGGGAGACTAAAACAGCAGTCCTTTGAAGTGGTAAAGCATTTTAAACACTGTGTACAGCAGAATGGATTTAACAGAATCCCTTCCAGACTGAGCTTCTCAGGGAAATCCAGAAGTATACTCAATTTGTGGAGAACAACAACTCTTACAAAAGAGATATATGTGAAGACTGTGGGTTTGCAGAGGAAAAAAGACTGGATGGGTCAGCGCAGCTTTTAATACAGAATTAGGTGCCTGAAGCTTTAGCTAGGGGTTTGAGGAATTAAATTACACTATGATCACAGTAGAACTTTTTTTTTTTTTAATTCTGTTTAAGGGTCTAAACCTAACAAAACATTTAAGTTCCAAAATTAATTTATAAGCATGAATAATATGACAGGCTAAAAGAGTACTCAAAGAGAAAGCTAGAGGCAGCCTCTATTGTTCTTTCACACTGAAAACCATAAAGAATATGAAATTATCTAGGTAATATTTGTGGAGCATTTGGCTTAGGCTAAAATTCAGTAATGCATGCTGAACTTGCAGAACTGCAGTCTTATTTATGGGTTAAGAAGAATGAACTAGACTGGCAGTGCATTTTCATGGAAAAAAATTAAAAAATCAGGATCTCTTCAGGAGAGAGCAGGGAGTTTAAATTTGTGTATACTGCTAGAAGTAACTTACGGAGCCATAACTATGAAATTAGTAGCATTTATCAGTAGCAAAGTTGTTCAGGACATACAGTTAACATGGAAATAAAAATGTATGTGATGAACAAATAGTGGCTTAGATTTTCTGAGCCAAATATCAAATCACAATGGAAAACTTAATGCCAAAGTGCTTTCTGTCTTCCCTTTATGCCCTTGCTCATGTCTGTGTGTGCTCCACCCTTAACCAGCATTTTGCTTCTTTAGTAGAAGTAGTGCTGATTGGAGAGATTAAACAAATGCTAGAAAGTTAATGCACATAAAGGGGTTATAGAATTCTCTTTTGAGAATTCACTGTTTGAGTTACCCAAATCTTGAACAGTAAATAGCATATCTAGCAGAATGATATTTCTACAGTGTAATAGGAAATGCACCGCAGGATAAAAGTTAATTGAATTAAATATTGTTTAAGATACTAGACATCTAAAAGAGATTTGTTCATGTCAAGCTCACACTGGTTGTAGGTAATAACCAGTTTAGAAGGATCATAATTTTACACTTTATTTTCTTGTTCCTAGATTTCGAATAGTATATTTATCTTGTCTTTCTAATTATAAGACCATATTTTATTTATGGAATAATAATAGGGAAAAACCCCACTATCACCACTTTTAACTTGCTTTTAAGTTGTAAAATGCCAAGACTCTGACATCCTTATAAGAAATTGCATCTAATTTTGTGGGTACTTCCCCTGGTTTCAAAAATGAATGAGGGAAAGTAGATTTTATGCATTTATGAAAATCTGAGTCCTGGGTACCAGCATGCTATCAATATTATAAGTACCAAAGGCATAATAAATTTTCTTCTGAAGTCTCAGAAGAGTACAGAAAAATTACTACAGCCTTCAGAGACAGCTGGATTATGTCTCAAAATAAGAGGGGAGGATTGTGCATATACATTTTTTTTCCTCTTTGTCTTGTGCCAGTGTGTAATCCATTGGATTTACAGTGATTTCCATTTACTACAGCTTCCTTGCTTGCAGATCTATTTGGCTGAGGTCTGTAAAATGTAACACGGTGTGGAAACGGATGACAAAAATTGAAAAAGAACTGCATAATGCTGTATTGTTCTTCTGAGATCATTTCCCCAGAACTTTAATATAGAGCTCCAAAGTTTTGATTGTTAGATGGTATTTGATTATTAGATGGTATCTGAAAAGTTGCTGAAAAGTTAAATGCTATTGCAAATCTTCACACAGTTTCACAGGATCAACTCTATTTGGACAAACACTAGTAAACAGAATTTTTGGTCCAATACTACAAGGCAGAAAAAAATGCCCTTTGACAATATTTTAAAGCTACCAAGGGGGAAAAAAACCCTCTAAAAATTTTTTGTTTTTCAAAACCAAATTTAAATTTGAAAAAAAAAAAAAAGAGAGAGAAAATTTAGAACACAGTCAACCAGATTTTGAATTGAGTCTCTGAAAAGTTCCTCTCTAGATTTCCTGGGTAGGTTTTTCTGTTGATTTTGAAGTATATGCCAGGAACAGAAATGATTAAACAGGTTTTGTCATTATTATGGGGCATCTACAACTTCTCTGGGCAACCTGTTCCAGTGCCTCATAACCCTAAAGTAAAGAATTTTTTTCCTGATATCTAACCTAAACCTAACCACTCTCAGTTTGAAGACATTCCCTCTTGTCCTATTACATGCCCTTGTAAAGAATCCCTCTCCATCTTTCTTGTAGGGTCCCTTAAGAACTGAAGACCTTTAGGTCTCGTTCTGGTTGCCAACAAATATACATTTTTTTCTCCCTAATGAATGTATGGGTACAGTTTTAGAATTGTATTGTGAATGTTCTCATAGCAATAGCCCCTAGAAGCTGTATCCATAATCTGTGTAACACACTGTGTTTATCAGTGCGCACTGTAGGCAGAGCTGCAGGGGATGTGTAGGATGACAGTGGAGGTTCTGTGCATTCCCTTACCAGAACATGTCAGCTGGAGTGAGTCACAGGCTCCCAGACCCCTCACTGATTAATTTGCAGTTTGTATGTTCCACTTTTCTATGTAATCTTTTAGGCAGCAAGAAGATTGATGTTCCTTCAATTTGATGAATACCTAAACAAGAACACTGCAACTACTATTGCACCATGCATATGTTTCCTTCCATATAATCTACATAGATAAACAGATGTTTCTTAACCCAAGCTCTACCCCTTTTTTTTCTTTTTTAAACTTGAGAAATCAATTTATGGCTAATAAGAAATGCAAAAATAAAACTCGAACTGCACTGTAAATAAAACGTAATGACTTGAGAGGTAGTAACTGCTCTCAGCCAGTGGCAGATCACCATAATCAATCAGCTGGCTGTTCAGGATGAGCATGCTCCAGTCTGAAAGAGATGGATCTGCTGGAAGGCACTTTTAATAATGTTTTAGGAAGGTGAGAGGGGATATTAAGGTGTAATACAGTAAAGCTGGATGAAATCTGTTTCAGTAGTGCAAAGAAGTTGCAGGTGTGCATGAGTAGCAATTCAGTAAATATTCTGGTTCAGTCTCTAATAGTGCTATCTCCTTAAATTATTTTGTTGGCTTAAAAATATGTTGTAAAGTGGCAACAAATTCTGTACATTGGTAAAAAACCTTTGGAACATTTTTCCAGATGATTAAGGAAGCAGATGAGGTTGTTTCCCTCCAGTCTCACCTTTAACTTCACTGAGAGAATAGATTTACAAAAATTTACATAAATTTTCAAAACCAGGGCGTATGTGTAAACTTCTATATGTGCTCATTGCATAATTTTACCTGTATCAACCTTTATCTTAGCAGACACTCTGAGCTGGAGTCTTCTAGAGGCAGTAGTATTGGTTTCTGTGATACAAAATGTACCATGTTTCTGAACTCAGATCTGTAGCCACACCCTATGAAAACCTGTGTAGATAGGAACAAATCAGAATTCTATACCTACAATCTAAAAGAAAAACTTACCTAAAAATGTGCTTGACTGAAGGCTCCAAGTGTGGCACTAAGCTACAACCTTTGAATACCTGACTGTGTCTGTCTCAGGCTGGAGCTGAAATGTATCCCAGACTGGACTTTCTGACCAAGAATTTTAAAAGCTAAAATTTGTACCTATGTTTGTGTTTCTGTTCTGACACTGATATCTATGATATGACTCTTTTTTGTGTAGATTTTACCATTTATTAGTGCTATAGCTGTTTGTGACTATTTTTTCATGTATTTTTAATTTAAAAAGCATCCACTAATCATCTGCTTTAAATAAAATTAAAAATCATCAATATGTTTTTCTCTTTTTTTCATGTTTTTTTTTCTGATTGCTAGGGAACATTTGTGAGAATTTTTTAAACTTTTATATTTTTTCTATCCTGTAGACAGATAATTTATTTCATGTATTCTATAGGAATATTTTGCAAATCATCCGTGCCTTACAAGAAATTGGAACTTGTCATGAAAAGCGTTCTTTAGATTTCACAGAAGAGGAATTCAGAGATTAGTTTCTGAAAGATCCAAAAGACTTGTTCTTAAAAGTATTGTGAAGCTAGCGTCATTGTAATCTAGACCTTAGAAACTGCTTACTTAGTACAAGTACGATATCTGCCTTGAAATCTTAATTTCTTTTTCTTCAAATCTTTTAGAAATGTACTGATTGATTGGATGATCTTCAGTAGTGAAAAGAAATTACCTAAGATAGAGAACTTTAATGGGGTTTTGGTGTCTCTAAGGGCTTTGAAAATGCCTGTATTTGAAAAAGGTTTGCTTTAACATGAAGCAGTATTCTAAGATTACCTCCCACAGAGAGCTGAGTAACCCATTTCACTGCGCATGATGATTTATTAGCATCTCGTCAGTCAATTGGGTAAGTTTTGCTCCATTTGCACGGAGAGCATTTCGTACGTAAAATGTACAGAATCATAAGGCATTGCCTATCTATTCCAGTAGGTACACCAAAATAATTTAATTACATAAAGAACCTATGGAGTTTTATGAATGCATACATTTGTGTAATAATACATTAAGTAATGATAATGCAAAACAAAAAAAATCACATCGCTTCTAACAAATATCTTGTAGTAAAACTTTTGTGTTTCCTTGAAACTGGGCTTTTTCATGTTTGTATTTTGGCACATCTATGCATAAATGTTCCTACAGGGGACTTTAAAGCTATACCTATTACTAAGATGAAAACTTATAGCCACGGTTCTCTCAAGGGCATAAACAGTTGCAGAGGGAGCATTTCCAGTTCTAGTTGCATGAGATATTCAAGAAGTTTTTCCTGCAAGACTACACAAAATGTAATGAATCTTGCAGGATGTAATGTAAATGGATAGGAAAATTATTTTTGTGGGTGCAGACAAATGGAAGACTACAACATATGTAACTCCGCAGTGGTGATGCAATTTCTGAAAGCACTGAAACCTAGTGGAGGCAGAAGGTCAAGAAGAAACATCAAAGAGAATGTGCTGAACCTGAAAATACTGTCAGCTATCTTTATTGTGGTGCACGAGAAGGAACCTGTTAGCATGATTTAATTCCAGACTAAGCAATTTTGTGTTAGGCCAGGTGTTGGCTGTTTGTTGATGACTAGGAAATTTCATTCTGAACGAAGAAACCCCCAAACTTAAGGGAAATGTTGAGACTGCTGGCAGAATACAAAAGATTTATTGTGCTCAGTGATCTCTTCAACACTATCTGCTCACATTTCTGTGGTGGGAAAGCCAACACAGTTATGTTAAAATACAGTTTGGTAAAAAAGTTTATTACTACAAGAGGAAAAAGAATCTGTAAAAAAGAATGACTGTTATGTATCAGACAACTAGTCCACTTTAATATCATATACTATAATAAATTGCCCAAACTGACAGTTTAAAATTAAAGAAAGAAATTCCGAGAAATACTGTTTTTCTTTAAGAGAACATTAAAAAAATCTGGTTGATTTTCACTTGTTTTACAAATTCCCTGGGACACCTTGATATTTAGGAGTATTCTGCAGTGCCCAGAAACGCATTTAAAAACCTGTGTTTAAGATCAGGAAGTGGCAAATATCTGTTTGAGAGCATTGTGCTACACTGCCTCTGCACAAAGCGGTCCATGCTGATTCAGAGAAGAAAACAGGGTGACCTTCAATGATTGCTGGGTTACCGTGCCCTGAAAAGATGGTTTACAACCTGTTTCTAAGATTTTTATTTTCTACATTAAGGAATGGAAGGTATAAATTTTTTTTGCTATTTTTAGTCTGAAATTACTCTTTGCATCAGACGAACTTGAGTAAGCAATGTTTTGTTCTACACTTGCTGCATCAAGATTTAGAATTAAGTTCATGGCTACCTGTATCTTGTATTTGCTCCTTGAAACTGCTACCTCATCCGTATTATTAAAAAAAAAAGAAAAATTATTTGTCTTATGTACTGTTTTGCTGAATAAGATCTGGATTTGAAAATTCATGTAGCATGGTATACACAGATTAAAAACCCGTTTCTACAGATTTTAACAGCTAAGCCTGAATATAAGGTCTGGCAGCTTTCTTGAAAGATTATTCACTGCCACTTCTTATCTTTCAGAAGTGATATTATCACTGCACTGTAAATGTCAGTTAGCCTTTAGTAAGTAGGTCTAGCTCCCAATCTGATCACAGATAAAAATTGTTGTTAATAGTCCTGGTAATTGACCAAATTTCTAATATGATGTGAATACTTTGTATTATCAAGGTGTGGAAGAGAAGACTGCTTATCATATTAGCATACTTTGTACACTGAAATCTATAAATGGATTATATTAAGTAGTTACAAGATTATTAGTTTAAATGTCTTCTTAGATGTTGTCCAAGACCAGAGACAATTGCCAAACTATTTTTGTGACAGTGAGTTTCAGATCTACAACTCCAGTCTGCCTTTTGAGAGACCCTCATATCTCTAAAATGTCATCACTGAAAAAACTCTCACCTGGAAATACATATATGAAAAAGTGCTGAAAGAAATATTTTAAATCCTGTAAAAGCTGGGCAAATAACTAATGTATTGATTTTTTTCCTCTATTAGCTTATGAAAGAGAAGCCAGGACAGAGCAAGATCTCTGTTAAGCTCCACTCAGATTTCAAGAATCAATTCCAGAGGTCAGATTCAAGGTATCACAGTAAAATTTATCCACACTTTTATTGGAAAAGAAAAAAAAAATAGGTTTAGATGTTTTTAGATCCGGAAGAATTTTTAATTTATTTGTTTCTGTGCTAGTATCTTGTATCTATGCCACACCACACCACACCCCACCCATCCCACTCACAATTGTTAATATGTGCTGACTGAAAATGCTACTAAAAGTGACACACTATACTGTCCATCTGAATTATTTCTATGTAAGGTTTCACTCATCATATGTTTGGGGCTCAAGTTGACGAGAAATCTCATATGACTAGATATGAAAGAAATCCCATTCTGTTCTGTAATGTCTTTTCACATACCATCATTAGCAACTAGAGTGCAAATGATAGTCAGGAAAAATACTTATTGACATGCTGACCAACGCTAGTGCCATAAAAGGATTTACAGGCAGGCAGAAGTGAGACTTAAATCATTTCAGTGAAATGGTTTTTTAGTTTGCAGACCTTAACCTCAGGACAGAGACTTAGTGGAGTGAGTTTAAGCAGATCAAGGCAGGCTTTGTCAAAAAGGTAATGGACTCTGAACTTCTCCTCCCAGCTAAACTTCATGCTGTTTCTGAGAATAATTTTTCTGGAGTGTAAAAATCTATCACTTGGCAACCTGATAAAGTCACAAGACTATACTCAAGTTGATGAAAGACACAGGAGGAAGGTAAGGAAAAATACTGACAATATGAAATCTCCATAGCACACCCAAGGTCTGGAAGAGTAAATTGTTGCTTTATTTATTTTTCCTTTTTACAAAAACATGAGATTTAATAATTTAATATTAATTTTAGGAAAAAAATAGAGGTTGTATTTGATGGATTTCACTGAAATTAAGAGTTAATATATGAAAGGGTAGATTCTGATTGAGTCTAATAACCACAGTATTAAGACCCCCCCACATTCATCCTCACCTGGACAAAAACTGGAGTTCAGTTAGAATAATTCTTTGAAATAATTTTTAACTCATTGAATAAGTCCTAAAGAAAGTACTATAGCTGTATTTTTCAAAGGCCCACTTCTGCAAAGACATATAATCTTACATATTTATGAACCTGTGCATTTTTAACAGATCAACAGAAGAGAAAGCTCTAAGGCAAAATACAGTTCCCTAACCTAAGGCATCACCTTCCCCTGCTATCCCTGAGAAGAGACTGTTCTCTTGCTGTGACACAATAACAGAAATACACAGTGCTTCAGAAATACACAGTGCTTCAGCCAAAATGACATGTTCTTTTTTTTCCCCGAGTCGACATTACTTTTAATAAGTTCTTCAAGTTCTGCTTTCTGAGTCTTTGAGAGGTCAGAATGACTTCAAATAACATAAAGGAGTAATACTGAATAAAAAGGAAAAAAAGTATTTCACATGCAGTCATATCCACTTAAGGTGCACCAGAACTAGTAGAAAAAATGCGCTACAGATTAATAGGCACTGTATGAACCCAACCAGAAAAAAGGACAGAAAATGTCCAATTTTAAAATTTACACTAATATTTTAAAAAATAAAAGCCATGGTGCTGTATCTAGAAATAAGCTAGAATAATGACAGCTTCTATAATAGTTCATACTGAAGTCAATACTTCCAAAGTTCAAATTTATAAAGTAAGGTTTCTCAGTTTTGCTTTTGTCTAGCTAGCAACTAACTCACTACTGCCATGATAAGGCTGGGCATGAAATGAGTTATAATTTTTAATGGTATCTTTTTTTGGGCTGTGACAAACACTTCTCCGTGTACACACTGAAAGGTAAAAGAAATGTTAGGTTGTAACTCATAGAATCATAGATTATCCTGAATTAGTAGGGAAACACAAGGATCATTAAAGTCCAGCTCTTGGCTCTGCACAGCACCATCCCCAAGAATCACACCATGTGCCTGAGAGCATTGTCCAAATGCTTCTTGAACTCCGGCTCAGTGCTGTGACCACTTCCCTGGGGAGCCTGTTCCGGTGTCCAACCACCCTCTGGGTGAAGAACCTTTTTCTAATATCCAACCTAAACCTTCCCTGACACAGCTTCAGGCCACTCCCTCAGGTCCTGTCACTGGGCACCCCAGAGAAGAGATCAGTGCCTGCCCCTCCTTTTCTCCTCATGAGGAAATTGTAGACTGCAATGAGGTCTCCCCTCAGTCTCCCCTTCTCCAGGCTGAACAGAACAAGTGACCTCAGGCACCCCTCATACAATTTCCCCTCAAGGCCCTTCACCATTTTTTTGGCTCTCCTTTGGATGTTGCCTAATATCTTAATGTCTTTTTCATATTGTGGTGCCACAAACTGCATAAAATACTTGAGGTGAGGCCACCCCAGTTCAGAGCAGAGCGGGGCAATCCCCTCCTTTGCCCAGCTGGCGATGCTGTGGCTGAGGCACCCCAGGACACAGCTGCCCCTCCTGGCTGCCAGGGCACTGCTGACTCACATTCAACTTATCAATGCCCAGGACCCCCAGGACACTCTTTGTGGCACTGTTCTCCAGAGCTCAGTTCCCCAGTCTGTACGTACATCCAGTGGTGTTCTGACCGTGCTCTGTCCCAGGTGCAGTATGTGGCAATTTCCTTTCTTAAACTTCATACAGTTGATGATTGCCCAGTCGTCTAATTTGTCTTGATCTTTCTGCAGGGCTTCTTTGCCTTCAAGAGAGTTGACAACTCTTCACAATTTAGTGCCGTCAGCAAACTTACTTAATGTTCCTCCAAATCCTGCATCCAAGTCTTTTATGAAGATGTTGAAGATGTGGAACTCCGCTAGTGACAGGTCACCAGTCTGCTGTCACCCCATTCACTGTAACCCTTTGTGTCCAACTCATGAGCCAGTTTCTCACCCAGCACATGATGTGTATATGCAGCTGTTTGTTGGACATTTTGTCCAGAAGAATACTGTGAGAGATAGCATCAAAAGATTTACTGACATCCAAAAAGATTACATCAAGTGGCTTCCCTTGATCAGCTAGGTGGGTTACCTTCTTTTGAAAGGAAATTAAGTTCAACAGGCAGGACTTTCCCATCATGAAGGTGCTCTGTAACGGATGACTGTTTTGTTCTTCAGGCATTTTTCAATAACTCTCAGAAAAATCATTTCCATAATTTTACCAGCCACTTAAGTGAGACTGACAGGCCTATATTTTCCAGTGTCATCCTTCTTGCCGTTCTTGAAAATCGGGACAATGTTAGCCAGTTTCCAGTCAACTGGGACCTCCTCTGATTCCCAAGACTGTCCCAAAGTCACAGAGAGGCCTCTCAATGACATCAGCCAGCTCTTTGTGTATACTCTTGGATGGATCCTATCAGGACCCTTAACTTATAGGGATCCAGCTGGAGCAGCAGTTCCTGCACAACTTCAGGGTCCACTGGGAGTTTATCATTCTGGTCCTCCAGCTCAGGGCACTGAGACCCCCTTAGTCCATCGTAACTGCTGGAGACCAAAATGAAGAAGGCATTACAGTTCTCTGCCTTATCTGTCTTGTCTGTCTTGTTTGTGAGGTGGCCATCCTCATCAAGTAACACACCAATGTTATTTCTGGACTGCCTTTTGCTCTTGACATATGTAAAAAAGCTATTTATATTGTCCCCCTTCTGCTGAGGAACTCAAGCACTTTGAAATTAATGAATGAAGAATAAAAAATAACTTTATCTCAGATAGTCAGCACTTGCATATGTCACACAAATTGTTAAGCCATATGCTAGCACTTAAGTGTTGAATCTGGAATTAAGTGAATCCCATCATGTGTGTTTCAGAAATTGCTTCTACATCTTTTCAAATTAATTCAATGTATTCTCTAAACCAGAAATTATCTTTAGATCTGTACAGTGGGTATTTCAAAAATATTTGCAATTCGCTGCTTCTTGCTTAACTCTGGACTGCCTGCGGGTACCTGAACAAAAATTATTTTTTGGCTGTAACAGAATAACTTGTTCAGCACCTCAAGGATGTGCTAAGAATGTGGATAATGTTTTAATGTAAAACTACTAACACTGTGGGTCTGTCATTGAGTAAGATACTGATTAATACAACAGAGCTTCCTAGTAGATTTGTCTGGAATACACTTCTTGGTTCCTCTGAATGTTTTTAGTGATTTTAATGCTTTTGAAAAATAAATATGTAGGAAGTCTTGACTACATGCATCTTAAAATCTTATCATCTGACTCTAGGAATGTGTAAATTTACTTCAGCAAATCCCTTTGACTTTCCATTGATCAGTAGATGTGAGAATCTCTTATGCTGATATGATGATCATTTAACTGTTTTCTAGATTTTTTTTCCATATCACTCCCTCCTGGGGCCATCAGCTCCTGCCCCAGTGATGCTGGAGCAGGGCTGGCCTCCAGTTCAGCCCTGCCCTGCCCGGCTGTGGGCACCACTGACCTGTGCCCACCAGGCATCGGTTTCCTACAGGTCCCATCTTATGTCAGTTGGCATCAGGCAGGTGATTTGAAAAGCTTCAAGTATTTCATACAGTGTTAGACTCACATGTTTGGGAAATGGAAATAATCCCCATAATAATACAATCATGAGTCTAGAGAGATATTCAGATAACAAAAAATTCAGATAAAAGTAGTCTATCTTAGGGTATGATAAATCTTCCCAAATTCCACCTGTTGTACTTATTAGATTTTCACTATGATAGAAACATAGTAATCTACATTTAAGTGAGTTGAAATCCACTCTTGAACTCAAGAAGGGATTCAATTACTAAACATTTCTATCTGGCAGTGGCATTAAGGCACACAGGCTGTTGGCAACAACAAAACATTTTGGAGCAGCATTGGAGAGCTACTGAAGGTAGAGGGTATCAACATTGGTTCAGTTTTCTGCAAGCTGTCCTTTCTGAAACAATGAGTGGGATGAATTTACTCCAGAATATGCCTTGCTTGGAGACAGAGGAGTCATTTGAGCACCTCATAACAGAGCAAAGTACTAATCCAGTTTGTAAATGCTGTGTGGATCTGATCTGCATTCCAGGCTTGATCATATTTTATTTTTCAGAAGAGACAGACCCTTGGATTACCCGAAACTGAAGTTATCAGCCTAAACTGTTTAAACCTAAGAATGCGGGAAAGAGCATTAAAATGGCATTTCTTCATTCAGTCACCAAGAAACTTTACACACTTGCAGAACTTATCTTCTTCAAAACTGCATAACATAGCCTAGAGGACTGATTAATAAATTTAGTTAAACTGACACATGGCTTATTCCTCCCAATTACATATTTAGCTTCAAAAAGTACACCAGGTCAACAGGATTTTTTGCTGTGCACATGTCTAAATCTCTGATTTGCTTTCCTTTTTAAATAGGGGTGACAGCCTGGAATCTGAACACACAAACAAGCCTCTGGGGCTGCCACTATGAATGGACTAGTACCATCAAAATTTGCAAGGAAAGCTCACAACATGGCCACCTACTTTAGCAAATCTCAAGCCAGTATTATCTGATAGCAAAGATACTAAGTTCACATAGGTTTTAAAAGCAGCAAAAATTATTTGCTAGAGAGAAGAGTGACAAAAAAGGGCAAACTCCTGTGAGCATACAGGTGCCATTTTTAATAAAGTTGATGCACCACATTTTGTAAATTATTATATACACTTTTATGTACAGTTCATAATAATTCAGTGTCTTTACAAAAAGTTGTAAGAAATTAAGGGAATATCTAAGTAGAAGAGTAATATCTACCTTAGCTACAAGAATTGATCCTCATAAGAATTTTAAAAAAAGTTATGTTGAAAAATGAGAAGGATATGTTATTTAACAATATTACATTAAATGTCCATTTGGCTTTTAAAAAACTTGATTATTAATGTGTAAAGTCCATGGGGTACATAGTGCAGACAATTTACTCTGACAAGTAAAACCCACAAGTGTTTGAATGGGATAAGAGAGTTCCTGTGATAGCGCCCTTCTGAAAAATGTTTAACTTGCTGTTTTGGAACCATGGGAATGGCTGTTACTGTATTATCCATGCAGTAACTACTATAGCTTATGGCAGAAACCATTCCGTTTAATGACTTAAACGAGCAAGTTTTATTTCATTAATCTTTCCACACTGAAAATACTTAAATGAAATAAAATAGTTCTTAAAAGGCCTCACAGCTCATATACGAGTCATATAACATGAAACATATCATATTCTTGAAATGCTTTTTTAGTATTGGAAAATGAAACTGTTACATTATTGTGATGTAAGTAACTTGAATTCTTTCAGCATCTGGCTCAGGAGCATGGAATACTGAGCTGGGAACCATAATCATGCACTTAGTACTGCTTATAAAGGAATAGTAAAAGGAAAAATACCTTTTGTTGGCAAAACACTTAAAATCCTATGATCTATCTCCCAGAACTTACTCTTTCAGAGTGTCCTTCCCATTCTATATTCCTCTAGTATGTCCTAGCTTTCTGGCACCTTATGTCAAATCACGTAATATGAAAATTCGTTATGTTCACAATGTTTGATGGAAAAAGAACAATGTGATTTCCTTCTGAAATGGAAGAAAAGATTGTAGAGAAGCAAGATCTTGCAAACAGTTCTTACCAAAATTTAATTCTAATGTATGAGATCTTCATATTCACTGCACTTTCTGAAATCTCTGATCTGGATTCCATAGGCTCCTACGATGGGGTCAGACTTTCAGAGGTGTTCGAATGAAATCAAGAAGTATGGTTTTCACATATGAAAAATTTCATTATTTACTAGGCCAGTGGCTCTATTGTGACATTTACTGCTGACTAGAGTATAGGAGCTATAAATTAAGTCCACCTTCCTTGGGTTTTTTTTCCTGTGTTTTTTCTTTCTTTTCTTATGTTCTGTATGAGACCACGATGTAGAAAAGCCAGGCGAAAGGTACCTCTAGTTCTTGAAAAGTGAAGACAGTGAACAGACACTCACTGTTCACCTTCTTTGTGACGTTCATGACTTCAAATACTTCAACATCATCATCTCTCTCTCTCTCTCTCTCGGGCGCAGGCTCTGCTTTTTGCTTTTCCAGTCTATACATTCTTAGTTCCACGTTCCTTCAGATCATTTTCATGATGCCTTTTCTCCTCTCTGAAGATTTATTTAATTACATCCATTTTGAAATGGAAGGACAAGAGCTGTACAAAGTTTTATAGATCAACATGCAATATTAATTTGCAGTAGCATTTGTTTCCTTTGCTGATTGTAATCTTTCCTATAAAATTTTAAAATTCAGTTCATTACTACTGAACACTAGACATCTTTTCAGAGAATCAGACATTGTACTTTTACAATCTTCTCCCTGAATAGAATAGTCATCTCAGAGACCATCACTGTATAAGGATTTTATTTTATCCTTTTTGCGTATAGCTATAATTACTAAAAAATTATCAACCCTGAATTTCAGTGCTAAATGTTGAATTTAATAAGGCTGTTACATGAAACCAAAAATTTAAATGTTTCAAACTGGGACAAAGTTCTCAGTGTCATCTTTTTTCCATATGAGCAAAAAAGAAAACTAGCCACTTATTTCAGTAGGTACTGTATGCACCTAAATCATAAAAAGAAACCAAAAGGAGAGAAAGAAATGGTATCATATACTGCAAAACAAAAAGAGTCTGAGTGAGCTGCAAAAACATTTTCACTCTGGAAGTGATTCATTTATTTTTCATTATTCAGTTAATTACATTGAAAAAAGAAAATGCTTTCTTAAAATTGATTTATAATCAAGTATAAGATGACTTCCTGTATTTTCAGTACCAAGCCACAGGGAATTATAGTCTTAGAAATACATTAATGGCAATCAATGTCAGCTAAGCTTTTTTTCCCCTGTCTTCTAGATTTGCCTAATTAAATCTGGGTGACACAACAAAGAAATTTCCCCAAGGGCTGTCTGATGTCACTTTTCTATCAGCATAACTTCATCATACTGTGCAGCTCATCTTCAGAAAGTAAACAAGGCAGAGCTAGGTAGTGACCTCAAATCTATCCAAACCACCAACCCATACCAGGGAAGGCAGAAAAAGGAAATTAAAATTCCTAGCTGGTATAAATCTGGCAATCTACACAGAGTTATCTGTACTGACATTAATGGACCGCGATGATTGACAGGCTGTTGAGGAATACACCTGGTGCAGGTATCTGGGCTTGCAAGATGCAGATTGAGATGCACATTGAGATGCGGGTTGAGGTCCGAGTGGGAGCCCGGAACAGGAGGCCAGGAGCTGCCAGCCTTTGGGATAACAAAGGCCATGAAGAATAATTTCATCAAGTCACTGGAGCTACAGGACCACTGTAAAAATTCTAAATAATAATTAATGGTATATCTGGAGTCATCAGTTTGGCTTAAGGATGCCATCTAATATGTATGAATGAATTGATAACCAAAAGTGGTAGCATAAAGTATTTGAAGGTGTATGTTCTTAATTTTCAGTGACATATGCGTAAATCCTGTGATGTCTAGAAAGTAATGGTCTGTCTGAGGGAGGGAAGGCTTTCCAGTACTGTCTTTGATTGCAAAGACAAGGAGTCCCTCCCTGTACTCCAGGTGAAAAGACTACCTTAAGTGAGGAAAGAAAGGCTCAAGTTAGGGAGAATGTGGTGCTGCACTTTTAGTCTGAAGTGGAAAAAGCTGAACCAGGAACTGGACCAGTTTCTTTAAGTGTTTTATTTGCGAGCTGTAATTCCCAATCAGTTTTTCTCTGCTAACGTGACTTCATAATCATGTTGGTAATTTCTTGGATGTCTAGGTGGAGGCTTGAGTTGTTTAAATGTTAATTTTTTTTAGAAAGAGTGTTCAGAAACTGATCCTGACCAGCTTGGCTGTCAGTCAACATTTGGCAGAATGGTTATTGTGCTTGTTTTCAAAAGGAATCAGACCTTCTGAGGAGTATTTTAGATGGAAATGGATAAACTGCTAGTCAATGCAGACAAAAGCAAATTGCCTCTATGCATTAAATATTTAAAAATGTCTGCTGGCTAGGTCCACAGGAGGACTTGCATGAGATTTAAGTATCTATCTCTACATGTTTTCGTAATCCAAAACCGCTAATGCCTGCATGGCAAGCCTGTTAGCTGCTGACTGACCATGTAAACATTTATTTGTGCAAAACAGAGAGACTTTTAGTATGAGAATCTTAGTGTGCCAAAACCATTTTACATCTAGTACAGCATAATAGGTCTGCTCCTACTGTAATATCTACAGCCTGTTCCTTTGCATACCTTGTCTGCCAACTCAGATCTGACTTGCATTCTCAGATGCTAATAAAAAAGGCTTTTGATGACACAGTGAAAAAAGCCAAGTGGAGACTCAAGTAATAGGAATGACTACGGAAGCATCCAACACAGTCTTTTTCACATTCAGATTTGTGCTTTGTTCTGGACTACTGGTCTGTTTGGAACAAAATGTGCCACAGCTAAAGAAATAATTGGACTTAAAATTCCAGAACCTGGAGTCCAGTTTCCTGGTTGGAGTATGGTTGGTTGAACCTGCTTTATCCAGTAGAGCACCCTGTTACAACATAACATTAAAACGTTCTGTTATAAATCTACTTGGATTCACATTGGCAAGATTATTTTACTTTTCATTAAGTAATTAGAATGTGATTTCCAGGTTCAAGTCCTTGTTTTTACAGGAGGTTATGTATTTAATCAAAGATCACTACACATGTATGCTTTTGTGATAAATAAACAAATAAATGTATAAATAAATAAATGAAGGGAAAAGAATAAGGAATGGAATTAAACTCTTACTTCTGCGCTCCTGCAATGTTTGGAAGAAATGAGTCACCTTTTAGAAGAAGGAATTGAGATATCAATTGCAGTCCTGTTCTAAAGGCTATGAATTCTGAGAACAGACAGAGCATACTGTAAGGTGTATTCTTAAGCCCAAGATTTCTCTGTTCTGATTAACTGTCTACAAGTTAGTTGGTCATTCCAGTCAATCTTTATATTCTAAAGAGAGAAATTGTCATCCTTAGGGGGTGACAAAAAGGACAGGTGAATTATTCTTTGAACATATCTACCTCTTCCCAGGGATAAGAGAAGGTGAATAGCTTGGGCATAAGGCAGGTAAATTCCATCCCTACTGCATGCAGGGTCTTTTTCCTTTCTTAACCAATTAACTTTTTTTTATTCTGAATGTATCAAAACAAACTATGCTACACTAGACAACTAAAAGTCTGAAAATAAGGCATTTAGTAATAGACAATCAAATGATTTTTAAAAAAGAAGGGAAACTTACAACCAAAGGAGGTAGATGGGAAATTTTTGCAGAGAGAAGAAAAACCTTCTGGAAAGGCATTTGTTTGTTTGTTTTAGTTTGTTTGTTTATTTTGTTTTGTTTGTTTAGGCTGGTCGTGAGGACCGCTGAGTATCTGAAGAACTAGAAAAAGGAATGACAGAGCTCAGTTTGGTTTCATGCAATCAGCACTACAACCCCCATAACAGGTTATATTTTTGCTGGAAAAAAAAATGTAGAAAACAATATAATTTTGGAGTACTGTGGATTTTTTTCTGGAGTAGAGATACTTTAGTAAGCACCTTGATAGAATGATACATAGTAGAGAGAGAGAGAGAGAAAGCACATGCACAGAAAGTTTGATTTATAGTCATCTGTTATGTCTTCTTTTAATTTCTAAGATTTATAACTCAATTATAAAATTTTACCTAGTTTATAGCTCTGTTTATATGGAAAACATGCCTAGTTAAAAAGAAGTCTATAATGACTGTTTTTATTTGAAGCTATAAAGACTTGCTTGGCTTTCAGTATGAAAACTGGCAGGTTATTCCTGCCTTTATTATGTTTGGTGGAATAAGGGTAGAGGAGATGAGAACATTAGCTACTCTGTTTAAAACCAGTTTTTACTACTAGAAGCAAGTGCACAAGCAAAGAAGGCCTGTATGTTAGAGTGCATACAACATGAAATAGGTAAGACAAAACCTGTTCCTTTCTTTCTTCACAGATGCAGAAATTCAGGTCATAGGACAACATCTCCCTTCACTCTTTTTACAATTCAAATTACTCTGGCTGGAGATAAAAGCCAAGAATTTTTGGTTGGTTGGTTGGTTCTCTTTT
>VXAZ01002277.1:0-134081 GCA_013399875.1 Gymnorhina tibicen | reverse complement strand
TTTTTCAGCAGTCAGTGTGGTCCTGTGTTTTGGATTTCTGACTAAAAGTGTTGTAACATATCAGTTACACTGGCATGTGGTCAACCTGTCACACAGTGGAGACATTTCTAGCAGATAAATACTACTGTGAAAGTAGCCAAAGCAGAATACTTTCAAGTAATTTGGGTAACGTGTATTGTTCCTTTGTATTGAATGGGAGAAATAGAATGTGAGTTATCTAAACTATTCCAGATTTCCAACATGAGATGAATCACCCTCTCAAAATGTGTTTCTTACTATTTAGGCAGATGAATTCAGCGTTTCGTGTCAGTAGGTCAGGTCTCATCTAAGGTTTTCTTAATGGAGGTCCAACTAAGCAAGAAGCTGAAATATAAGAAATTTATCATGGCAAGAAGAATAAAGTAACTAACTGAGGGGTGACTGGGATAGGCTTGGAGAAGTGAAAGGCTGACATTATTGCACATCACTAGAAGTTCCATTTTGGGAATACATATATAGGAATTACCAGGAAACCCACATATTTCTTTGTTTCCTGCTATGTGGCAGCCAGACCAGTTCTTGAAGGGATTATAGTATCCTGTGGATGGAATATAAATTTATGTTTTAAAAAAGTTGAGAATGGATTAATGGGCTAATTCAAATCAGATATTACATTCACAAGAGTAGAATGGGGAAAAAACATGTGCGTAGAAGCAAATTACTCTGGAGGGAAGAAGCTGTGGATCATGGCTGAGGTGATATAAAATGAAATAGATTTGAACTAAAGACTTCTGTAAGAAGTAAGAACTGTTATCTAATGCAGCAGAACAGAATTTTCAGCAGATAAATGTCCTGGACCGTTTTGGGACAGTTTTAATCACAGACATATGAACAGTTCTGTGGAAAAGGTAAGTGTCAAGAAGACCATAAGTCAAAAATAAAGAACAACAAGAAATTATAAGAGATTTGAAAAAAACCAAACAGTGTATTTAACAGATTTTAAAAATCTGAATCAATTGAATACCACAACAGCATGTAGGATATAATTAAAATTGTATTCAATAAAATTCCTTAAATATTTGATTTTTCCTGGTGAGCCATAGCATCTGTGATATATTAGTGGCAAGGTCAGATGTTAAAATTAAAAGTTAGTTTAAGTTCATTAAGATTTAACTTTTTAAAGGATGCCTATAATCATTTTAATACGATAATATAGAGGAAAATCTATTTCAGTACTTTGGCTATATTCAAATTAAAATTAAGTCAACAACTGTAGGCTTAGCATGAAATATTATATGGTTCAGCATGCTAATTTAATTATAATTGCTACTGCTAAACAAAAGGTTAATTATAGAGCAGGAGAATAATGTTGTGGAAAAATACACCAAAGCTCTGTAAACAGATCCATACTTAAATATTGCAAAGAGGTAGGTGAAATTTCAGAGTTGTACAGAAACTAAGTCACATCTTAAAGTCATGTTATTTGCTTTGTGTCTGGGAGCAATAAAAATCCATGCCATAGGAGAATTCATCTATTTTCAGCAGAAGTAATACATAGCAGACAAGTTTTTCATCTGAATCATTCTGGCCATCTTCATAGGCAATGTTCTGTGCTCTTTGCCTTCTAAATGCAATTGAACGGTCCTTTCTTTCCTCTGAATTCCGTCATCAATCCTGTATAATAACATCTGCCAATGCACTCTTCCATTTCAACCATTCTCATATGGAGTCAGTGACACAATAAACAGACTTCACTTCTTGACTTCTGAGCACTTGGCCATACGAATAATAGAATTACTTCACTGTTTCAGACAAAATGCTTAGGTTCTTTAGATATCTAGCACAGAGAAGCAATGGATGCTTAGGGAAGTGTTTAAGTTATTTACTGTCAAATGCTAATTTCATCACAGTTCTGCACTCTAATTTAGAATATCACCTTAATGACTGGAATACAGAAAGGAGTGATTCATTTCATTGTCCATGAAAATTCATAATTTTGGTGGGTTTTTTTTACACCAGTGAGCCAAAATCTGCTCTCAAGTATGTATGTATTCATGGCTTTTTTTACAGCAATGGAAATTGTTCATCTTTATATTCAAGTTGATTTTGTCACATTGATTTTTCTTGACATTTTGTATAAGCCTACAGAGAAAAAAAAAGCAATAAATATAAGCTTAAGTGTGAGAAAACTTGTGGATTTATTGACAGTATGAAGTTTAGAACTTCTCAAAGTAATTTTCCATGTTAGCAATTATTTTTGAGAGAGAGTGGTCTTTGAATACTATTTGACTTGCTGCTTTCATTTTTGGGGAAATCGAAGCCATGGAAACCTGCTTTTAAGATGACTGTGACAGAAGTTTTCTCAGAGCAAGCTGCAACACTCTAGCAATAACTTTGTCAGTTACATGAATGGCTTCCAAGATGGTTATGGAAAAGCAAATTTCCTTTTGAGAGCATCAGTAAGTTCAAATCAGTAAGACTAGGCTCTGTTTTCTGGTTGTTGGTTTTGTTTTGGGGCTTTTTTGTTTCTTTTTGTTTGGTTATTTTTTGTTATTTTATTATTTTATTTGTATTTTTAAATTTTATTTTAGGCTCATAATAAATGAGCCTAAAATAAAATAGTAAGTTTTTACTCAGTGATATGAAATATTTTGGAAATACTTGATGCTATTAATGTCTCCATGGTAGGGCAAGTTTCAGTGATATGAAATATTTTGGAAATACTTGATGTTATTAATGTCTCCATGATAGGGCAAGTTTTCTTCTAAATCTATTAAACTATTTGCAAATATATACACTTAAAATATAAGACACAATATGAGTGACAGTTTTAATGAAAGGAGTTACATAATCAAGTATTGATTGCGTGTAATTTTGATTTTCCTTCAGAGATTTTACAGAAATGAGATATTTTCTTCTTTCTGTAAAGGCTGAGGACACAGAGAGAAGGATGAGATCAAGTTATATGAGACAGTTTCATTTTTTCTGTGAGATTTCCCATTGTTTCCTTCTATTAATTTCACTTAGAATCATAGAATCATCAAGACTGGAAGAGACCTTTAAGATCAAGTCCTCCTATCAACCCCTAAATCACTAAATGATGTCACCCAGTGCCAGATCCAGACATCTCTTGAACACCTGCAGGGTGTCCCTGGACACCCTATTCCAATGCTTGACCACCCTAACAGTGAAATTATTTTTTCTAATATCTAATCTGAATCTCCCCTGTCTCAGTTTAAGGCCACTTGCTCCAGTCCTCTCACTGCAGGCATGGTAGAAGAGACCAGCCTCCACCTCGGCTACAACCTCCTGTCAGGTAGCTGTAGAAAAGCAGTGAGATCTCCCCTGATTACAAGAGATTACAAGAAAAAGGATTTCTTACAGTAATTTGAATATTCAGGGAATAATTAAATTTTTTAGAGTAATGCTATCTTATTTCACCCTTATTCTTAAGGGTTACATATTCTGAAGCCTCACAAGGAGGCGAGGCTTTCTAGTTATACGGCTAAGTCCCTCATCACTCATTATCTTGCGCTGATTTTGACAAAATCTTATTTTAGCCTGGTAATGTCATCATCACTCCACCATTTGTATTAAATATTGCTTAAGTCCAAATTTTATAACTTAAATTTTAGTTCTAAAAATAATTCTTTGCTAGTATTGAAAAGTTTTATTTGTTACTAATGTAAATTATGTAAGAACCTGGGAAAGAGCATAACACTTACTCAGAAGTGGTCTACCATGGACCTTTGTTGCAAATGGAATTTACAGTAGTTTCTTAAAACCAGTCTGCTTAATCTGATGGAACTCGTACTATGGACACCCTCCATTTTAACAGAGAATGATTTTTTCTGCATTTAATTCTAATGGAATGAAAATAATATTTTTCATTTCACAAGTGTCTGCTAGGAAAGTTGTTACAGCTATTTAGGGTAAGACTAGTTATCTACAATAGGACTATCCACTCTACTGTACTTATGCTAGTCCTATGCCTGATCACAGAATCATCAAGGTTGGAAGAGACCTTCAAGATCATCTGGTGCAACAGTCAACCCAGCACCAACATAGTTGCCCCTAAGCCATATCCCCAAGTGCCACATCCAGACACTTCTTGAATGCTTTTGGAGTTGGTGACTCCGCCATCTCCCTGGGAAACTTATTCCAATACCTAACCACTCTTTCAGTGAATGGTTTTTTCCCAGTATCTAATCTGAACCTCCCCTGATGCACCTCAAGGCCATTTCTTCTGATGATGGTTTGTTCAGCCTGGAAAAGAGCAGCCTACAGCTTCCTTACGAGGGACAGAGGAGGGGCAGGCACTAATCTCTTCTCTGTGGTGACCAGTGACAGGACCTGAGGGAGTGGCTTGAAATTGTGGCAGGGGAGGTTTAGGTTGGATACTAGAAAAAGGTTCTTCACCCAGAGGGTGGTTGGGCACTGGAACAAACTCCCAGGGAAGTGGTCACAGCACCAGCCTGGCAGAGATCAAGAAGCATTTGGACAATGCTCTCAGGCACATGGTGTGTTTTTGGGGTGTCCTGTGCAGGGCCAGAAGCTGAACTTCGATGATCCTTGTGTGCCCCTTCCAACTCAGGATATTCTATGATTCAATGATTTTTCTCAATTGTGTCTTAAGTTTTTCTAGTTGTCTCCATTGGCTTCCATTTAAAATTTTTCAAATGATTCAAACACATTAATTATGTTTTACAGCATCCCTTAGAGGTACATAAAGATCACATAGAAATAATGTAGTGTATTACTGGAATTCAACCTACAGTAATGCGATACCTGCAGCTGAGTAAATAAGGTATGCAAAATAATTTTTTAACAATTCCAGGAAGGAAATGAAAAAGAGTTGCACTGAATAGAACACCCAGAGGGATTTTAGTCATAAAGCTTACAATTTAGTGAATTAGAATTAAATTGGCAAAGTGTCATTGCTATAAAAAAATGTTACAGATCTATGACAGTCACCTGGTATTATATTAATTGACTTAACTGCTCAAAACTTAGGTGAATCCTGTCAGGTGTTATTAAAGGCTTTGTACTGCCTTAGTTCAGGCTCTCTGTTTACCAGTGTTGTGTGGATGTCCTGGATACCTTAGATGTCTGAAATTAGTCTAGGCACCTATGTTTACGCAAACGGGACAAGCATGAAGGATTTCAAAATGACTTCAGAGGGGAGATACCCAGAGTCGGATTTGGCTCCAAATTAAGAGGATTGTACACAAGCATTTATATTCAAATTATACGTCTAAGGTCTTGTAGTCATTGGAAGTCAAGGACTTAATTAACTGGCCCAAACATAGGCATCCAATACCCTTGATGGGCCCCAGGAGATTCTCCTGACTGTTCTCTTACGTTATATTCAGAACAGCGGTGTCTTCTGTTGGTGCAATGCTGCATCTGCCAGCCATATCTCTGCATCTCTTGTTCCTCAGACTGTGTGAACAGGCACTAAATGCCCACATGAATGGAAATTAATAAAGTCCCTAGTCAACATAGTGAATGAAACCTGAAGATGCATTTAGCTGTCTATATATGGGTGCCCAATTTTAGACGTCTATAATGTGGAGTTTAAGTGGATTCATAAAGTCTAAAGGAATTAAATTTACTAATATCGAGAATTTTGCTTTTGCATCTTACCTGGAAGAACGCGTATCCTCCCTCCCGCTCATTACTCACGTTAAGTACTTTTTGAATACGTGAAAGTCAGTGTTGCTTGACTCAATGTAGTAATAACAGAAGGCAATACTTGGTCAGCTTCTTCGCCGTTAAGTGTTTCTTTAACTGGATTTCCTAAGGGAAGAAGGAACTTGGATATGACTTGAGGCAATTCTGATTTCACTACCAGGAAGTGACTGGTTCAGTGCAACCCACCCCACAGGGCTAACACAGTCTAGCAGAGAGTTGTCATAGCTGTGTGCACATGTTTAGTCCTGGGGCTTCCTTGAACCCTTCTGGCCTTAGGTTACAATTCTTAATGTGTTGATGTTTTCTATCTGTTAAAAGTGCTTGAAACAATGTGAGACTATCTTTCGGTCTATCAGAATTAAATGCATATAATATGAAACTGAAGGTATGCAATGAATTTGAAAAAGCATGGCACAAGGGATATGTGCGGACCTTTCAGGATACAACAGTCTGTAGAAAGCTGGGAGGTGAAGGGATACAGATGCAGTAGTTTCAGTCCACATCTGTTCCTGCTCTTGAGAATCAGCTCTGGAGTATATTGTCCTTTGTACTATGCTTTGTTTTCACCCTAGAAGGAACTTTTACTTCACCTTGGAAGAGAGGTTGGTGGTGAGTTAATCCTTGGCATGGAAAATTGTGGGAGGAGGATCCAAGGAGTCACAATTTTAAATTTCCCAGAAAGATTAAGGAAGTTTTTATGATAAGTTTAATGATTAAATATAGTTTCTTTCAGGTTGAGAATCATGAGAACCATGATTCTAATACATACTTTTATAAAAACAATTGAAAAGTGAAGTTCTATGCAAGGGTAACACATTATTTCTTTCATGCAATTTAAAAGTAAGTATCAGTATTATTTTGTTTTGCCACCATCAATTCTATTATCAGTGCAATTTCCATGTAACAGTTATTGTGTTGACCAAATGTTAGCCAATCTGAATTTAGGCATTTAAATGATGGACCTAAGTTAACATTCTAGTTAAGCTGTCTGTTTTTCCTACATAGTGTACTGGATTTTCATGGTAAGGTTTTGGTAAAAGGGTGGTTACAGGGTTGGCTTCTGTGAGAAGATGCCAGAAGTTTCTCCTGTGTCTGATAGTGGTGTTCATACAGAACAAAAGATCAATAAAAGGTGAGAAAGCCTACTGATAGCAATAAAAGATTTAAAATTAGGAAAAGACAGTGAGAATTTAGAGAAGCCAAAGAACAGAATTATCTCCTGATTAAAGTAGATCATGACATAGAGATTCATCAATTGTAATGCGATACAGCAAAAACACATTGGTGTATCAGGGGAAAAAACCATCATGGATATGTAAAGGCTAGCTTGATTTTTAAATTTTTTTTTTTTTTTTGCATTTACTAATCACTTCCAGTCGGGAAATGATAATTCTGAAAAAAAAACTTGGGTTTTTTTTTGTTTTGGGTTTTTTTTGTTTTTTTTGATTACCCTCCTGCTCCAAAAATAGTAGTGAATCTGTAGCTTCAAAGGAATGAAAAAAAAAAAAAAGAATTTAGGCTCTTGAAACATGTTTTTGAGTAAAAAAAAAAATCAGGAAGGAAAGTGACATAAAATGGATATAAAAACTATTCATCTGAAAATGAGAGAGATCATGTATGCAATAGAGGACAGTTCAGAATGACTTAGAAAAACATGGGAAAAAAGAAGAATGAGAACAGCCCTCCCAAGGAAAAAAAAAGGCAAAAGATAGCACTAAAATCAGCTGTACATATGTGGTGATTAAGACACTAAGAAAGATGCCTTGACAATACTGTTGCATAATCAACCTGGAAAGCAAGAGATAAGAACCAATACGTATGTGCACTAAGCTTTTATATTGATTTCAAACTTGAAGAATGTCTAAGGCCACAGTTGTTTTGGGAGGATGATAAGAGTAGAATCAATCAGAAAGTGAATCCTATGTTTTTTACTGAGGAGTCTGGTTGATTTGATTGTTGCTTCTCTCATTATTCTGTACAGGAGAACAAAGAATAGGAAACTATCACAGACTTCTCTGATATGTTAGAGACATGGGATGTAGCTGCATCTCTGAAGCGTCAACTGATTATGGCTCCAGCTGACTTTAAAATTTTTGGTCCTGATACTGTGCATTCCCTGAAATCTACTAAAGTCTGTAGGCTTCCACACATGGTGAAGGATTGAGGTTATCAGAATATCAATCTTGTGTTAATACAGATTATAATCAGAATGTGATAACCCCACACTGATGTCTTTGCCAAAGTGATATTTGGAACACAATTTATTATATAAAATATTTGAACTATTTCATACAGCAAAAGCGTACTACTTCCTGCTATATGCTTAGATGAATATTTGTGCTTTCACTCTAGGATATCCTAGCTCTCTGTGGCTCCTCTAGTGGCTTCATTTGGAGGTTCAGAGGGAAGCTGGAAGCATTAAGGTTACCTAACCTAATCTAAAGATGTGAATCCTCTGGGGTCTTCATTCAGATGTTCAGAGGAAAGTTGGAAGCATTATGTTTACCTAATCCAATCTTCTAAAGATGAGATTTAATGTAGAAAGTTGCCTATAATTTCTAAGATTCAGTCTAAGAACGGTGATCACATTTGCAAAACAGAAAGATGTCTCTTGGATTGTGAACACTGTCAGTAAATCCTTCAAAAAGATGTCTTGTTCAGGTGCTCTAAATAACATAAATGTGCAAATAGATAATGGAGAAAAAACATTAGGAATGTGTCATTATCACTGCCTCTACTCTTGGTGAATGTACTCTGGCTGCACATATGAAAATGACTGAAAATACACATAGATTCTGAAAAGAACTATAAGAAGTTCTAGACACAAAGAAAACTGCTTCATATAGACAGAATGTAAAACAGTCTGCTTAATTTATCCAAATGAGGATGAAAAAGTAATTTTATGGCAAATGCTTGTTAAGTAGCTGAAGCCAATGAGTGAATCTAATGCTGTTACATACTTGTTTTAATCAGCGAGTTTAATATATATTTATTAACTGGCTGAAGAAAATGCTGTAACTAAAATGGTCATAACTTTCTTCATTGACTGACCTGGGGAGTCAGCACCAGAGTGTCTAATTCATTCACGGCTGATGAAATAGTACAATAACTCTCTGAAAATACTTCTTATTTCAAACTGGTAAAGGATGGTCACTGTCTAGTTTTTCATGAGTGCATTCTATGACTTTTTCTTGTATATCTGTATCCAAGCTCCTAAGTTAGTGATCTGAATTTCATAGTACTGCAAGATAATTAGAATCTCTAGTGACTTTGGAAAGTGGTCAGTTTACCTAGAGGTCTTAAATAACTTTTTAAAAGCCTAAATGCAAGCATCCAATTTGGAGTCACAGTGAGAAATTATGATGAATGCTGTGCATTACTGTTGCAACCTATTGAACCTCTACCTCTTGGAAATGAATAAAAATCCAGTAACTTCTTCGTTTATTGAGCTACTGCTTCACAGAAGCCAAACATATTCAGACAGTGAGTATTAATTAAACCACAACATTTCTAGAAATGCACGGGAAGATGGGGAAATGTGACTGTGCATATCTGAAAAGTTTTGGTGTGCATTAGCTTTCTGTTGGCCTGAGGAAACAGGTGAGTCACTCACATGGATGGCTTTGGCTTAGAGTGAGTGATTAGGGATATCAATGAAAAGTATACATTTGTAGCATGCAGTAGATATGGAAAGGATGTTTAAGCATGTTTTTGTTGTTCATGTGAAAATACTGTTATTTTATGCATGTTTTTTGCTCCTGAACCCAAACCAAATTTGACAGTTACTGTCAGTGTCCATGCAGCTTGATATAGTAGTCTATCTAGCTATGTTAGCAAAAAGCATGTTTTGGGAAAGTTTTGATGTGATGACTTTCTAGGCATTTCCCCTTTTTAAATACAAACATAAAGACTCTGCACTTATTTAATTCTGGTTTGCAGGTTTATGAATCCTGTAATTAAAATCTGTAGTCTAAAATACAGATTACCTCCTGTCAAGGTAATTCTTTGTCAGGTACCTTGTATGCTGGGTGCTTTCTGGGGTATTGGGAACCGTGGGGTGTCCCTGTCGGGTGTCAGGGCAGGAACCAGGGCCTGTCCCACTCCCCAGTGAGAAGCAAAGCAGCCAGGGCACACTGGGGCAGTCCCAGCCCTGAGTTTTGGTCACCTCCTTGGGGACAGGATCAGGCTAAGGCTGGGCTGGGACATGGCTATGGGAGGCCAGGCAGAGCAGGACTTTGGGGAGCTGGAAACTGGCCCTGCTGCAGTGTCACCGGGATGGGGGCTTCCACACGAAGAGCAATGTGCAAGAGTCTTATTGTTTCCACCTGTTTGCTAGTGTGTGAGGAGGACTCTTGTAAAAAGGAGATCATTGGTGCCTGTTACCGTTTTCATGTACTTAGACTCATCAGAATGTCTTAATGCAATAAATTGGTCAATAAATATATGAGGATTTAATATTTTTAAGTTGGCGTGTCTGGTCTTTTAACATCATAGTGCCAAGACTCCAAGGAATAATAATATATGCATTGTGCAGTGCTCAGTGATGGATATGCATAAGTTCTGCAATGACTGCTCATAGTACACTACCTCTATTGCTGGTTCCGAATCATAACCTATAACATCAGTCATGTCCAAACATTCATTATTTCAGAAAAGGTATCTTTTTTCCTCCAATTCAATTTTTCCTGCTGGGTTTAAGAAAGGTTGTCCTCTTAAAATGGTTTTTAGAGAATGCTTTTTTACTCCTTAAAATATGTTTAAAATTTTCCAAAGACGTCAGAGAAGGTGATGGAGGTTTAATTCTTAATGAAAAAAGAAAAAGTATATTTTAAATATGGAAATCCGCATACTTTTGTGATGAGTGCCAATATGCATTCCAAATCACTGTGCTTTTGAGCAAATCTCTCCATTTCTTAGAGGGACAAAAAAAAATCCTCATTAAACATATTCATCCGTACTTTGCAACAATAAGTAAAAGAAAGAATTTTGGTAATATCTCAATGTACTTTTAAATTATTTTTTTATCTTTTTACTGAATATTTCAGAAGAGGTGTTTAAAAAGAAAAAAAGGAGTAAAATCCATTTATTTTCACTGTGTTTCTTTATTATCATGACATTATTCTCCTCCCTGTTTTTCTGGATCTAGTAGTATTTATGTGATTGTTTTTGCTACAGATCTGAGGGCTAAATGTCTGTTGCATTTTAAATCAGATTATAAATCTTTTTCTAGAGCTGAAAAATAAATGACAACCTAGGGTTTACAACAGCTGCTGTGGTTGAATAAACCACGAACTCTACATTATCAGCTGAATTTCTGTGCTAAGGCTTTAGGCACATCTCAAAGCTGTAGGATATTAAAAAATAATTTGGTTTTTATTAACCATGGCATCCTACTGAATAAATTAAAAGTAACTTTTGATGGATTAGATAAGAGAGTTTTTGTTGTCCTTTAAAATGTATCATGAATTTTTCTCAGATTAAAAGCGTTAGTTGCTACCTGTTTATCACACATTTCAGCTTAGTATGCATCACTTGTCCCATTAAAAATAAGAATTTAAATCCTCATTAGAGAATACTGGTGAATAGTGTTTCTGGGTTTTTATGGTCTTGTTTTTGCTTTCTGAAAGTGCAGACACCTCTTTGTTCATTTTCCGTAATTGCAAAGCAAGAAAATTGGGAGACTTGTGCAAAAAGATAGAAAGATACGTTGAGTTGCTGAGAACACAGCACAGATACTGAGGATGCAGTTTCCATGTTTATTGATAAATGTGGGCATCCTTATAAAAGGCAACTATGTAAAAGTAATGTAAACATTGAATATTTTCCAAAGATGAACTCCAGTGTTAATTAAATAGAGCAATAAAATTTACTTGGAGGTACACATGCCAAAAATTAAGGAATAATACATAAAAACCCACAGGAGAAATAAAAAGGAAGATGCAATCTTGAATTAGATCATAGGTTTATACCATTGGCAGAACTTTGTTTGGACCAGCTCTGCCCTCCCATCACCACAATCTTAATGCTCCTAATAGTATCCAGCCAAAGCCTGAAGTCATTGTAAGTACTGAATAATTTTGCTTAATATACTACTTGGACTAGAAAAAAAAGA
Organism: Gymnorhina tibicen; assembly: GCA_013399875.1. NCBI lineage: Eukaryota > Metazoa > Chordata > Aves > Passeriformes > Artamidae > Gymnorhina > Gymnorhina tibicen. The sequence continues at coordinate 122,296 of VXAZ01002277.1, read as the reverse complement.
TGGTTATGAGCAGCCTTATAGACACATTTATGTGAATTCCCGAAACAGCCAACAAATTTATTCTGGACAAGAGATCTATGGATAAAATATGTGATTAGCCATGAACATTCTTTCAGTTCTCTTAGAAAGAAGGGGTAGAAGTGTCACTCTAACAAGGACACCTGTCAACTACTTGTGGAATCCACAAATGGATGAATATTGGATTTTTCAATACTCTGCTAGATTAAGTGCAGCTGTCAACAGCCTTGTGAGTTGCTGTGCAACTTGTAAGGCACAGGTGAGGTTCTATGAATATTTTCATAAATGCTCGTGCAAGTCTTGCCTGGTGGCTTGTCTCATAGATAAAGGGGATCTGCCTCACACTGATCCATTGATGCAGTGTCAGGTGTTCATGTGTTCATGAGGCCACTTCCTCCCTGTATCTTTTGTTTTACCTATTTTTTTTTATAAATGAGATTTTTAACTTAAGCCACCATTTGTAGCCCAGGTCAAGTTCTTGGGCTTTCTCCACATGTAAGACCAACCAGCAGCTGACCCTCTACCTCCTGTCACCTCCTTGGTCTCCTACCTCAAATGTGTTACATTAACTGTGAAATCGATGGTGGTTTTATAACGTTTATCTATCGCTGCTTCATTTCTGAGTGATTTGGATATGAATTAACCCAGTCAACTAAACATCATAACAAATGTTAGAGTAAGATAATAAAAAAGTAATCTATAATAGTAAAAGGAGTAAGTTTTTAGAAGAGCCTTTCAAACCATGCTGGAAGGACAAAAGCTGGAAAAGTTAACAGCTCTCAAAATTAAGTAGGTTATGTTATGGAATTGGCCATATGGCATACTGTCTGCAGGAAAATAACTGAATTGAGAATTCTCTAAATTTCTTTCGATTCTACACTCTGACATTTGCTGTTGTTTTATAAAGACTTGTTAAGGCTTCAGATCCTTATGGAAATTCTCATGTCCTACTCTTGCAGACTCATGCATAAATATTCTGGATCCATAGGTTTTTTCCCTAATACATAACTTATCAACATTTATGCAGTCTCTGTGGTTGTGTCTGTTTCTCGGATTGCCTAACCTGGATAGAAATATGCAGGTTTTATGCTTCACACTTTATTCAGCCTTGGCGCTTCCTTGGATCTCTGTGGGTTTTCCTTGAGCAGAGTGATAGTTTCTCTAATTCATAGTTCAATGTAAAATGTAATAGATCTCAAAACAGTTACTACTCCTGTTTTCTGTGGAACACAAACCTTCTTCATTGCATTCTGTCCCATCATCTCTTTTTGAAGAGTCCTCGTTTTATCTCCCACCTCACTTTTATTGTGTAATATCTACTTGCAAAATTTTTTATTTATTGACAAAAACTGCTCACAACTAATGAAAAGACATGTCCATTTTTACATTCAAGAAAAAAAAGGGTTTTCATTTTCTGTACACTTTTTTTACATATGAAGAAAATGTTATGTAAGAAAACAAAGTGAAGAACTTTCTTTGAAAATAGTATATGTAAGGAAGATAAAAAATTCTTCCTGGATACAGATAATGTAATAGCTCATTGTTCAGAAAGACTTGCTAAATGATATTTTATTTTTTTGCTTTTTCAGCCAAAATCTCCAATCCTTCTCAAATTTGTTGCAGTCTTATAAAAAATACCTTAATTTACAAATCTTATCAAATTAGAAAAATAGCCAGAACAATTTGGTGCCGGAACCAGGAAAACTGATGAAGGTTATAAAGCATTTAAATTCCTTAGTATGGACTCAAGTCTTTCAGCAATTTTCCCTATGGTGTAGAAGAAGAGCAACAGATTGTTATCCTTGGGGAGTGCCAGTGACACCAATTATTACGTTCATGTTTATCCTTTCCCTGTCAAGGATTGTCAAAAGTAGATACTGAAGGATTAGTGCAGACTCAGGCTTCTTAACAAACCTCGTAAAAAAGTAAACAAAAAGTTAAGCAAGAAGATGCATATTACCAGTCACAGTTAATCCCCTCAGTCCTAAATCCCTCCTGAATTTGCTCATCAGCTTAAATGCAAATGAGTTGTGGAAATCCAGGCCCTGAAAACACTGATTCTCTTCCTATATATACTGACGGGAAGTATTCCTTGCTGTAAACTTTCCTACTTCATAAAACCATCCCGGAAAATTATTTGAAACATTGAGAAAGTAATACAGGGGTAATTTTATTTTGCTAGGCAAGAAATGGTTTGTGAAACAGCATTCTGTTTAGAACTGGAATAAGCATTCCTCTATTATTATATTAGTTATAGGCACTTTACTTTTACTCTGCCTTCTAAATGTATCCATAAAATTTGTGAAAAATACAGTCTTGCTATCAAATCGTACAGATTTTGATAGTAAGTAACCCAAAATTTATCAGGTTTTATCCCATTTTTTGCAATGTTTTCATAATGAGGAAATATGACATAAAGAGATTTACTAAGAATGTGTTTTGGCTAAGTCGTGCTGTGAAAAAGCTCACATCTTTCTATTGATTTATGCCAATTAGTGGGTTGAAATTAAGAAAGCTGACTCAGAAAATATTTTTTTAAATGGCCAGCAATATTTTAACTGAAGATGTACAAGCATAGCTCCTTAGAGAATGAGGCATCAAATATCACTTCTATGAAGTAAAAAAACCTGTCATCCTTTCATGTTCAATTCCCTTTTTTGAGTTCAACCCGGCACTTTTAAACTTCAAGTTTAATGACAATTAGAGCATAAAGAGATAATCACAAAAGGATATATTCAGAAAATTTCTTTTTATTTCTTCTACAGTAAAATTTTAAATCCCCCCCTAGATTCTGAAAGCAGTGATACCTCAAATTCATCATTATAAATTGGAAACAGGATCACAGGTTTAACTGGAGGGCAGAAGGACATGGCTTTCATAACACACCCCATAACACACATCAGTGCATCTCCATTTGTATCAGCATATTCTTAAACTACATAAAAGCAGTAAACCATTGCTACAAAGACACTCCTCTGTAATTCAGATATTCTTTTCATTGTAGTGTATACTTGACTTATTTTTAATACAAATCAGCAGTCATATGTGCTAATATATGCGATACTAATCATGACATAAATTGTACTTTGTTTCACCTACTCAGTAAACGTATTGTGTGCATTAAGTGTATTGTGCATTTCAGCTCTTCAGTAAATGTATTGTGAATACATTCATATAAATCAGCATCTGTTTGCAAACAAATTCCTAAGAGAACAAAGAGGCAAAATGATTTAATAGCTTATTTTCAGGAATAATAACACTGGTGCAGTTTAGTTCTTTCTACTCATTGTCTTTCATTATAACTGATTTTGAATATTAGTTTATCATAGATTATGCCACAACTCTCTTTGCTTTTAAGAAGAATGCAAATGATATTTTATAACGTACTGTGGTACTAAAAATTTAAATTTATTCTAGTTATGTGGTCTAGGAAGTGATCTTTGATTATGGGGCCAAATGGCACGGTAAGCCCATATCCATTCAATTCACATACATATGTCATGCTCACATCTTCTTTCCCTCCCCAAATAAGGGAGGGAATTCAAATGTCCAGTAGGATTAGCTCTAACATATAACCCCAAACCTGCCTCCGTCTTAATCTAGAATATGTTAGTCTGCATGGGCTAAAAGTATGACATGGCCTGTGCTAATAATCAAGAGTGTGGACAATGATGTATCACCTAAGGTCCATGTCTGCGTCCTTTTTGTTTTACAGGTCTATACTAAGCCTTCCTATGAAGCTTTAAAAAATCAGTAAAAAAAATCCCTCCTCTCAGAAGATGGAGGAAAAAAGAAAATTAATCCTAAACAGAAGAAAGTTGCTTAGTGCACCACAGTAAGCAAGAAAAAAATACTACAGCCTAATCAATTTATAGGGTGATAGAAAGCAATATTATTCAATTTATGGAGCATTTTAGTTACAGACCTTCCACAAAAAGTCTCAATATGTGGTCTTTCCAGGTTACTGCACAAGTTTTCATCAGCACATGTCCTGTTGATGTCACATAATAGAGTGTAACACCATTGGAGACTGCAGATTTCTAAAACACTGTCTTCTATTTGAGGAAAACAATCATATTGGGGTTGAGTAGCATTCCCATCATTTTTATCACATTAGAGGTTGGAAATATTTCCTTGTAAATGAAAACAGCTGTGTTTGAAATATCTGCTTTGCTGACATTGGGGAAGTTTTTCTTCCCTGACAGGCGTAAATCCTAGCACAGCAGTCTTTGTTACCAAGTGGTGTGAAAGTGTGCTCCCTAAAGCTCTTGTCCCACAGTAGTCCTAATGCTTCAGTTTGTAGGAAGTGTTCTGAATAATCCCTCTAGTATTTCTAGACACCTAACTAAGTAAGGATCCTGATACTCAGATATAATGGTATTTGCATTTACCAAACCTTTGCAGGAACCAAACATTTTAACTTGTCTTTCTCTTATAATGTCTAAATTCAGTACTTTCAGTACTTCTGTTAAATAAGGAAAAAAGAAAATTATTATAGAATAGAAAACATAAAGAGGCAATGAAGCTTAATCTTGCTTGATAAGGGTTCAAAACTACATCAACTTCAATGAGAATTTTACAAAGAAAGTTATTATAGATTTGGATCTTCAAGACTTCTGCACACAGAGAAGTTATTACATTCTTCCTGGGTTCTTCAAAGTCCTTAAAAATTTGAATCACAGAATGTAGACAGTTTTCTCACAAGGCCTTGTAACACTCCTGCTGTATTTTTCCAACCCTATTAACTCATGTACTTTTTGTAATCATGCTACAAAAACCAAAATACTTTATATTCAATAGTGTAACAGTATTTAGTTTGCAGTAACATAACTGAGAAAATAATTTAAAATAAATAGGCCATGGACAATGTAGCTTCTGACATCTGACTTTCACTTAGATTCACAGAAGCATGAAAAATAATATGTCTGCCCTGTGAATCATGAAAAAAATAATAACACCCCTCCCCGCCCTGAACTCATCTCAGATAGATAAGTAATGAAAGATATCTAGATAATTTTGTGTCTATCAAACACAGCTACTAAGGTCAAAAATTGGCAAGAACACAAGTCAAATGCTTGTGCTCTGAGACTATCTTGTGCTATCCAGTTACTGAATTGTTCTACCCTGCACTTCAACAACTGAAAATTATTTCCTTTTAATGATGCTGAAATAGCACTTGTCACCGAGATGTATCTCACATTGTGTATTAGGCTTTCTATCCTTTTTTTGGTGATAACTAGAGTGGCAACACTCACCCTTTCACGTCAAGAGACTTTAAGATGGAGGAGAGAGAAAAGAGGTGCTAATTCACTGCAGCAAAGCTAGTCCCAGTAGCTGGGTGATAAAGTGTTTTGACAGAATAGTTCAAAAGTCACGTTGCAGTAATTTTTCATTGCATGTCTTGTGCTCTGCAACCTATCAACAAAAATCTACAATCTTTAAGCATATGTAAGATGAACTGCCTTCAAGATACATACTTCATCACTGAAAGCAAATATACTTTGAACTGTTAATACATTTTTAGATTAAGTAATACAAGCCTTCAGGAGTTGTGCAGACCAATTAAAAACTAAGCAGAAAGGAAAATGTAAAGGATTATTGCTGGAATTTTGACATTATAATGCCAGCACAGTATCCATACCTTTTTATGTGAAATTTCAAGAGCTTTTGTTTCATGTTTAGAAACAAAACCAAGCTGAACCCCATACCAAAAAACTAATTTTGAGTTTTACATAAAAGCAGAGACATAGGAAAAGAAAGCACGAAATAAGAAAGCACCACTTTTTCAAAATATTCAGATGAAAATGAAGGGTCAGATAAGATGAGAGGCTATCTACTTAAAAATGGTTATTCTGAATGATATTTTAAATGTGTAAGATATCCAATGAATCTACAGGCAGCTGGCGGATATGGCACGGAGCTATAGAAGGCTCCTTGTAGCAATGGGGAACAAAGCCGACAGATCCCCCTGTATGCCCAAAGAAGATCCATTTATTGCAAAAATCGCCCCCTCTTTATACCCTTAATCTCAACCGAACACACCTGAAACCAAGCCGAAGCCTAACAGAACTGAACAGCAGAAGGGCCCCCATTGGCTGGCACAGCTGCAGTGCTGCTGTCCACATGCCCTATCACCCAATCAGCTTCCCGTTCACGTGCTGTCCACGCGTTCCTCCAGCCAATCACAATCTCCCTTCCAGCTGTCACTCAGCTGCCTCTCACCCCTCAGCCAACTCCAGCCGACCAGCCCACAGCGGTGCCTGTCCCTGCTGGTGAGCACAAGCTCTAGGCATTTTAACGAATGTAACCCCATATTCCACAGCTTCAGACCCTTCCAGAGAAGCAGATAGCTAGGCAGCCAAATGTGTGAAGAAGATCTCTGGACAGTGATATCAAAAACCCCCTCTGATTAGATGACTGGACCCCTCCAGTAGCAGGGCCCAGTGTCATGGTGGAAGCTGGAAACCAGCTGCCAGAGGAACAGCCTATTGAAACAGTGTACTGAAGTGCCAACAAGGGATGCAGCAGTTGCACTGCTCCTGAGGACATAACTGGCACTGAAGAAGGGACCTGGAACAGTTGGTGTCCCAAGAAATAATACTAAAAGTAATTCTAGTAAGGAAAACATAGAAGTGTGCTGTGTGGCACTCAAATGTTCTTTCTCATTTTCTTGCATGGAAATGTTGATTAGGAGCTATCTGATAATTAATATCAGATATATAATAATTAGAAAGCTATTGTAGTGCTTTTGTAGTTTGACGAGTTGGCAATATTCTTGGCTGTAGAGCTCCATGTATTAACAGAGTAACACAGTGAGGAAATAATGCAAGTTGCTTGACAGAAAGGTATCTCAGTGCTAACACTGTCTCTAAGGGTTTGCCTAATCCCTCTGATGAAATTGATGATAGTTTCACTTTTTGTGGAGCAATTGTGCTGCAGGAATTGAGTTTCAGCCACTGGTTAGTTTCACACAGATCACTGAACAGGAGAAGGCCATTTGAAAACAAATGATTCTATATTCCAGGACAAGTTCCATGAGATAAGTCAGCTCTTGTGTTAGAATGAAGAGAAAAACACTAAGGAGTGGAAAGAAATGTTTGAAAGGATATGAAGGATTTAGCTTGGACACCCAGTAATATTGGACAATGGTATTCCTGGTGTGTTTGTAAATCTTGCTACTGTGCTGGAGAAGTAACGAGTGACCACTTTCAATTATCTGTGAATTTATGTGTGTAAATTGAAAAGAATGTCTTAATTTTTGGACCAAACTACTTGGAACAAATGTATTCAAAGTGCTAGAGCAGTAACTAGGGCAGAATTTGATTTAAAAATAAGCATACAAGCAAATAAACAAAGCCCCCATCCCCTCCACCTAAATACACATTTTTAATTATTTATATTCTTTTTAGGGGTCAGTTAGGGATCATTTTATATCCCACTCCTGTAGAACAATTGGAGTCAACTGCATTCAGTTCCTGGTTCAGACTCTGTCATTGTCCCTTTTGCCGTAGTTTTTGGGACCTGTATAAGAGCAATTACATAAACTGGTAGTTCACAGGCACACGGATTTCTCCTATGCTTATTGTGTGACTGTTACAAATGAAGTAACAAACCCAAAGATCTTTGCCCTATAGCCTCCCCTTTGAGGCTGCCCATTTTGAGCAATATTTTATAAATGAGTTTTCTTCCCTGATTCCATCTAATGCCATCATTAGATCACAGCTTTGTCCTTGCAGAATTCATATGCTCATATGCAGAAGACATGACGGCTATGCCATCCTTTTAAGTAAATCTATTCTCATCCTGCTGTCATCTAACACTTGCAAGTGGTAAGTCTGTGGAGAGGTTCTGTGTCAGTGATTAAGGGCACGTGCCATTAGGGATCTAACACTGAGGAAGATTAATTTCAGAAGTGAAAATAGTAACTGTCTTTTATTCTACAGAGGGCATTTTAGTTGTGTCGATTCTGATTATCAGTTCCCAATGGAAATAATTATGTTGGTATCCTGTCCAAAAAATGTAGTTTAAGGCACTGTGGTGGTGTATCCTAACCTCCCCCAACTCAGACTCCTACTATCAGGAATTCTTGTTAGCCTTGGCCTTGATAAATGACTCCCAGGTGATGCTGTTCCCCTTGAGCTTATCAGAAACACTGTCTGTACCAGGAACTTCTTGCCTAACCAAGGAAGGGGATGAGAGAGAATCAGTCATCCCCTGGTAGCCTTGGAACACTGCTTTACTGAATCACAGCCAGGGTGGAACAGTATTATTGTTACTAGACTTTTGAAAAATTCCAGCAATTACCATCTTGGATTACAGCCTAGGATGGAAATTGACAGATGACTAAAGCCAATCATCTTGTGACCCTATAAACAGCAGTCCTAAGTGAAGGCCTTTGAGCTCTCCTGGATTGCAGCACTCTGTGACCAGCATCTCCTGTAAGTGGAATATATTTCAGAGCTCACCTTTAAGAAGGAAGTAAAATAGCGTACTCTACACAAAGTAAAACAAAAAGTAACTGATGAAAAATTCACGCAAACAATAGCTGCACATTTATGAAAATAACAAAAAAAGTCAGCTCTGGCATTTCAGATTTCAAAAGTAACGTCTGTAACAAATTAGCAGTATTAGGACCTGAAAGACTGCTTAATAATGTGCTGTGCCACAACACCTTTTCCAACTGGTGGCTTGAAATATAGTTTTAGGTGTAGAAGCTAAAGCTGAGTTAATATTAAGTCATGGCTCCTTTAATTTCTTAGAAGTTTTGTCCAGTTTGATTGTTAAATATGAAATTGTTAAGTTGTTAAAATCCAAATAAACCACTCTGATTTCCTTTGAAATTCTTGTACAGAATTTTTAGATGAAGTAATTTCCCACTTTTTAAGATGGATACATTTGTTTTGTTTTATTGGGTTTTTTATCTGACATTTCCCTAATGACAATAGAATTGACAAGAACAAAGATGAAAGAGAAAGATGTTAAGCAAAGACTTATTACTGTAAATCTCCAGTTTGAAAAGGACTATTTTTGAGCATGTTGTCACCTGGCAGCTAAAATTCATTACAATATCAACCACACGAAACAGATATGCAGATAGAAATACAGGTTACTGACATTTAGATTATTTTCACATAGGAGTTTTCCACCAAGAATTTTCAGCGTGTTGCAATCAATAGCTAAAACAACAGCCAAAACTGTAGAGGAACAGGCAAAATTAAGTATTAGGTAAAATAATTCTAAAATGACACTAATTTTAAACATTAATTAATTGGGCAACCCTTTGAAGTTTAGTTTTACTTCATTAAATAATGTGAAAACTAAAAATTTAAAAAACCTACTCCAGTAGTTCTGATTCTCTTCTGCCTGTATATAGATCTCCCCATTACTCTTTGGTTTGCTTAAATACAGCAGTACTTAAGCACTTAAGTGCAGCAGCAATTTTTGCTGTTGTAATTACTGTGAGATTCTATTTAAAATCTAATTTGAGTTAAACCTGCATATCTTCTGCTGTAAACACAGAATGAGAAGATCTATATTGCTGTAACTTGAAGTCTTGGAATCCAGTTTTACATGACTAGTGAAAGCAATCATTCCTCATGATTACTAACTAAAGTTTAGCATCTAACTAAAATGTTAGATGTGTTCCCAAATGGCGGTGATTCAGTCTACGTAAAAAAATCCCACCTAAATTCTCTGTAAAATCCAAGATAGGAGGAAGGTACATCTAAAAACAGAGAACAATTATAGTTTGTTATCCTTTATGCGAGTTGGGTAAAAAGGGGAGGTGCTGGAGGAAAAGGGGGTTTTGCTTTAATTTCTTATTATTTCTTTTTACTTCTAATTCTGTTAGTAATAAACTTCTTCACATTCTTTAAAGTTTGGAGCCTGCTTTGCATTCCTCCTAATTCTTATATCACAGAAGGTAAAAAATGTGAACAAAGCCACTACACTTAATTGGTGCTACCGGGGGCCCGTGCCTCGGCGCTGGGGAGGGGAGGTCCGGGGCTGCTCCAAGAGATGGAGCCCGGGACCCAGTCCCCCTCCCTCCCCGCGGGAGGGCTCGAACACAAAAGGGAAGTTCCCACCTCTCCACGTGGTTTAAATATGTAAATTTCAAGAAGCGTTGTTGGTCTGAACGACTGTCCATCTACTCAGGTTCAACCCACCACACTTAGTCATCCAATCTGCATTGACTGCTGGGAACATAGATATGTCAGAATGGTCATGTAGGTGTTTAGGGAGTGAGTCTTGTTCTGAAGAGGGACACCAAAGAGAGAGATGTAATAAAACAGCATAAAGGCAGGACTGCCCACCTTCCACACAATGATCTAGTTCTTTGAAGCATTCATCTTGGAAACTGAAAAGTTCTATCCTGTGCTGGTTTTTTATCTGACACTGAACTAAAGCCTTGCTGTAACCAAGTAAAATGGAGTAGGGGAAAAAAAAAAGGAAAAAAAGACAGAACTAATACACAGATAAATCATGACTGCTGAAAATGTTTTTCTTTAATTCAGTGTGTTCATCTAATGTAAACTGCACTCAGGGGAGTGCTGTTGGCACTTCTAGGTCACCATTCTGCTGTGTCTTCTCTCTCAAACTTAAGGGGAAAACTTAGGTTTTCCCACATTACAGACTTCTACCATGAGACTATTTTCCAAAACACAATCCACAAAATAGGTGCCTGCCCAGAGTTTCAGTACTGTTCTCTTCAAGAGGCAGGGGTCTATCTCCTCAGAACGAGTAGGTCTGATCATGCCTGGGTGATATAATTACTTTTAGCTAAAATGGGGGAATTAACAGGGTCAACTAAGCTGGAAAAGCAGGCAGATGGAATAGCTGTTTGACACTCAGTGAGCTTTAGGCAGACATGCCCTGACTGAACTTTCCTTTATCTATACAGAATCACATATATACATCAGGGAACAGGAGAGTTTTTAGAAATGGGAGGATTTGAGGACTGGAACATATTTTGTGAGATAGGAGAAAAGCTGCTTTATCTGCCACTTCCCTGCTCCATAATAGTAGCTGAGTAATTCTTATCAGTTCTTCACTAATGTTAGTAATGGAGATATAAAGGTGTCGTAAGGCTTCTTCCATTTGCTTTGAAAGTGGAAATAAAATTTCACCAGAATTTCATTCTGTCTTCTAATTCTGCCTTCATTAGTCATGTGGTGTAATAGTACTTATCATGATGAACTCATTTGATTTAAGGCAGATATGTATAACAGACACCTAATTTCAATTTCTAATTAAATGAAATTAATTAAATGTTAATTACCATTTCACTATAATATAGCTACTTTCTGAAAATATGTTTATAAAAAGCAACAAAGAAGTAATTTGCAGCACACAGAAGACTGGGGTACTGAAACTATGGCTTTTTTTATAATAGATTTATATATACTGAGCATTCTCTGTGAGCTGCTCCAGTAACTTCCCTGCACGACTTCATGCTTCATAGAACCTTGTGAAAATCTTTGCAGGATTAAGACCTTCCCCATTACAGACAGAATAAAGGTTAAAGAAAAATATACAAAATATTTGGGGTTTTTTCTGGAACAGATTCAAATATGTAAAGTGCAGCCTTCTCTGCGTATACCAGAGGGAAGTTTTCCTGTTTCAGCAGAACATTTGTATGACCTAACAATTAAAGAACTTGGGCATTTTATTGCCAGTTCTGCCACTAGTTGCCCTTGAAGCATTAAACAAATTTCTTTACCTCTCTGAGCATCTTTTCCGGTTTTTGAAAATGGGAATATAACCAGAAGTTATATTTATCAACTGAGTTCAGATTTTTAAAAATAAACTGCTATAGAAATAGGAAGACTTACTGCTCTTTCATCTTTCCTTTATTGCAATAAGCAAACAGAAGATTACGTTTGTTAACTTTTCATTTTGAACTGTATGTATTGCATCATTGACATATAATTTGTCCTCATTTTCAATTCTTGAAATGCAACTCAAACATTCTGAAGGCCTGAAAAAATTAAATCTTAAGTATTTGGTTCTTAAAAGTCAAAATAATTAGAAACATTGTTAGAAACTGTTGATTCACACACTAGAAACAAATTTTCATCAGAAAATGTAGTTCAGAAAAGCATGAAGGAACATAGTATAAATTTAATATGATTACAGATTGCAATTCAATGGGGAAATCAGTGTAGGCTAATTTGCATTTTGAAATGAAAATTAACTTCATAGATTTTTTTCTCCTATTAGTTCTGAGAGAAGAAAAGTGTCCACATCTGTACCACATTTGTAAATGTTTAAATCAGCTAACAAGAAGCATTGTTTTACCAAGTAAAGCAATCTGTTAATTTGTGACATAATTAAATATGCATTTCTGTAAAAGCTCAAAACTGCAAGCATGTTTAATGAAATTTAAATGACATTTATTTTGCATATCCAGATACGTTATTAATAAACTGAGTAATTTAGACCTAATTTACATAGTAAGTGAATATAATTAAAATCAAACCTTCATTAAAGAATCACAGGAAATCTTTAATTTCTAATGTATTTTAAGGATAGAACCAAGATTAATTCAAGAGCAATGCCAACAATGGCCAGTAATAAATATGAATCAGATGAAATTTATACTGCACATGCCAAAATTTATACTGCACATGCCAAACTACCTTAAAACAAAAAAAAATTTTAAAATATTCTGATAACTCACATCCCTAATTTTTGCTTTTCAGCAATGTTTTAATTTTGTCATCGAGATACATTAAACTATAAGATTGAAAATATCAAATAGTAAGAATATAAGAAATGCTCAATTTCTGATATTTCAGTTTTTTCTTTTAATTGTTGATATTGGGAAGCATGGGAGCTCTTTTTCTTCCCAAGATTTCTTTTGTACCTATTACATTACAAACAGATAAATCAATATAAAAGAATTTAACTTTTTTGTTAAATTTCAGGGGTTTGGACTTAAAAAAAATACTGAATTTAAGATGATTCATGTGTGTTTAAAAGAAAGGTGTAAACTGTAATGCAGCTTCTATGTGTGTAAAATTATAATCCTGTGTCCTAGGTTACAGTGTAAGATGTGCCCAAAAGTATGTATTCTATCACCATCTTCATAAGATGTTAAAAACTAGTTGGGCAGTGTTCCCCATCTCCTTCATGACTCATCCCTGATAAACTCCGGGGATATCTTCTGTTAATGGGCCAGGTATTGAAACCAGGTGGGCAGAGTTCTTTATCTCTGCCATGACCCATCCTCCCTCCAGGAGGTATCTTCTGTTAATGGGCCATCTAGTTTCACCCATGACTGATAACATTACATCATCCCATTGTGAGATGCTCCGCCCAGAGGGAGGAACCAAGCATTCCATCCTGGATATAATCTGAGATTTCCAACACCACAGGCAGCCTGTTTCCACTGGATTCCCAAAGGGAGACCAGACCCTTCTACAGGATCACTGCTTCAACAGAACCATCACTCCCGGAGCACTGCGGCCACCATTTAATCAGACTGCTACCAACACCCTGACCAACAGGGGGTCAAGTTCTATTCTGACTCTGTCAGTGGGGTTTTTTTTGTATTCTTGCATTTATTTTATTTTTCCTATTAAATTGTATTTCTGACTTGGAGTCTCTCAGTGGTTTGCTTTCAAACTAGTACATCCTGTTGTCACTGTTATGCAGGAAGAAAAACTCATTTGGTAAATACATTGTTTTTTCAAAGCATTCTTCAGATGAATGAGATGATGGTCCCTCAGGTCAGTGAAATTCTATTGACTCAGTAAAAAATCATAAAAACATTTTTTCTAGTAATCGGGATGATGCCTTCAAATTGCTCACTAGCATGGTTTTCAAGGTTTCCTTTTATACATGCAGTAGAATTAATTATACATGCAATAGAATTAATCTTGGTACAATGCTTGCATACTATTCATACTATTTAACTGTTTTTTGCTTTGTCTTCTGGTCTCCTGATGTTTCCATACAGGTACACAGGAAAATTTTTTGCTTTGTACATTTATCATACACGGAGTCAGGAACTCCAGCTTGAGCTTCATCTGAAAATAATTGTAGTGAATAGGAAAGAGCAAGCCAGATCTGGAGTGGTGATGGATTCTTGGGCTGGCAGACCACAAGTGTAACCACAGCACAAAGTAAGGCAAATCATTACTTTATGAACAAGTGTTCAAAATTATACTCAAAAACTATCAAAAAAGGGACAGTCGAAGAGACTGTGACCAGTAGGAAATAACAAAATGGTTCAGACCTTTCTGACTTCTAATCTTTCTGTTCTAGTATTAGATCTTTACTGACTCTTCATGATTCAGTGAAGCTTTGGACAACAAGTTTCTGCCTCCAAAGGTATTTCAGATCTCAATATGTGTAATAAAATAACCAGAGACTATTGAGACATACTTAGTCCAGAGTCTAAACATCTGCAAAGTTCTTAGTTGGTTTCAGTTTATAATATTGTTTTGGTCTTTTCTATAACATGAAATAATATAAAAGTAGAAAGAATAGAAAACCAGTTGCCATGATGTGATTTAATCTTTGGGTTTAATTTGCTTCCTTTGCTGTCTTGATATCAAATTCTCTATTGAAATCAAAATGAACACATTTCAGATTTATTTCCTATTGTAGAACTCCTTGGCAAAGGACAAATTATTACTGAGAAAGTCTAAAAGAAAAAGAGAGATTCCCAGCAGCATCTTTGTATTTAATGGTTTGTCAATATTTCTGTTATAAACCCAGCATTTGATGTTTTTCTTAGTCTATTGGCTTTGTACAAGAAACTGAGGATATCAGCTGAGATGAAGTTTAATTAAACAGAACAAAAAGCTTGACAAGTGCTAAAATGATTCTGACATTTAAGAATGAGAGATAATAAAATAATAAAATCATACTTATTAAATATTTATTAAGCAAAAATATTATTAAATTTTCTCACAAAGAACAATGCCACTGGAGAAAATACATACACTTGTTCTAATCTCACAATTAACTTGCTAAGGATTCAGAGAAAGTCCAGCAACTTACCATATGTATTCTGTACTGATTTTTATTTATTGTGTGTCAAAATCGGCATGGCAGACCTCATCTTGCAGACAGTTTAATATAAAAACATTCTTTTCACTACTAAAATTAGGTACTTGAATAAAAGTTTGCAAGACTGAGAATTCAGTGATAGCTACACTAAACACTGTTACTGTCTAAACAATATATGAGCATCCTGTGAACTGTCATCATTAGTGAAAGCCAACACTGCTATTTGTCTGGCAAAAGCATACTTATCATGTCCCAAGGTATGAGTTATATAAAGCACTTACATGTGGAAAGTGTATAATATAAATCTACTATTATGGCAAATAGTTATTTACACAAAATTTCAAAGATTATTGTTTCTATTTCCATTGTTTGTAGATACCGCAGGAGAAGGAACTGAAGGTGCTTGCTTCCTCAGGGTCTTCCCCTCATATCTGCTAACAGAGTTATAATTTTATTTTCTTCATTTCAATGTCAGTGCTTCCTGCTTTGGGCTTACATGCACATTATCGTTGTATCAAATAAGAAGGCTATGAAAAAAAAGCCTCAAATTGGTATATGGGTGTGAAATAACAGTAGAAAAAATGATACAAATATTGTGATTGTATCCATACCCATACACAAATGGAGAAGCAGGTATTTCTCTGTGAGACTCTGTGGAGTGGGTATACCTCTACAACCCATGGAGAGGATCACAGTGGAGCAGATATTCACACTGCAGTCTGTGGATAACCCCAGACTGGAGCAGGTGGATATACCCTGAAAGAACAGTGGTCTCTGGAGAGCCCATGCTGGAGCAGGGAAAATGTATGCAGAGGAAGAAAGGTAGATAAAACTTTAAAAATGACCATACCTCCCCCAAATTCCCCAGCCCCCTGCATTGTTTGTATGGGTGATGGTAGAATAGTTAGGAATGAAAGCGTGAAGTCGAGCTTGGGAAGGAGGGTGTGGATGGGGGAAAAGTGTGGTCTTAATTTGTCTTGGTTCCTCATGACCCAAATCTAATTTAATTAGCAATAAATTAAAATAATTTCCCCCTGTTTTTCTTGTTTTAATAATTGGTAAGTTATTCTCCTGTCTTAATCTTGATGCTTGAGCATCAAGCTCAAGATTAAGACGAGAATAATTTACCAATTTAATTTAACCAGTTTCATTTTCTCCCCCTGTCCTGTTGAGGAGGGAGAGTGAGAGACCATTTGGGTGGTCATCTGTTAGCCAGTTGCGATTGTCCCACAGCACACAGTATTTATTATCATTTTCAGATTACTGTGTATGAATCCTTAAAATATCAACTTTTGTTCTACTACTATCTGTAGACAGAACTGTCTCATGCAACATTTTCTAACTTTTCTGGTGCTTTGACTATGATTTGGGTACTACAACAGCAATATTAATTCTTTCAAGGAACTGTAATTTGCTGTATTTCAGAATAAATTCAACCCTGCATTTTCTTCAAAACACTGTAAGTGAGAATATGTAACTAAGAAAAGACTAGGGTTTTCTGGCGTATGTGTGTAGATCGAGTTCTGGATGATGTTTTTTCTAGATATTTATTTTCAATTATCCAAATAAGGATAACAGTTAGGATTTTCAAAGTCACTAATGATTTTTAGTGTCTAAATCTATTGAAACCAAGGAAATTCTTGCGAACTACTGTGTAAGAATATTGGTAGTTTTTGTGGTTTTTTTCGTGAAAACATCATTCATGTTGCTGTAAACAGTGACAAGTAAAACCTACACACCAGATTTTAATATTTCCTTCTCTATGAGAACATAGATTGTAACACATACAAATTTATCATTCACAAAAAGCTGTTAGCAGTGCTAAACCATTTATTTTCTATGACATCTTTTACATTTCTAATGTAAATCTTTTTGTCCCGCTTGAAACAGCACTCAATAATATTTATTTTAAGCTATTTCAAGAATGGAGAAAGGCTTTCCTGTATTTCTGCTATGTGATGTTACAATTTTTTCTCTCTATTGTATCTATCTTTACTTTGTAATGTGTTAATTTTTATTTTCGTATTGAGGGGGGTAACACCTTATAGATTATAGTTACAGGTACATTCACTTTTGAAATTTAAGTGTTATAAACTATTTAATAATTCCAAGACTTATCACTAAGGAGAACTGATTATTCTTCCTGCAGAGGTGCTCAAAGGAAAAAAAATCACAACACAGAGATTCACTTCCATGCCTACTATCTCCTGACAATAGTGCTAATTTAAAATGGGAATGCTCTGTCAACATTGCCCTTGAAAACATTTGTAATGTTCTTCATCTTCAGGCTGTTAACAATGTCCTTTCATGGCTCATTTTACTCAATTTAACATCTTCTCCAGATACCATTGACCCTGACATTATTTTACATCATCTTAAGCACCTTGTAATTCTCACTGGCACTGTTTTAGCCTGGCTGATAACTTTATCTAACTTGACCATAACAGTGTAAATTAATTACTATAGGGTTTTTTTTCCCCTGAACTTATTTTCAAATGGTTCAGGTACCTAGACTATGTACTATAATTTTTGTTACCCATATATTCCTGCTTCCATATATTTTTGTTAGGGTTAATACGATATTAAGTGATGATATTTTTTATCTGAACATACTCTTGATTCTTCTTAAATTTAGTTGCTTTATTGCATTGTCTTTGAAAATGGAAAATTATATAACAAACTCAGTTTAATCAAATATTTATACATGACAAGGAATTTCTATTTAGCAATTTTAAGTTAGGTTTGCTTCTTTGTTTGATACTTGTAGTCAGAAGTTTACAATAACCTAGAGGCAGACAATATATCCTACTGGGGATACATTATTTGATCTTATCTACAAGTTATTTCCCAAGAAAAGCATCTTCCTGGAATGTAATGGTTCTTCAGGAGTGCACTGAGTTCGTGATCCATGTGTCTTCCCATCCAGTATTATTTTCTGTCACCCCAGAAGTCAGATCTCATGCTGTGTAATCTAGTGCATTGTCATGTACTTAGTCTTCCTGTTGCATTAATTCTTCATATCATTTCTCAGTAAATAGTTCTGTGAATGCACCCCCTGCCAACTACTTCCACCCTGCTGATGGAACCAATTCCAAAGTTTAAGATAGAAACAACTCCTGTCAAAGACAAGAGAGTTCATTACTGACATATTGTGACAGAATTTTTCTCTGCGTTTGTCGTCTAGATCAACGAATTCTCAAATACCAGATTTCTTTTTCCTACAAACCCACATATAGAAAATAAACATTTTCCTTGTAGCCTTTTTCTATGTATTTGGTAGACTGACTCCTATGTGGTCTGACTTAAAAACTAACAGAGAGCAGTGGGAACGTTTTTGGCAGGGCTGCTAGCTCCTCAAAAATGTCTCTGAGATGTTTGAATGTGAAGGTCACTCCCATTTACCTTCATTTATATGCTTGGCTCATTTGCCAGCTGATTTGTGTTATGTATGTTTACCTTAAGTCACACCTCCCTGAATTACCCTCTTGAAACTTAGATAACTGTTTTACTTACCCTGGCTACATGCTAGTGCACGTCATCTGGCTTCTCTGGTGACAAATCATGAGTGCAGAAGAGAAGATAATACATCTTCAGATACAATATTTACATACTGTAAGGAGTCTGGATGTCCTTCTGTCTCAGGAGCAGTGGAAAAAAACCCCAGCGATAGACATTTTCACATAACTTCTTTACTCTCCTACTGACTAGTTTAGGGAGGTTGCTGCTGTCAGTTCCCAAGGATCTACACATAAATAGGAACATTTTATGTTCCTATTAGATGGGAACATGGGATTTTTTCACCTTTTTTTTTTTTTTTTAATGCACCACAGTGAATGCTAAGATATACTTTTGTCTCCTGGTTTTAGGGGAAACTGTCTAACTTTAGACGTTTGTGTCAGTTTTCACACCTTATTCTTTCATCTATACTGCTAAATCCTTTTCTCTAGGCATTCTAGCTCATTCCTGAATTTTTTCGAACTGGAAAAGGAGTAAGGGAAAATAGGTTCTAAGCTACACGTTGAAGAAAGGGTAGGACAAAGGATGTGACAGGTCAACAGAAAAAGTTATTGGAGAAAAAGAATAGAAAAAATAAATTGGTATAGGAAAACATAGAATAAAAAAATAAAAAGTTAAAATGGCCACAGCTGAGTATTTCTAAAATAAAACCAAGGACAGTTAAAAAGAAATTAGAAAGATTAGGGGAAACCAAAGTAAAAAACCCAAATCTTTGAGAATCAAGAAAAGAGGATTATGTGGAGTAAGTAAGTAACTTCTAATAAAAAGTATTTAGGCAAAATTTTTAAAAAAACATGAAATTAATAATAGCTGTTAATTACATTATCAGCTTATCAGGACTTTTTGCATTAGTGGAAATACTGGAATTATATGGGATTAGCTTCTCTCAGATTCCTCCAGTAAGGTCTTTTTAGCATATTCGTGCTTGTGTCAGATGCCAATTTCAGGGTTTCTCACTCTGCATACAATTATTAGGTAGCTCAACTTCTTCTTGTGTTACATTTTTTTCCTTACTCCTTCTCTTGAAACTTCTTACTTCTTTTGACTGTTGTTCCATCTGCCTCTTTTTCTTCCTCTGGAACAAGCTAATGGTAATGTGGGAAACATGGAAAGAAACACTCCCGGGCAGGTATGGAAAAGGAAAAGAAAAGCAGTAGAAATGGTAGTTACTGGGAATTGTGTGTGCTGTGGCACACATGAGCCCATAATTCCTCCTTGTCCTGACCTTCACAACAAGGAATCAGCTCAAGCAGGCCTGCACCGAGCCGTTGTGGTCGCGAGCGCTGTTGAGTGTGATGGAATGAGTACAAACCAAACAAACAAGCTCGAGGCATGTGTGACCATATGTGTATGCATTTGGGGATGCCAGCAATGCTTACCCTGTTTTATAAAGGACCTTGTCACAGGTGGAGTGGGAGCTTTGGACAAAATTTGTTATAGAAGCCCTGCCACTGAGTCATGAGATGATGAGACCCCCTTGCTTTCTAAAATTCTTCTCTGAGGGAGAAGTCTAGGGGAGCCTGGATCTTATCTTAGCCCCAGACTATCAATAGTTTAAGTTTTGCAACTTTGTCCCACAGGTTTTAATGATGGCAAATCACATATATTTATAAAAGATGAGTTATTTATTAAGACAAATGAACAGACACAAGGTAATGGATGAAAGATCTGAATCAGAATTGCTTACTACACAGTATAAAACCAAAAGAACTACTAGTAGATTACAGTACTGCGTTAAATAGTGCACTATATCAAGGTAACTATATTAAAGCTAGCAAAAGAAATAGTACTGATTAGGAATCAAATGTAACTTACTACCAAAATGACAATAATGTGCACAGATTCCTTCACTTAATCCCTTGGGAAGTAAGTGTGAAATAGGCATTCCCACTCATGGGAGAAAATCCGCACATTTCCGGGAAAATATATGGAAGCCTTCTGCTTTGTGGAAGTTTGGTGTGACTTTTACAGTTGTAAAGTGAATGGCTGTCAGTCAGAAATCTAGCTTATCTGGTCAAATTTCATTCAAGAGTAAGAGGTTTATTGGCAGTTGGGACATGCCAGACCAGTGTTAACCCCGTGGTGACAAAAAAACCTCACTGTGAGACAGCTTGTCTTGAGTTAGCTGACCACTTAACAAACAATGGGTAAGCTCTTTGTGGAGTTAGATGCCCTGCTACAGAGCTGCAATACATTATGCATATATTATGCCTTATAAGTTTATTACTTCCACAGAGAGCTCAGGTCTAAAAGCCACTGATACCACTCCACTGTGCTCCTGCAATAAGCATGAAGGAGGATGTCAGAAACAGATCTAAATGTACTCAGTTTCAAAGTTGCTTATTAGCTCTGGTTCAATGTCAGCTGCTCTTGGCCTAGGTCTCCAGAGCACCAAGTCTTGAGCAAGCTTACTAGGTCAGTCACAGTGCCAGGCAAGAGCTGTCTCTATGTATTTTTCCAGTGTCCCAGGTAATGAGCCCTGGAGCTTAGGAGAAACAGTTGAGTTGCTCTGTGCTGTCTGAGCCCTGGAAACCTGGGACTGAGGCAGAACTAATAAGCCTTGCTAAAGTGAAGCTGACTGTATGTATTGGGATATCTCTACGTCTGACTCTACAGTACTTTTGGGTCTGGGAATGTAATAAAACTGTCTTTCATATGGCGATGGATGGTTTTATTCTCTGCTTCTGACTTGTTACATGCTCATTGTACAGAACATTTTCTTACATGAGGAATAGCTGAGTGGTAATGTATGGGGCTGTCTGTTAGGTCCCACTGTGGCTACAATAACACTAGCTGTGTTGCCTCACAGCTGGTTAGCACTCATGTTGCTAAGAAATGGTCCTTTCCTCTTCTCCTTTAGCCCTTGGTCTCTTTTTTGGGCACTGATATTTCTGTGGCTGCAAGACAGCTGAATCAGATATAGCAAAAAATAAATACCTTTGTTCTTTTTTTTTCCTTTCTTTTCTTTTTTGGTGGTCTGTGTTTCAGCTGCATTAGTTCCTGGATTGTATAACTGTGTAAGTGCTGGTGGTGGTGTAAGAGAGGTAAATATCAAAGTACAGAAGCACATACTTAGAGCTGATTGCCCTGGACTGTGTCCAGACAGCTTCTGAATATCTCCAAGGATGGAGACTCCAGAACCACATGGGCCGTCTGCTCCAGTGCTCGGTCACCCTCTCAGTGAAAATGTGTTTTCTGATATTCATATGGAAAATCCTGGTTTTGCGCCCATTGCCTCTGGTCCTGTTACTGGGCACCACTGCGAAGAGTGTGCCTCTATCCTCAGGTGTTTGTACACATTGATAGCATTCCTCCTGATCCTTCTCTTCTCCATGCTGAAGCATCCCAGCACTCTTATCCATTGCTCACTGAGGAGGTTTCTTCACTCCCTTAGTAAGCTTTGTGGCTTTTCAATGGACTGTCTCCAGTATTTCCATCCTTTTCTTATACTGGAGAAGAGCCCAAAACAGGACACTGTGCTTCATGTTTGGCCTCACCAGTGGTAAGGCAAGACAGGGCTCTGATATGTTTTATTTTTCTGTCTCCATCACATCATATAGTATACACCCAACAAGAAATTTCTATTTGTTCGGTATCAGCTGGTATTACTAGTACCCCATCACATGAGCTTCCTTTCTAAATGATCTTCTAAATGTAAGTTTGGAATTTGGGAGCAGATTAAGAACTTACATTTTTCTCTTAGCAATTTCTTCAATGGTAAAAGTGTTAACTGGGTTACAGCAAACTGCTCCTAACCTACTAAAAAGGAATGTTTTCCTTTTTTTCACAAATCAGTTTTCAAAGTCAACTATGATCAGAAAACATATATTAACAAGAAAGGCCAGAGGAAAATATTTTAGAAAGAGAGAGAAAAAGGTTTCTCCCTCAAGGATAGACTGTAAATGTGAAGATTTTTGACAGTTCCAGGACAAATTTTTTTGCCTTGTCTTTGATAGGCAACATCTCTGGTCAATCTGAGATCCAGCTGGATAGAAATCTATCTCAGTGGGTGATTAAAGTTTCCTCTTTTTTCCTAGTGGCATTAAACAATGCAGAAAACAACTGACAAAGAATCAAACAAAGAATCAAAGCCTTATGTGAAGACTGTAGAAGTTACACTGTTAAACTTGCAAAAAAGCTTTGGCTATTCTCCTAGCAGACCAAGAAAATGGGGAAGAAAATCTTTTCTTTTCTTTTGAAAAGGTGACATATGGGACAAACACAATAAAGTCAACTAAAGAAAAAGGGTTAGAATTTCCTAGAATTACTCCATGAAAATAACCCAACAGAAAGGTGTTTTTCATTTGCTTTTCATTTAGTTTGTTTTTGATTCTTTGCACCTTTTTTCCCTCAAGAAGTAGATCAATTTACTGGTATGGAATAACTACATGAAACTAAACTCACAAACATAAATAATTCTGTGTTTTCTTACTTAACAGCTAGAAACTAGAAATGCTCAAAAGTGAAAGAAAAATGCTGAGGCATAGACTACTGTATTTTTTTTAAAAACATAATTTATTCCAAATAATTAAAAAAAAAAAGGGCAGGATTCTGAATAATCGGAACCTGTTTTGCTTTATGTCATTTAAATCGAAAACCAGTATGTTTGTTCATTTTGTTTTCTTTTTTTTTCCCACCCAGTTTCATTCACTGATTTGATAAAAATGCTAACTACAGCTGTAGACATTGTTTTCTTTAATGTAGTCAAATAAATTTGGCTAAAAAGTTTTAACCTACCATCCAAAACAAAAAGTTGATGCCACCAAGACAAATGAATTGGTGCTTCATTTTCTACACCTCAAAACCAAAATCCAAAATCGAAGGTATCTTCGATATCTATCTATCTGCACTGCTGCCTGTGTATCTTATTCAGTGTATAAGGATAGTTTCTTGTCAAATTACCTACTAGATATTAGGTGGAGTAGAGGTAGTCAAAAAAGGTTTCCTTGAAATCCTACCTCTCCTGAAAGGTTAGGCACTTAAATTATTTGGGACAATTTACCTTGAATCTTTTTATGATCATGAACATTTAATAACCACCCTTTCAGAGAAAGGAACCATTTGCTCTCCACTTTGAAAAAAAGCAGTGCATACATCAATTCCTTTCATTCCCCAGTATCAATGTGAGCATGAAGTGAAAGGTCTGGTTAAACTGCTCTTTCTCCTGAGTATGGGAAAAAAGGAGGATTCAAGGTTATGCTTGTACTTTCCCTGTTCAGATTGAAAAGATCATCAAGAAAAGATTGAGGACTGCCTATACTTCTTCTATAGATTAACATTCAAAATTGAGGGTACCATGTACTGAGAACAGAAGAAAAATCTGTTCCTAACTTAGTGGATGAAGAATTCACATGAGAAACAGGTGTTCTTGTATTTTCTCCATTGAGGGTTCTTTCTCAAATTCTTTTTTTTTTTAAATTTAGTATCTTGTAATAAGAAATGCAGTTTGTGTCTCTTGTTGAGATCAAACCAAAAATACTTAAAAGGAAAATCCCATGTAATGTTCCATTTCACAATGCCTCTGAATTGCTTTCTCATGTTTTGAGTCTTATGGAAAAATATAAGTGACCTACTAGATCAAGGAAAACCATGTAAGTTACACTTGTAGAGCAGTAAACAACATCCTAGAATACAATAAAAATTAAATCTAAGAGACAGGTTTCCTCTAAATTCATTCACTTTCAACCAAAAACTTACTTTACACCTGTAAATGTGAAAGAGAATTAAAGAATGCTAAATAGTGTAAGTTCAAGTAAGTGGACTGTGTACCACCATTTACTCTACTATAATTTGATTTCCCCCCATTAGGACAAAGAGTAACTATAGTGAACACCCGATTTCAGAAGGAAAACCAACTAATATGGCCCAGACACTGTCCTTGATCAGTTATGTTCCACTTACAAGTCTAGTTTATGTCATGTTTATTCATATGTACATTTAGATGACGAGGTCCTCGTATTGAGTTAGAAAGCTATTACTGGAGTATTTTTAAGACTTACTTTTTTATTAATCTTACTCATGACCCATCTGCTTCTGATGCCCACACTGATTGGCAGAAAACATATTCCTTAAGCTTTACTTATCATATATGCTGAGCTAAATTTTTTGCTGAAACTGAACATTAAAAAGCACACTGAATTACATATAAATATAAATCAGGTTTTTTTACAAAGAATACTCCTGCGGTTTGTTTTTTTTTGAATGAAATACAAATAATAGAAAGATGGCACTACAGATGCTACTTTGGTTTTAATATTCTGTATAGAAAAATCTATCAGGAAGTTTGAATTCTTCAAGTCCATTCATTCATGGACTGGTAACTGAAGTGAGTAATTTTGCATTGGTGGTGTAATGAAGCCTTCTTATTATTTCATCGTTTAGGAATAATGAAAATTTGCAATGATATTAATGATCATGAAAGTAACTTACATCAAAGCATAAAGAATTCAGGGAGACAAAAAAGGCATAACCTGCCTAATTATTTCTCACTAATAATTCTGTGACTTGAAGTTTGAATAGACAACGGTTATTCCTTCTGCATAAGTACTGTCATCAGTAGGGAATGTTAAAAACGTTGCTATTTTAACAAGTTGAAATGACATAAGTAGGCTTAACTATAAAAAACATACATATTCATTACCTTTACTAACACTTTCACCGGTAAGCTAGGAAAGAATATAGTATTTTTTCCCTTATCTTTTCACACTCAAGTTTTACTTTTCATTGGTTAGTCAATCTTATTATAAGCAACCTTGCATTGTTTGCAGCTTAATGATTTAACTACTTTTATCAATCCATATAGATGTGTGCTGATTTCACATATCAGTTAATGGCTGACAGAACATAACACATTGACCATTCTTAATTTTCTCTTTAAATAACAGAATATATGACCTTAATTAACATATAATCTTGCACTTCACAGTAACGAAATGGAGACTTTTTTTCAAAACAGATTATTCTAGTGGAATATTATGTGGACATGAATTGGAAAATGAAATCAAATCACCTCATGGCAACCGAAGTCTTTATTTTGAAGGCAGTGTAAATGTTGTCACAGAATGGTAACAAGAAATAATGATTGTTTTCAAAATTCCTACAACACAGCAGTACAAACCACTCAGAGTTCAACCATCTGTGGAACTAGTCCTTGGAAAACCCTTTTACTTTCAACAGAGGTGATATAATCAATTTCTGATTTGAGCTGCAGTTACAACCATATTCATTTAAAGTCAAATGAAGTACTTCCCAGTAAAAAAAAAAAATAAAAGGAAGTACTGTCTATCTATGATGTAGAATTTTGATGTTATAAAATTTTTGACTTATATTAGCTTTTGAACAAATAAATACTGGTGCTTGAAACATGAGAAAGGCTCATATCCCATGCTCAATTTATGAGCATTCTTAACTCATAGTATTTGAGTAGTCCTACTGAATTCAACAAGGTGATTCAAGCTCTCCTATTGGTTTTGGTTTTTTTTTATATTAAGCATAAGAACAATAAACCATGATGCTGGTAAGATTAAAATAAAAAGTATTAGCGATATTACTGGAGATGGTAGCCGATTTTTAGAGAAATATTGTAACCAACAGAAGATGTACAGACTGACCCTGTAAATCATACTTTTCAATTTGTAGAGGTCAGAGGTTTCTTGCTTTCCTGAGCAAGATATTCCATTTTTCCCACTGTTTCTATCTACTTGCCATTTTCTTACATGAATTTGTCTACTTGTCCTTATTTTAACTCAAACATACTTTTAGAATTCACAACATCCTGCAACTGTGAATTCTACATGAATTACACACTGTGTGCAGTGTCAGAAGGAATCAGTGTTAGCTCATTCTGTCTACACAGGAATCTCATCCCATGTATATTCCTAAACTGGAAAGACAATTTGGTGGTCATTGCTGAAATTTAGTGAGCTGGACCTTTGCAAAGTTACCTATATCTGGATAAACAGGAAGAGAAAGAACTGTACTTGTACTCTTTTTTAATATAGATGGGATTGTAAACACCTTGAATTGATGATAAGTTCACATATATATAGAACAGTAATGGTCTATTTTTTCCTTAAGTTGTGCTGTTTATACATTTCTGTTTTAATACTAAGATTCAAATTCCGATAAACTTTTGCAGGTAGAAGAACATCTTGTTCAAAATTTCTCAATTACCTATTGATGGAAGTTCCTTGACTTTTGTTTGGGCAATCCAAGAAACAGAATTCTAAAGAGTACTGAAAATTTCTTCTGGAAAAAAGAAAGGCCTCTTGAATATTGCTGAAATTCATCTTTGGATGAAGTTACCTTGACTGGTAAAGCATTTGGCACTGTTTCCCACAACATCCTCAAATCTAAGCAGACAAATTGAGTTACCTAAGTACACGGTGAGGTGGATTGAAAACTGGCTAAATAACCAGACCCACTTGGTTTTAATCAGCATCATAAAGTCCAGCTGGAAGCAAGTCACTGGGGGCATAACCCATGGGTTTATGCTGAGGACAACATTTTAATACCTTTGTTAAAGACCAGGATGCTGGGACGGAGCACATCCTCAGCAGGTTCTCACAGGTAACACAAAACTGTGAGAAATAGCTGGTGGATGGTCGTGTTGCCACCCAGAGGGGCTTAGACAGGCTGGAGAAATGGGCTGAGAGGAAACTTGTGAAGTTCAGTGAAGGGAAATGCAAAGTTCTCTTCCTTCCAACTCCAGACACCAGGATGCTCTGAGTGCCAAGTGTCTGGAAAGCACTTCTCAGCCTACAGAGAACTTTAGGGTTGTGGTGGACAGCAGAAATCCTTTCTCATAGCAAAGAGGGCCAAAAGTGTCCTGGACTGCATTAAGGAGATTGCTACCATCAGTTCAGGAGAGGCAATCCTTTTGTTCTCAGCACTGGTGAGACTGCATCTGGAGTGTTGTGTTCAGTTCTGAACTGCTGAGTATGAGAAAGACATAGACTTACTGAAGTAAGTCCAGCATAAAGCCTTTGTGGTAAGGAACTGGAACCTCTTTCATATGAGAAGAGCCTGAAAGCTGGCACTGTTCAGTCTAGGCATGGAAGACTCTTAGAAAATATACTCAGACTCTGCCTGAACTGGGGAGCTGGACTGGATAATTTCAAGAGGTCCTTTCCAACATAAATGATTCTATGATTCCATGATTCTTGAACCTCATGATGTTTCTATTGATCCAGTCCTCTGCTTTCTGAGGTTGCTCTGAACTGATACTTCGCCACTTATTTTGTCAGCTACTCCACCCAGCTGAGTGCCCCTAAAAGCTTTCCTGATGTTGCACTATCATTGTTCAGTTAGCTAACAAAGATGTTGAAAAAACGGGCCTCACTGTTGACCCCTGCATACTCTGCTTGTCAGTGGCTGTCATCCGGACATTACACTGTTGCTCATATTCTTCACAAACAGGGATCCAACAGGTTTTCTGCATGCCTAAATATCCATCAATTCATTCAGCCTTTGCAGATCTCTTCAGCTTCTGTTTTATTTTCTGTTATTTTGTATACATAGGACAGAACATAGTGTATAAAGGTGAAATGCGTTGGCCAGTAAGCACTGCTTTCCTTATGAAGAAAAGGAAAGAGAGAAGTGAAAATATTATCACTGTTTAATTAGTGACTTCTTTAAAAAAACCTGTCAATTTAATTTCTACTAGAAGAAAATAGCATAGGATTTGTTCTATTTACTTGGTTATAAGCATTCTTAATGACTGACAAGTTAACAGCTTGTATGTATTCTTTTTTTTTTAATGTAGTGCAATTAAGATTGTAAAACTAATTAAGGAAAAGAAATAGTGGTATTCTCTATGTATTGTTTCCTTGAAAGAGATTTAAAAAATTTGGTTGAGCTACGTATGTGATACAGAGAATAATGGGGTTTAGATGGCCTACCAGAGTGCGTAATTAGCCAGGTAATGTGGAATTCTGTGACAATTTCTAAAGTCTGTTACTGAGAATAATGTTAGTATTTTGTCACGGTATTAAAGGCTTAAAAGTGGAGAACAAAAAGAATTTCCAGTAAAAAAGGTTAATGAGACTTACACAGGTAATGTGCATGGAGCTTAAAATGTAGTACTTGCGACATTATACTCCTTGTGGAAACAGGGAATGGTCATATGAGATCATTCTTAATTTAGAGCCATAAAAAGGGCATACAAAGTACTATACAACTACCAAAGGCAGAGTCTAGACATGTGATGCCTCAGGGACAGTTACATGCTGGCTACAGAGCCATTAAAACTCTTGAAAAGAAAAGTTTTATTAGATTTTATGCCTTGGCTCAGCATTGGCAATGTGTAGATCTAAATATCTGTCCAGGCCAAATGAAAAAAAAGGAAACAACACTTAATCTCCAAAACAACACTATCAGTTATATTTTGTAACGGCACCACAGTCATCAGAATTCCTAGGTAGCTTATAATTGGAAGGACAGGGGATGAGAGCCAAGGCATAGTATAACCTAGTGATCATGATTCTCTTTCAGTTTTAAATCAATATAATTTATAAATGATACGGGGAGGCAACAGGCCTCCACAGTGAAAGGAAGCTCAGAAATATTATCTGTCAGTATTCTCTTTGAGAAGAATTGTCTTTCTGATCCTAGCAACCATT
Organism: Gymnorhina tibicen; assembly: GCA_013399875.1. Classification (NCBI taxonomy): domain Eukaryota; kingdom Metazoa; phylum Chordata; class Aves; order Passeriformes; family Artamidae; genus Gymnorhina; species Gymnorhina tibicen. Next base: position 93,125 of record VXAZ01002277.1, on the reverse strand, counting down.
CAGTCACATTGTAAATTCAGTCAGCCTGATGCAAGCCCTTTTCATTATAATAGCTTAAAGTAAGATTTACTGCTAATAGTAGTGATGTACATTTCTGCTTTTCATCGTTTTACACATTTTGAGCAGATTTTTATGAGTGTTTAGACATATCAAGATAAAGGAAGTCATCTAGTGGGATTTCTGTGGCATGACTTACATGCACAACAGTTTCTAAATATCTAGAGAATTTCTATCTACTTAAATATTTTAAAGTCTGACCCAGTTTTGGAAGCATGTGGCAAAGAACTGAAAAATGAGCATCATGAAGAAGGTGGGTAAAAGATAATTTGTCTTTTCTAGACAAGAACTAGAAAAGCATTGAAGCATAGTGCCTGTTCATAGCCTGTGGAACACTGTCAAAGGGAATTGCAGATTCAAGCTTTCAAGATTCAAGGAGTTTGGACAAGTATTCAAGGGCTGATCAAGTGTTGGTCACTATAAAGAATATTTAACGGGTATAAGAAAACCCTCAATCCATGGATGGTGTTTGGGAGCTGACAAGAATCTTAGACTGACAGAGTAGTGGGAATTGATAAACATCATATGTTTATCTAGATATTTCTCTTCATAGGAGTCCTCGAGGAGTCACTTATGGAGAAAGTTTATTGGGCTGATCTGGTATGGACATACATATACAAATGCAATTGTAGTCCTGACCACCACATGAGTTACTGGAAAAAAAGCAAAGCGTGACTCTTAGGAACAAAGGTATGCATATCGTGCATAAAAAGTCTGACGTTTAAGAAGGACAAACTAGTTATCTCTTGCCAGCAAACAAACAGAGAAAATCTGCCCATTCTATCACGGGATGAAGGGGCACTTGCTGCACTCCCCAAGGGGTCTACAGAAGGAAGCAGCAGGGAGGGAAAGGAAATGTATCTTCAGAGACCCAAGCAGGACAGCAGTCAGGGAACCATACCCTCTGCATGTGCCCCACTCACTGCATTTGGCTCTGGCCTTACTGAGAAAGGTTGAAATGGTCAGCATAAAATGCCCCCAAGAAGTAGTGGACTGGGGAGCATAATACTAGGGGGAAAAAAAGGTAGAATCTAAGAAGGATTTTCTCTTTAAAAGATGTAAGAAGATGATTAATGAGCTTTTCTGTAATAATTCGATTATGTGGACTCTTAGACTGTTAGAATATTAATTGGGCTAGTGATAAATTCCTGGCTCATATGAGAGGTGTTTTGCTGATGTATAATGAATTTCTGAGAATTTCAAGAGCAGAAGCTCCACCATAGGGCTGATGTAACAAAGTCCATGGCTGGGCACAGCCAGGGTGATTACAAGGACTGCAGCCTCACCCTGGCATACCTCCTGGCATTAATAATGAAGAAAAATCTCTTAGAGGCAGTCTTGAAGAAAGTCCCCCATTCTCACTGTGTAGTAACTTCAGTTTATGTATTACTCCAGAGGCCAGTCTTTCTGTTTTCATCTAGCCTTACACTTCCAAGCCTTTGCAGCTGAGTTATAAGATGATTACAGATGCAATTTGAGTACTTTGGTGATAACGTGATACAACGGTGATCTGCCTGTTTGAGATATGTATGTTTCTTTTGCAGGTCTGTGCGGCCACAGCAGCCAAGTTTCTCATCAGAATGTTTATATTATATGAAGAAAGAGCCAAAATATTTGCGTGATTGCCTTAAGAACCAAGTACTGGGGTATTTGCTTGCTTGTTTTATTAGTGCCCCATGAATTATTGAAGTGTTTTACTTTTGAAAATACCCCAAATTTTTCAAGTTCTGTGGAGGGGATTGTTAATGCAGTAAGTGGAACCTTGGTGAGAGAGATCCGTGCTTTACAGAAGATATCTATCACTTGTGGCATACTGTGGAACACTTTGTCTGTATAGAATTAACCATAATGAAAGCATAGAGAAAAGACAAGTGGAGATCAACCATTTTATCTAAGAGCAGAGTGGCTGATTCCTCTTGTGCCCCTATTCCCCATGAGAAAATCACATTGCTCAGGAATCTAGAGCAGCTGTATTTTTAACTAGCACTGCTGAGGCATTGATCTCTCACTGCCACCAGGCTTTTATAATTTTTCTCCTAAGTGAGATAGGATGATAGTTGCTCCTTCACGTATAAGCTACTTCCTCATCTTGTAAAGTCATTAATTCCCTTTCCTTATTGCATATGAATTCATCTTGAGGGCCTGACAGTCTTTTTCTATCTTTTCGCTCTCTCTTTCCCTTCATTCTCTTCCAGAGATCTTGCTTTCTGCCTGAGGTTGTCTGAGTGCTTATGGATTATCTGCTTCTCTACAGCAAACTCTCTTCAGTTACATTAAAAAAAAAAGCAAAAAAAAAAAAGCCCAAAACCTAAAAAAAACCTAGCAGATTTGTTAGACAGTCTGCTTTACCATACCGATTGTCAGATAATTATTTTTTTATTATTTTTTCTGTTAATAAGTATTTCGTGAAAAGAAATTTTGTCAGTGACCATGTTTACTATGGTATCAGAAAAATTTCACACACAATTTTGCCTACGGAAGTCAGAAATTTATATTTGGTAATTTTTAACAAGCAATGTTGTGGCTTACAGACACAAGAACACAGTTTAAAAATCCACCTAGAAATGACTATTTTTGTCATCAAAATATTCTGAAAGTGGAATGATAAGTTTCATTTTCAGTTAAAAAAATCAGTGAGACTTTTTAGACCATGAATTATCTGAGAGATAGCACTCTCTGTTTTAGAGACTGAAGAGAACTACGTATTTCCATGTAATCCATGAGTAAAACCAAGATATGCTAATTTATGCCAAAAATCTATATATTGATTTTATGAGCATTTAGGATTGTTTACTATCTATCATACTTCCTTATAGAAAATGTAATTATTTCCAAGGTATTTTATTACAACCTCTGAATGGCAGTTTTATTAGATTAGAATCAGAACACAAGGGGGCTCCCTTGCTTTACTTTTTTGGATTTTCTTGTCATACTGATATCGTACAAAACATGGTTTTCCTTGGAATTATCCAGGACACTTTTTATAAACCTATAAAGGTGATTGAAGGGTAGGTTATTCTACTTTGAGAAAGAGAAATTTAATCTTCTAATTTTTTTTTCTTTTGTTCAAAATCTATAATTTTTCCTTAATTCAGCTTCCCACAAAACAATTACAAAAATGAAACCCTGTTCACTAATACATATTAAATCTAATATGTATGAAGACATTAATTTCAAAATTTTTTTTAACCAGGTGGATGAGGTTAGTCCAATCTCTGCAAACGTTGTCTTCTACGTATGAACGTTCCTTGACCTATGATGAAGCATTCCACTTTTGTAAAATGTTAATTGCCTTTGCCAAAGTAAATTGAGTGGGTTAAATAAAACATTTCACTATTACCTGAGCAAGACTGACTCCTCTTTTACTATGAGGAATAAAACCATTACTCTTGTATGACAGAGTTGCTTTGCCAGAGAAAAATAAGCTTTCCACTTCCTGTATTTCATCTGATTGCCTGTACATACACTGAAGGTGATGGCTTCTTCACAAAGGAACAGATGAGGGGTTTTCTTGCTTGGATCTGTTAAAGCATGCACTCCCTTTGTCTCTTTGACCTCCTGTGCGGAAAAGAATTGTTCTTCAATGCCTTCTTCTGGTTCAGATTACGCTGTGCTTGCATTTCAGGTAGAATATAGCTCTTGTTTTTAGTAATATTGCTTTGCACCCTTACATCACCATGAGAAAGACAGAACAAATTTCCTCCCTAGACATTTCAACTTAATTTCTTCCTCAGGAGGAAGAAAACTCATCAACAAAAAATAGCTGGTTTTCCCTTTTATGCTCTTGAAGCATTCGTTGACTAATATTATCCCAAATAAATTCTGACGTTTTCAATGATGCTGAGAAAAAACAAAAAACACGCTAATAGTGAAGTGATTCTGAAACTTATGCAATGAAAACAATCGTGTCCATTCTAGGTATATCAGGTAAGCAGAAAAAAAATCATATTTCTGCAGAAAGAAAAAAGTGAAATAAACGTCAAGAAAAATATTTGCAAGTCTCTCAGATCAAAAACAAGAGTGAATTTATCCTGGTTTTACAGAGATGTTAGAGAATTTATTAATTTGAGTTTGATGATGGATATATAAGATGTTTCTAAAATGTTGGCTCCCTCTAAGAGATGAAATTCTCTTTGAGAGAAACCAACTTCAAATAACTTACCTGTTGAGGTGCTGTTTGGTTTGAGGCATTTATTTTTGCAAAAGCTCTTAGAAGTTTTAGGTCCCTCTGGGGTCTTAAAGCTTGTGCTGAGCTGGATAAAATATTTGAAAGTGAGGAAAGAAATATAGTCTAATAACAGTTACAGTTACTAGGCAAAGCCATGCTTCAGCCAGGAAAACAAACTCTGGACAGATTGTGGCTTGTTCACAAAATGAAGGTAGGCCATTGCATTACCCCTTTCCTGCCCCACCCTCCTGCCCAAATGAGATTAGTTCTATCAATAGAAGTAGACATGCTCTGAATAATAGCTTTGTGATTTGTATTTATCTACCCATAATATTCTAGCTAAAAAGGTCCATCACTGCATTTTTCCTTTAGACATTTTCATTAGGTTCATAAGACCTTTTGCCAGAAAAAGGAATTCAGGCTTGTACACAACATTTTCTCTTTTTCTGTATCACATGGGTTTTGACAAGTCCATTAGAAAAAAATTTACAGTTTGAAATATAATTTAGGATTGAGGACCAAATGCTGAAACCCTTAACGAAACTCTTACTCATGTTAGTTACCAAAGTATGGACATGGAGAACTTTCTTTTTAAAGGTTCCAGATTATAGAAAAACAATTAGTCTACACTAAAATGCTGTAGCTGAAACCATACTATCCTGTGTTTAAACCACAGTCTATGACTTCTAACTGTAGTTTCTTTGGTTAAGCAAATTCTATTCACAGAATAGAAGGACTATTCATGTCCTGTCAAAAAATAAGCAGCGTTTAGCTGATTGCGTTCATACACGTGAGCATGTCAAATGCTTGATGATAAAAAAGCCAATAGCATAACAGATTCACTCCAAGTACCTGGAAGAGTTGAGGCAGGCTTTTTTATGAGTTGTAACTGAGCCCATCCAACCTCCCCATCACATGTGGAAATAGGTTGTTAAATTGGTTAATGATATATAAAAATACCTTAAGCTTTCTTTAGACAACCAGAAAGTATTCTACAGATTGTTTAGCAGAAGATATGCATGCTGGCAGAAAAGGGATAAAATTGAAGTATTCCTGCTTTCACTTTTCCTGACTACTGACTTATCACATAATTTGACACAGAGATGTTACTGTAGGTAATTGTCCTGATAATTCAACTATTCCAGTAAGGATTAATCTTATATATTCAATTACAGTGCTCTTGCCCCCACAGTGTTAGGCTCCAGTAAAATACCAATTGGATTAATCCATCTGTCAGCTGAAGAAGCTGACAAGTTTAGAGGTGGCAATAGGAATCCGTCACGTTTCTTTGCTTTAAGTACCATTTGTTTACAGTGTATGGATTTGGTGAGCTGAAGGAGTCCCTGCACTGAAGTCGAGCAGCTGAGCATATCTGTGCTCAGATTTCCTTCTTGGATGGCCAAATCATAGTTCAAATGACTTGGCTTCTTCTGTGCGCAATCAATCATGAGCTGTTCAAGCACCAATGGCTCATCAGAACACCAGGTTCCTGGAACAAAAGCAGCTTCCCACTCAAGCCTTTTTGCCTGAAGCTTATGCTCCATCCCCTATTACGTGGTTCCTTTTTTATTGTTTTGTTTCAGCCTCCTCTCTGGTTACTCAGAATTAGAAGTCACTGTTGCAAAGTTAGTGAGAGAAGAACTACCAGTCTGGCAGTGTCAGGACAATGGAGCAGCAGGGTGACTTGACTGATCTGTTGGCTTTCTTTATTGTAGAGCTTAAAACAGGTTCTCATGAATTAAGAGAATAGATCAAGGTATTCTCTTTTACAATTCGCTTTTAAAAAAGTTTGTCACAGTTTTTAAGAACTGTCAGCCAGATTTAACGAAAAGTTACCTATAAGAGGACAGGAACACTCACTGACTGAGGTTTTCACTAGACTCCTTTAGAGTTACAAGGTTTATCTTGACCAGTCCTAACATGTATCTCTCTGTGAATTTGCATTTCTTTTGAAAACTCTCCTTGGATTCTTCACTATTAAATCACTAAAACCACACAAAAAAGCAATTCCAGCAATTTATCATATTCGACTTTTGGAGTCTGTAATTCCCCAAAGTGTACTGTAGTAAAGCATGAAATGCTAATTAAAAGCACTGGCAACCTGTTTCTAGTTTTGGATTGTAAAAAACCCCTTGTTTATGGTAATGCAAACTAAAATAAACTTGTAAATAGATATACTCCTTCAGTAAGTGAATGACAGAACTGAATTGATACAGCTCTGTTGAAATTCACAGGGTTACCTTATTTTCGTGACCCAAGAACCTCACCTTGAAAAAATTTCAAACCGTATTATATTTTTAATTCCTCTTACCAACTAAGAATGATTTCAGAAGACAAGTCTACAGGGTGAAGTCCAGTAGAAAAATTTCTGAGTTACTGAAGAGCTGGCATGTATTAAAGACATTGTACAAGAATGTCTGGATCACTTCCTACCTGAAGTCTACAACCGTAGCACTATTGTGAATATGAAATTGTGCTGCACCCTTGTAAGCTTTCCCTGTAAACTGAGCTTACAGACTTCAGCTCGTTGTTATTTAAATGTAGCTATAGTATTTACAGGACTAAGTTGCCACAAAGATAAAGCATTTTGGAATCATCACAAAATGTCTTTGTACACAGTTATACAGATGTGTCTAAAGTGTGTATGGCCTGAACTTTAGTGTTATTTTTACATACTTTCATATAATGAAGAGTGTCATGGCTGTATAAACAACTATCTAATGAAATATTCTTGGCTGAAAAATAATTTTAGAACACGTAAAAAACATCGCACTCCTATGCCAGATGGTGAAATCTATGTCATATAATTCTCTATTTAACTGTGTGTTATATTGCAGCTTTCAATAACCTGGCATGTGGGAGGCTGGCTGAAGCCCATCATCCAGAAATACAAAACCAGTTATTTTGGGGAAGTGTTATGGGAAAAACTATTGAATGTTTCTCAAAACATAAAGGTTAAAACTGTCAGTTATATGTAACAGGTTGACAGTGTCATTAGAATTCTATAGGGATGTCTTAGAGAGATTTTGGCAGTATATCAGAGAGTGAAGAAATAGTGATTGAATATGCAGATTTTTTGAAACTGTCTACAGCCTAAGCTGCTATACTGAAAACAAACTTCCATGTGCTTGCCAGGATTTAAAAAAGAAGTATTGTGGAGAACTGAGCTGCAGTCATTGATGAAACAGTTTGAGGTAATTACAGGGTGTTGCAGTATTGCAGAGCAAACTTGTGCAGTTTATGGATTTCAGACTGTAGTTGCAGTGGACATCAAATAGAGTATTAGAGCAAAGTACGGTTAACAGACCTTGGATTATATGAACTTCAAAATGGTGTAGACTCATCACTTGATATTAAGGACTCCATATCCTGAAAGGGAATTAAAACTTTTTTAAAAAATCAAATAGATCAACTTCTAAACTTTTTCTAGTTGTACTCGTAGTATGCTCTAGTAATTTTATCCTTTATGGAAGGATAAAATCAGTTTGCAATTCTGAATGGAGATATAAAAACAAAATATAACTGTTCGTTATTATAGTGCTTGTATTTCCATATTAAATTTTGGATATATTTCTACCTATTATTTATAAAGGAGATGGATCAATACTTAATGCAGATCCATGGAATACTGTAGTATGTATATGCAGTATTCCATTTCTATGACCAAACAATCCTTTTTATGCATCAGGCTGGAAGGACATTGCAGTTTAACACTATTTGAAATGTTCTTTGACAAGCTGTGGTTCTAGCAGGCATCATCATTTAGCATTATTGCAGTTAACTCCTCTTGTGGGTATATGAGTAAGTTATTAAGCTTGCAGTGATGCTGTTTCTAGAAAGTTTTCACTTGGAACCTAAAAGCTTCCAAGTGAAAAAATTATTTCAGAGAGTAGAAGAAAGAAGTTTTACTGTGTGGTTCAAGCCATTTTTTCAGCTTTTTTTTTCTTGAGAACTGAATGCTCAAGCTGGACTGAGTTCCCTGGAGAAGTGGCTTACCTACTCTATATGGTATTTGATTCTCTCATTTCAGTAGTAAAGACTTCAATATAGGAAGGTAACCTCACTTTGAAACAGAACCTTTGTCACATCCTTCAGAGTATTAAAAAAAATTCATAGTAAAGACTTACTTTTGATTTGAAATAGTATGTACAGTCAAATGACTACAGAAATAACTGAAGAGATTAAGTAAAGTCAGTGCTATATTAAATTAAATTAACACCACCTGTAATTAAATTTATAAATTAACTTCATTGTTTTGTTTTCTTCAACAAAAAGACTAATACTTTCACTTTTCATGGCATTTAAAAATAATATTTATCAAGAAAATTTTTATTTTCATTCTTTTCATTCCCCTTTTATTTCTCTTTTCTTTGTATAAGATCTGGAGGCTGTAGTAGAATGTATATCAAGGAATTTTGCTGATGATACTAAATTAGGAGGAGCTATGGATTCCCTCAAGGGTAAAAGAGGCCTTACAGAGAGCTCTGGATAGACTAGGGAGCTGAGCAAAGATATGATCTAGTGGGTGGCATCCCTGCCCATGGCAGGGTAGTTGAAACTAGACGACCCTTAAGTTCCCTTCCAACCCAAACCATTCTATGACTCTGTGATTCTACAGATCCATTATTCTATGACCATATGAAGTTCAACAAGACAAAATGCCAGATTCGGCACCTTGGGCAGGGGAATCCTGGTTGTACATACAAATTGGGGGATGACAGGCTGGAGAGCAGCCCCGCTGCAAGAAGCAGGTCTCTTTCAACTTGTGATAGTCTATGATTCATCCCAGGTCTAGTTTGCTTTTCTTGTTAAAGAGTACATATTTACTTGGAGAAATCCTATCCTGTGCTGAGGAGGAAAGGTGACTGACTACATTAAGCTTAGCAATAGGTTTTTAACTTCTGGCTTCTCCCTCCCTCCCTCCTCTCCCCACCCTTCCATTTCCGATAATGGCTTTAGAATACCTAGCTAGATTTAGGTAAATAACTGCAGCATTAAGGCAGAGAATTCAGTGTTTGAGCTAGAAAATTCAGCTTCTTTCTGCATTCTGTTCAGTGCTGTATAACCTGATATTTTCTTACTGCGACAGATAGGTGAAAATTATTTGAGTCCCAAAAAATATTTTGGCCAGTGATATTAGCTTAGCCAACTCATACCAGGAATGCTTTACCCCATAAAATTGACATTATTCAGTCATTTCTCTTCATTGTTTTGTTACCAAAACTTTTTATTATTTGAATAGTTATTAAGAATTGGTCTTTCCAGAAGTGGTAAACAGTACGTTGTTTACATGTGCAGTGACTCAACAGTAGTCAGCAGCTGATGATTCATTATCATATGCTACAGTTTCCACAATTTCTGGCAATTATTAGTTAAGAATTTTGATCCAATCTTAAAAGACAACTTACGAGTTCATGAATATTCTGAAGGCGAAGACCCCAGGCAGGGTTCATTTTACTTGGCTTTAAACTTGTACAGTTGGGATGTCTGCCCTTAGCTCTGCTTCTGTTCAATTGAGAGAAATATGTGCATCTCTTGCATAGTTCATCTGACCAAATGTAGCTGATCCCCCTAAAATGAGATGAGCTGTACTGTAGAAGTTGTAGTTGCTCCCCGTGTTCTATAAAGGGGAATCTAGACAGATGATCTGAGATACACTGTCTGCACTAAAATACAAATAGAAATCCTCCTACCCCTTCCATGACAAGCCTGACCAGTTCGCCCTTTCAGTTCACAAACCCTGAGATGGAGTGTCTCTTCTCCAATTCAGGCTTTCCTTGTCCTCCATTCCTTCACTAACTTTCTTTAGATGGTTCAAAGCCACAACTTGAAAACTCCCTCATACATCGAGATGCTAACATTTCAGTGATGAACATACCTTCTAGATCAGTTTTTACTCTTTTGCCTGTGTCTGATGGAGATGTCTCTGCACTTGTTGGTGCCAAAGTTCTGCTAGAGAAGAACAATTTTTGAAGATATTTCTAGGCTGTGAGGATGGAGTGTGGTTGATCTGACCAACAGTATGTGATGTAGTAGCATTTCAGTCCACAGAAACTCTGCCCTTTGTATTCATGTACTGATACAGTGGAAGTCAATAGCATATAACATTTTATTTCTCTGATCAGGAAACTGTACTGAGTCTGTCTGGGAAAGAGTTAACTTTCCTCATAGCAGCACTTAGACTGCTAGGTGTTGTGTTTGTAACTAGAACAACGTTGGTAACACTCCAGTGTTTTGGTGAGCAGTGCTGCATGGAACAGCTGAGCAGTGCTGCATGTAACAGCATCTGTGCTGTCTCTTCTAACTTGCCCTCCAATGGCCTCTAGGCTGAGGGTGAGCAAGGCTGAGAGGGAACACAGCTGGAACAGCTGACCCAAGCTGACCAGAGAGGTGCTCCTTACCAGATGACATCGTGCTCAGCATGAAACATTAAGAGAAAGAAGGAGTGGAGTGGGAATTTGTTAGTAAGGCATTTGTCATTAAGGGATTTTTCTTCTGGAGCAACTGTTATGCATATTGAGGCCCTGCTTCCTAGGAAATGACTGAGGAAGTTGAGAATAAATCTCTTTTTCCTTTGGTTCTCAGCATTGCTTTTGCTTTTCTTCGTTAAGCTGCTTTTGTCTCAACCCACAAGGGTTTTTTTATCACCTTACTTTTTCCCCTTTGTCCTGCTGAGGAGGGGAAGAGATAGAGCAGCCTGGTGGACACCTGAAATCCCACCAAGATCAACTCACTGCAGGACCCAAAAATTGTTACTCAATTTTCAAAGAGAAGAAGATGATGATTTTGCTAGGGAAAAAATATTAGCTGCAAATCGTTTATTCAACTTTAATTTTCAGATGAAACAGGAATAAGTCATTTAAGCTCTCACAAATTTTAAGCTGCCTTGAAGCTGTGGACACTTAAAAGTTTGTTCTTTTTAAATGTCTATGTTTAATTAATAACCATCTCTTACATATATATCATAAATAGTTGGCTTCTCTTTATTTCAAACTATGCTCAAAGTTTATTACTTTCTAGTGAAAAAGTGAAAAATTATCTTTCATATGTTAAAATAAACTGAAATTGATGACCCTGAGACATATAATATAAATGGAAGCAGAACAGAAAACCTAGTTCTGAAAGTTGCTTCATAAATAATTCATTACTTTTCTAGAAATAGTTCATGAGCTTTTTATGACATTTTGTAAGCCCTAAAGTTTTTATTATCATGAATTCTATACTGCTGCAGTTGTAAAATACTTTTGCCAATATATAAAACATACAGTTGGAAGGGCAGTAAAACCAGGCATCTTTGCCCCATAGTGCACATTTTCTTATTTTAGGTTGTATTCTCAGGCATTTCTTAGTAGCTGAAATGTTCAACATAGTACCTGATATATTTGTTAACTAACTAACTAGGAAAAAAAAAAACGAAAAAAAAAAACCTAACCAAAAACCAGATAAAAAGATGGAGCTGCATCTGGAGAAAGGTTTAGAGGTGATAGATTTGCACTAAGAATTCACAAGAAGTAATAAATTCAATTAATTTTCAGGTTCTTTCTCCTTATGTAACATATCTAAAGTCAGAGCAAGACTTTGGGGACTGATTATCCACTTTGTGTTTTACCTCTTTTCCATCGATTGTGATAATTCAAAGCTTAGTTTTTATTTCATAGTTATGACTGAGAAGATAAATAGTCTCTTACATATATGACACAGTGCTCAATTAATTTAAAATTGAATTATTGCAAAAAAGCTTCCAACAAGAATTCATTGTCTCTCAGTAATTTTACTAGAGAAATTTTGTTAGAGTATTTTCAGAAATCAAACCTATAGAAGGGGAAGCGAAAAATCATGGCTTTGGGGGATTTTTTTTGAGTTTATTTTTCTATTTTTAGTTGTTGTTTTTAAAGAAAGCTTTTCTTCCCCCTTTATTTGCCCAGTTCCGGCCTACAGCAAGAAAGATTGAAAAATCTGACAGAATTATTAGGGCTTTTTGGAAGCTGTAAGTAAAAATACAGAATATCATACTCATTTGATACATGCAAAACCGGGAATTACTCTTAATCAGGGTCTCAGATTTAAACTCAAAAATACTGGGACACATGTGCAAGTCACATTAGGGTTCAGGAACAGTACTTCAGTGTCTTCCCAAATGTGTTTAACTTGGGAATCCATCTTTTGCATGTTGTTCAAACTTACAGAAGATGTCCCATATTTTCAGATGGAAAGTTATAAAATATTTTCTTTTTTTTTCATAGTGTTGTCAATAAACAAGAAAAAAAAAGGAAAAAAGGAAAGAAAAAATAGTTCTATGAAAAAATAGAATTTTTATTCTATATTTTCCTTAGATAAGGTTGTGTCCTAGATCTCAAAGTTGGTCTCCGCTGATTTATGCAGTGACAGCCTTGTTTTTACGGTTTCCTTTTACAGTCTCCCTTACTTCTTTTATTTCAATAAAACTTTTATTTCAATAAAAATCTTTTATCTTCCTTTTGCCCAATCTCTTCTGCTTTGAGAATTTTTCACTTCAGAGCATTCAGATGACCTTTTCCTTTTTGACTTATACATAGAGACAACTGAGACATGCACACAGTCTACCATTATCAGAGTAATGTCTACCATTTTTAATAGTCAGTGAAACTCTTTAAACACTAAGAGAATTTTTGAATCAATCTTTTGAATCAATCTCAGTTCACTCATATCTTTTAAGCATATTCTTAAATTCATCTTTATTAAGCAAAACACAATAACCAAATTCTAAGGTGCTGCTGATTTCACCAGGGATTGAGCACATGCCCCAAATAAAAGTAAAACCAATGCTTAAACTTCAGAATTAGGATATTAACAGAATCACACAAGCACAGAATTGTTAGGGTTGGAAGGCACCTCTGGAGATCATCCAGTCCAACCCCCTCTGCCAAGGCAGGGTCACCTAGAGCAGGGGACAGAGGAATGCATCCAAGTGCGTTTTGAACGTCTCCAGAGACGGAGACTCTATTACCTCCCTGGGCAGCCTGTTCCAGTGCTCTGCCATCCCCAATGTAAAGAATGTTCTTCCTCATGTTGAGGTGAAACTTCCTGTGTTTTAGTTCATGCAATTGCTCCTCATCCTATCTCTAGGCACAACTGAAAAGAGTCTGGCACCATGCTCTTGGCACACACCTTTGAGATATTTATATGCATTGATGAGATCCCCTCTCAGTTTTCTCTTCCTAGATTAAACAGGCCCAGCTCCCTCAGTCTCTCCTCATAAGGGATGCTCCAGACCTCTCATCATCTTTGTGGCCTCCAATGGACCCTCTTCAGCAGCTCCTTGTCTCTCTTGTACTGAGGAGCTCAGAACTGGACACAGCACTCCAGATGTGGCCTCACTAGGGCTGAGCTGAGTATAGGGGCAGGACCATCTTCCTTGACCTGCCAGCCACGCTCTTCCCAATTCACCCCAGGCCCTCCTGGCCACAAGGCCATACTGCTGGCTAATTGCCAACTTCACCAAGTTGGCTGATTGCCAACTGTCATTCACCAAGACTCCCAAGTCCTTCTCTGCGGAGCTGTTCTCTAGTAGGTCAGCCCCCAGCTGGTACTTGGGGTTACTTCTCCCCAGGTGCAGTACCCTACACTTGCCCTTGTTGAACTTCATTAGGTTTCTCTCTGCCCAATTCTTCATCCTATCAAGGTCCTGCTGAATTGCAGAACAGCCTTCAGGTGTACCAGCCACCCCTCCAGTTTTGTATAATCAGTAAAACTGCTGAGGGTACCACCAGTTCCTTTGTCCAGGTCATTGATAAACAAGTTGAATAAGACTGGACCCAGTACCGATCCCTGGGGAATGCCACTGATTCCAAGCCCACTCAGCTGATCATGACCCTCTGAGCCAGTTCTCGGTCCACCTCACTGTCCATCCACCCAACCCACAATTCCTGAGCTTACCTATGAGGATGTTATGGGAGACAGTGTCAAAAGCCTTGCTGGAGTCAAGGCAGACAACATCCACTGCTCTGTCCTCATTGACCCCTCCTGCTATGTCACCATAAAAGGGTATCAGATTGGTCAGTGTGATTTGCCCTTGGTTGTGGCTGTATTGCAGAGACAAGGAAATGAATCCAAGCGTAGTCAGCAGTAAAATGTGATGTTTAATGAATTAATTGTCCACTTATATGTCTTAATCCCACAAGGATATTGGTCAGTATCCCATCCACCCCTCAGGGATGATTGGGTAAAGTCTTAAAACACCCGTTACACCAGTGTACCATAAACAAGACTCAGGCAAACACCAGGTGTCCAGATAGTGATAGAAAAACATTTTATTGTTTTCATAGTTTGCATGAGAAAGAAAAAATTCACAGAGAACACTGCAAGAAGCTGGAAAATCCTTCTAACAGGCTTTTCTGTATCCACACTTGGTGAATCCATGCTGGCTACTCCTGAGGACCTTGTTTTCTTCTACATGCTTGGTGACGACCTCCAGAATGATCTGTTCAATCACCTTTTTAGGGATGGAGGTGACACTGACTGTGTCCTCCTTCTTGCCCTTTTTGAAGATGAGAGCAACATCAGCCTTCCTCCATTCATCAGGCACTTCATGATTTTTCAAAGATGATGGAGAGCTGCAGAGAAACAACATCTGCCAGCTCCTTCAGCACCCGTGGGTGCATCCCATCAGGGCCCATGGATTTATGGCTGCTTAGTCTGCTTAGCTGTCCTGTAACCCAACCCCCTATGACCAAGGGTAAATCTTCATTTCTCCAGCCTTCTTCTCTTACCTCTGAGATCTGGGACTCCTGAGGGCTGAGTTAAGTAGTGAAGACTGAGGCAAAGATGGCATTCAGTACTTCTGCCTTCTCTGTGTCCTCCTATATCTGAACACCCACATGATTCAGCAGCGGCCCCACATTTTCCCCAATCTTCCTTTTACTGCTGATGTACTTGTAGAAACTTTACTTGTTGTCCTTGATGTCTTTTGCCAGAGTCAATTCCAAGTGGGCCTTGACCTTCTTCATTGCATTCCTGCATACCTTGATGATGTTCCTATAGTACTCCCATGTGGCCTGTCCCTTTTTCCACATCCCATAAATTTCTTTCTTCTGTTTGATACTTGCTAGCAGGTCCATGCTCATCCTACCCCGTTTTCCTGATTTCATCATCATGGGATATACTGGTCTTGAACTTGGAGGAAGTGGTGCTTAAATATTCACCAGCTGTCTTGGACTTCCTTCTCTTTTAGAGCCGTATCCTGTGGGATTCCTCTAAGCAGGTCCCTGAAGAGGCTGAAGGTAGCCCTCTGGAAGTCCATGATCATAATCTTTCTCACTGCTCTGCTACCTCTTCATTCAGTGCTGAATGGGATACAAACAAGCATGATCAGCTTTATATGAAGGTGACTGCGAGGTGAGTGTTATGAATGTGTTTTTTTGTTCATCCATGATACTCTTCTTACAATGCTGCTTTTGCACTAAAACTGCTAGTTACTATCTCTGACTGCCAATTTCCGTTTTTTCCACATACACCAGACAGATATGTCCAGAATTGTTGTCTGACTTGCTGGCCTTACAGCTGCTTGTTATGTTGTGGCAATAAAGAACGGGAATAAGTGTGTTTTCCATCTTCCATTCTCCACCCATAATCATGGCTGCAGACAAATAAATCCATCTTTACAGGTAGTATATAAGAAAAGTTCTTTCCACATTACCATGTGCTGACTTCTTTTAGAAATACAGAGTTTTCTTCAGTTTGGAAAAACACCAAAGTTCTGTGCAAAATTACTTACAAAAAAAATATTTTAACATGTTTCCTGGGCACCTAACGCAATCTTTGTTTTATTTTCTTTTGCATAGAACAAGAGTTGACATGTTAGACAGAGAGTGAAAGCAAGAGAAATGGAAGGTGACAAAAATGGGAACCAGTATGTAAGTCATTCAGGCTAATAGACTAGATTTTTAAATAAATATGGTAAACAAAGAGTAAAAATTGCAGTGAAATCTGTAAATGAGAAAGAAATACAAAAATCAAACTAATATTAAAGCAATATGAGCCTTCAAGTATAGAAACATGTAGAGCAGATTGTGTTTCAGTTAGAGATACTGGGAAGTGAATGCAGAGAAAAGATGGAAAACTTGTCATTGAATGAGTAGAATAAAGCAGACTGAAACACTGTGTATTTGTAATTCCCTCCACCCAACAGTCCAAGCTCAGCATAGGCAAAACATGATCAAATCCTCACTCTCAGTAAATATTCACACCACCCTGCAGAGGGACCTTGGCAAATTAAAGGACAGGGCAATCACCAACCAGATGAAGTTCAACAAGGGAAAATGCCAGATCCTGCACCTGAGATGGAGCAACCCTGGATGTACACACTGGGGAATGAGATGGCAGAAAGACGTGCTGCTGAAAGGGACCTGGGGTCCTGGTCAGTGGAAAGTTGAATATGAGTAAGCAGTGTCCTGGCAGCCAGGAGGACCAACCCCGTCCTGGGGAGCATAAGGCACAGCATTGCCAGCTGGCAAGGGAGGGGATTGTCCTGCTGTGCTCTGCACTGGGATGACTTCACCTTGAGCGCTGTGTGTGGGTTTGGGTGCCACAAGATGAGAAAGACATTAAGCCATTAGAGAGCATCCAAAGGAGGGCAGCAAAGATGGTGAAGGGCCTTGAGGGGAAGCCACATGAGGAGCGGCTGATATTCTGTGATTCTGTGATTCTGTGACTCAGAAAATGGTCTAATTTCATACTCTTCCATGTGAAAAATTGTCAGGAGATTACTTTGTAGGTTGTCTGCTTTGCCCTCTTGATAATTCCTCAGACTAAACTTCTATGCTTTCTTATTATATTCAATATGAGAGCAACTGACTCTGAACATCCATGGAGACAATCTCACTGCTCTCCCAAAAGAGGCATTAAACTCTCCTTTACTATATTTGTACACAAAAATGATGACGCATTTGCAGATACAAAAAACCCAGGGCTTCTCATGTTCATTATTATAATCAAAGTGATTGCTTGTGCTTCCCTTTTGGTTTAGTATATTCACTATTACCTTTTCCACTTCTGAGCAAAAACTCTTAAGTATTAATTTTCTGGTCATAGATGCATTGGAACAATACAAGGAAACTTCTTACCGACTCCCAGTTACTAAGCTAGAGAGAATGACTTATATTTATCCACAAATGGCAACTCCAGAAGACTTTTTCTGAACTATCTCATCAGTGAGGCATATAATGATAAAATCTCTTTCTCACTGCTTTAAAGTATGATATTTAACTATGTGGGTACGGCATTGACCTAACAGTTTATTGTACGGCTAATCAGGTATTTCCTGAATACCTGAATACCTGATTATTAATAATACCTGATTATTATTAATCTCCATTAGTTGGCATTAATTTTTCTTAAATATAGTGCTTTATACCTGATGTTCTAGAATTAATTCTGCTTGAAGAATTAAAATTTGTTCAAGTTCATTCAGTCTGACTTTTCCGTTCTTCTGCTCTTTCACTTTCTTATCAGCGTTTTGCCATCAGAAAGTTTTTTGTTACTGTGTTTTCTTCCTTGACAACAGGGAAAATGTATTTACTTCTCTGGAACCTGGGGAAACCACCCACTGATGAAGACTTCTCACTGGTGACTATTTCGGAGATAGCAGTCAGTTCTCAAAAATTTTCACATAGTGAATATTGTATTTTTACAATGAAAGAGTTTTTAAATAAGTAAAATGTCCTCTACTAAGTTTTATCAATGCCTTAAAAAGTCATACTGTATCTTTGTTTATGTGAGCTGCTTTTAATGCTTCTGAAAAAGGCAATGTTACAGGAAGCCCTCCAAAAATAAAATTATTAGAGATGAGACAGAAAGAGAAGAGTGAGTCAGAATAACAGGTGGCAGTAAAAATAGGCTGGATATTAAAAAAAATATATATATCGTTGAAAGCTAAGTTGATGTCTTTTACAGTCATCTAGAGAGGAAAGGGTAAAATAATGTCCAGGAAGAAGACAAGGACACAGGGTCAATATATCATGGCGTATTTCAGGCAACTAACAGAGTAGCTTGAAAAAAAAGATGAAGGGTCTTTTGTAACATATGATGGTTATCCTCTGGAAAATGTGTTCAAGGTTTCTTCTACAGAAACTAAGGTCCAGAAAGAGTCTGGAGGACACAGTCAAGGACCTGTGTCTTTCCTTGTTGTGGAGCCGGTATCTCTCTGGTACGAATACTGAAGAACTAAAAAGCAACCCTAATTCTGGTGGTAAGATGTTTATTTCTACGAGCTAGAGAAAGAGCAGACAGATGCTTATGGGAAGCAAGAACAAGGGAAAACCTAAAAGGAAAATAGATCATTTTTATCCAAATGCTTTTAACAAAGCAGGAGTCTCCAATCACTAATATTTTAATTGTTGCTGATTTTTAATAGAATGCATTGCAACATTTTCCAAGAGACTTCAGTTTTGATTCTAGAAAAAGCTGAAATGTAACCTAGAGAAGTCTGTAGAGAGATAAAAAGACAACAGAGGCCAATTTAGATCAGTAGGAACATAAAAAGTAATATCAAGCTGCAGACTCTTAAAAATTTAAGCAATATACTAGCGGGGAAGATTAGTACAGGAATAAAAATTAAAAATAAAAAAAGCTAGTTCCAAATCACAAAGGATAATGAATGCATCATTGCAACATATCATATCCCAAGTAATTATGGGTTTTTCAAATATATACACAGTAAACTACATATGTGATATTTTCCCTATTTTAAATGTCAAGAAAATGGCTAGACGAAGAAAAGACAAAGAACTGACAAATCTGTCAACTAAATATATCTATATATTTTACAGAGTAAGAAAGCAGCAAATCTCTCTGCTAAGAAGTATGTTCTTCCCTCATGCTGTGGGTCTCCTATTAAAATGATTTTTCCTGGAGCTGCCAGAGAAACTATTTGAACACTCCTTTGTGTGCATATTGGCATTCAGGTCCTGGAACAACCAAAGATCAGGAGAATGCAAAAGATGACATGGAATTCATTGTTTCCTGCCCTTTCTCTAGTCTCAGCTGGTAGTTCTTGAAGGAACATTTTAAGATCACCCCGATTCACTGCTGAGAAATGCAGTTCAGTTTTTAAATGTGAAATAGAACACACTCATACAAGTTTGTGGATGATAATTAAAGAAACATTAAAATTTTCAGTGAAACAGCAATACAATTAAAGAAATGCGAAAGATCAGAAATTAAAGCAACATAACATTTTTCCAGAAAAGAAGACATTGGGACATAATTATCTGTTCTAAATCACTGATATTCAGTATGAAAATAAGAACGAAAAATTTGGAATGAAGAAACATGAAAAAAATCTTCAAGGTCTGTACAAGTGCACATTTGTATTAGAAAAAGGACATAATGGTTTTTTGTCTTCTATAAAGGTATAGAATCACAGAATCACAAAATGATTGAGGCTGGGAGGGATCTCTGGAGGTCAAGTCCTTTCTCAAGCTAACTCAGCTCTCTCAACCTTTCTTCATTCAAGAGATGTTCCAGCCCCTTAGTCATCCTGGGGGCTCTTCTAACAGAACTGGATTGCTAACATAGAATTCAATGTCTTACACAGGACTGAATTTCTAACATAGAACTGACATTATTTCCTCCAGCTGAATTCTTCTATTTGCCACCCCATTCCAGAATGATACAGAAAATTCAGACAGATTTCAGAGTACAAGAAAACAATCACTATCAGTGGAGTAGAAACAATGACTTCTGAGGAGTTAACTTTGAGAAAAAAGTAAAACTTCTTAGCATCTACAAATATTCAGGAGACAAAACTCCAGGGAGTAAGTGGAATGATTTAGGGTGATAAATGAAGGTTAATATGGAATAACAGGGAGAAACAAAGGACAGAAAAAATTAGAACGAAGAGTACAAAATTTCCTGATGGAGAGAAATCAGTCTCTGGGCTAACTTTCTAAGGCAGTCACAGAAACTGATTTGTTCAGAACTATTATTACTGCTCTGAACAAAATGTATCAGACCTTTCAGGCATTGGTGGTCCAATAGCAGTGCAATGCATTAGGTGATTTAGTAAGTCTTTTCTCTTTCTCTCTAATGACTGTTGTTTTATTACCTCACTCTCTGTTTACAGGAACATGTTTCAAAAAAAAAAATACTCTTCAGTATTAGATATGATTCATCATGGATAAAGATAGAAGAAAATGATAAAATAACAATCCAGATCTATGCATTCTGTTATAATTTAAACATAAAGTTACCTTGTAAAAGCTACTAGTTACCAGAAGTGGCCAATGCATTGTCATGAAAAGATCAGGAGATTTTTGCTGTAAGGAAGTATAGTATTAAACAAAAAGCAAATTATTTCATCTTCAATAAAATTCACTATATCTAGTTTCCTACAAATTTCTGTTATTTGTTCTCTAGAAACATATTAATATCTTCAGGCTTCTCCATCTGCAACAGTCCATTGTCAATGTCCATAATTGTTCTCTTGTAATTTTTAATCTTGTCTCCTTCTGGGCTGGTCCTCTGGTGTGCCTTTGTTACATGTGGTCCAGCTGATCCATGATCTTACATGTTGGGA
The DNA here is from genome assembly GCA_013399875.1 of Gymnorhina tibicen. Taxonomy (NCBI): domain Eukaryota; kingdom Metazoa; phylum Chordata; class Aves; order Passeriformes; family Artamidae; genus Gymnorhina; species Gymnorhina tibicen. The sequence goes on along the minus strand of VXAZ01002277.1, from coordinate 72,348 downwards.
AAAAGCTCTTCAGAGGGTTTGGAGACACTAAAGGAGGGCTCCAGAGAAACTAGAAGTGTTCAAGGCTGGGTTGGATGGGGCCCTGAGCCACCTGATCTAGCAGGTGGCAGCTCTGTCCATCACAGAGGAGCTGGAACTAGGTGATTTTTAAGGACCTTTTCAAGCCAAACCACTCTACAATTCTATCATCATATTCCTTGGGTTCCTATCTTTTCTTCCAATCCTTCCTCCATGTCCTGTACAATAATAAACCACCCTCATACCCAGTGCTTCACCTCCCAGTATGTCACACACCCTAACCAGAGATTTCTCGAATGGACAAAAAGCTGTAGAAAGTGCCGATATTTTGCAGTTTTGCAAGGATTGGGCAGCTGGAACAAAGGGATTTGTCTTGTTCACTTGCATGCTGTCCATGAAAGGCAGCTGAGATTATCACATGGAAACAATTGCTGCTTAAGAGCCGTGTTTCCTCACTGCTTTTTTTCTTTTGGCAAATACTCTGTGTTTAGTGAGTTATCTCTGGTATTATCTGTAGGAATATGAGTTATTTCCATTAGGACTAAAGATAACTGGCTCACTAGAATCTTTTTCTCACCTTTGAACTGTGTATTTGCCACACTGCAAGCAATATCACATTAGGAATACTACAGGCCTGGTTTTCCTTTCCTTCCTTTCCTTCCTTCCTTCCTTCCTTCCTTCCTTCCTTCCTTCCTTCCTTCCTTCCTNATAGTATCAGTATATCAGTCAAGGCTACTGCCTCACCCAGACTTTAAGAAAACTATAATTTCTGAAGATAGCATTTTGTTTTCCAATTCTGCAAAACAGTTTCATTCTGTTTATTGACAGTATGACAACTTCATATAGATTCATAGGAGGTGACAGACTCTTCGTTGTATTTCTGTAATTATTTAAAAGTTGCTTTACTCACTTTCAGGCTAGGTAGATATCCCTTAAAAAACCAATGCCAAAATAAAAGCAAAGGATTCACTGGAACTGAAATCTGTTTAACAGTATATACAGCTACAGGGTTTTTGGTGTTATCTATGTTACTGGGAATTACACTTTTAACTGATAAAGCTTCGTATCAGAGAGAAGGTTCTGAAGAAAGTGTGGTGAAAAAGAATATTTTCTGTTAGAGTAATACTGATTAAGTTATTAGTTAACACTGATTAAGTAAAAAGGTAAAGTGGATCTCTGTCAAGCACCTTGAGCTAGAAGCAATTAAAGAACATGACACCCCTCTCCCCAGCTCACAGTGGTGAAGGCAGGATTGTGTTGATTCAATTCATTTTCTAAGTGAAAATGAGGGTACTATATAGAAACAGATTTTAATTTTTTTGAGGTAGACTAAAGTACTTCATGAAAAGGAGAGATTGTCCATGAGAAAAGGAAACTGATTACTTTCCAGCTATAGAAAGGCAGTAGTGATAGTAAGAACACTGTAAGAATCTCAAGTCACACTCCTAAGAGTTTGCTAATTCTTTAAGTAGCTGTAATGAGGGTGGCTTGATGGCTATAAAATGGCCATCAAGAATTTTAAAATTGGGATTTTGAAGCCCAGACACAGCTACTGGATAAAGAGTTCAGGCAGGTCTGTGACTAAACTGGTGCACATTACTTAACTGATTCCCTATTTAGGTGAGCACTTACATTGAAAATTTCTCCTTATCTTTTTTTATGGTGAAACCATGACCAGAATTATTAACCATGTTCAAACTGAAGAGTCTGTAGTCCTTCATAAGCATTTCCCATGTTTAACCATAAATGGTTTTCTAGGAGAAAAGAGTAGGTTTTTTTCTACAAGTCAGACCAGAAACAATAAAAGGAAGCTGAATTTATACATATTTAAAGACAGAACATTTTGTGTTGTAGCTGGTGTTTTTTTACTGTAATTATGTTCAAAACTGGGCTGGGCACCCTGAGGCAAGGAGAAGAAAGAAATTTCTTTAGCTGATAATAGTCTCTAAGAGGTCACAAGTTTTACATAATTTGTGAAGTATTGATACCAGCCTGAATTAAGAAAAGGGCTTATCTGCACACTTCTAAAGCCGTTTTTCATGAGGAAATAAATTATGCTTGTTGTGCTCATATATGTTCTAAGTAACTGTTTAAAATAAGAAAAAAACCCCCACCTATCAGTGTTTGGTGAATAACTGCTTCTTTTTCAGGAGTGATGTGTGTAAATAAACATTATGATCAGATCTGTTGTTGAAATTTTGGATTTTTTATCACCAACCTCAACTGATTCTCAAAAATTGTAAGGATTTGTAGTAGATCCTACCTTAATTTTATAGGTGCATAATGGTAAAATTTAATATCCATATATATATATTAAAATTTGATAATTTTTTATCCACATTTTTATAAAAGTTCAGAGCTATGGGCTACTTGCTGTGTTATTCAGGAGTGGCAAATAACCTGATGAAGACTTTTTCATTTTCGCCTAAAAACAAGAAAAACCAGAATACCCTAAACAAACCCAAATACATAATCTTAATTTCTGCTGTTCTCTTTTCTACAATTTGAGCAACATATGAATGAAAGGCAGGAATGCACTTCAAGATATAATCTAACCCAAGCCCAAACATTAATTTTGGATCACTACAGTCACTGTCAGAGACATTTGACTTATCTGTGCCTTAAAAATGTCTTGTAAAGGAGATTGAGATTGGCTCTACCAGTAGTACCTCAGTACCCTTTCCATCATACAGTTTTTTCCTGCAGTTTTCTATAAGCCTTCACTACTATCTGTCATCGGAACACAGGTGTTGTCAGCCTGTGCTCAGAAAAAGTATGGCTGAACTCCTCATGCTCTAATATCTCTTTGAAAACTGTATGAGAATGGGAATGAGATTTTCAGCCAGAATAATAGAGTTCATATCCAGATAGCCTCATGAGGGATTCACCTGTCTAAGCATATCTGTCTAGTATCATTATTGATGCCCTAATAGTTCTGAGGCACCTGCAGATGTTTGAAAGATAAAATACAGAACTTAGGGAAGGCCTGTGGCTTTCTCGATGGCAGCTGAAGACCAGACAGGATGCAATAAAGTAGAAAAAGTGTGTAAGAAATCAATTTTTAGAGAACTGAGTCTTGCCTACAATATCTAATGACAACCTCCTTATGAGGCCGGGAATCCGGTTTAATGGAGCTTAGAGATGTGTCTGTCATGAGGCTGGACTACACTGGGTGCATTGGTGATCTCCACTAATTATAGTGCAAATCTAGATGCTGAGGTCACATGTAGGTACAATATTGAATTCTGTGGAATTGTACTGAACTGAACTGGACCAGGGAAAACCAATATTCAGAACCCTGCTCTGCCTATGAAAGATTGTGAACACGGATGTAGGTTTTCTGAGAAAAAGGGCATAAATATTATCAATAGAAATCGCAGCTATTCCAATCTGAAAAAAACAAAGTGCTTGTGTTTTATACACCGTCTGACGTAACAAATGTGAGTTTAAATGATTGCTACAAATCACCTGAAATAAAAATATCGCAGGTGAAAATAATATCCCTCAGGCCCAGTCTGTTGGTTCTATTGAATAGCTGGTGTTAAAAAACAAAACTGAATTAAGGAAAATAACAGGTTATTTTGTCCTGACTATGATAACTGTTACATGACTGTTCATAATAACATTCCAACAATCCTCTCCACCTGTCTTGAGCAAATGTAATTGTCATTGCCAGGTAGAAATGATACCTAATGTAATAAGAAGGTGCTTATTTTGTGTCTTCTACACTAAGAGAGTCCTGTTCTTTCAGGAGAAAAAAAAATCCAGAGGGAACAAAAAAAGAAGGAATTTTTAAAAAGCCAGCAAAAGTTCTACTGATGTTCTTTAGAAACTGCCTGGAAAGAATAATAAAGAAAATCCTCATGATTTTTTGAAGAATTTTCAGTTTAATAGATTCAGTTGCCCTTAAATTACATGGAAAGGTGTATAGAACTGCTCTAAATAAAACATAATAATTTAAGATGTAACTTACGCAGGACTGTTTGTGCTTGACTGATAAGGGAATGACAGGATTGATAAAAATTATAGGAGATACGCTCTTTTAGTGAAACACATCTTACTGAACAAAAAAGGCTTTATGGTTAAAAGAGTCCTAAATAGAACAATTATTAAGATGATTAAGCCTAGTAAAATCAGTCTTGCTCCACTACATAATATGAAAACTAATAACCTCACTTATCCCACTTTATCCAAAGTGTGAAATATTATTGTAGACTTAACTCCAGACATGCACAATCATCACGTGCCCTGAGTGAGCGGCTGGAGATGTAAGGAAGCTGAGCTCTGTATGTGACTCACTATGCATAGCAACTAATAATTAATAGTCTTTGCACATATCTACAAATCAATTAAAAATCCATAATGACTGTAAACTGCAGAGATAAAAAAAGATGTCAGGAGGTCTTTAGTGCTAGAAGTTCCTACTGTAATCATTCTCAACAAGTTTGACATTATATGTATGATTATATATGAAATTCTCTTTGATATCTGATACAGGTTAATGTTGGATAACTGCAATATATGCTTTTCATATTTAAAGGCAACTCAAGGCTAATTAACTTCATAAAATTCAGATCAATAATTTTAGACAATTTTCGTAATTCTTTTAAAGCTTTTAAAACTATTATTTTTAATAAATTTTCAAAAAATATTACGTGATTGATAAAGTTACATTTACAGGCATCTGTGAAGAAAAAATGATAAGAACAAATCAGTTTTACATAATGTCAATTACAATTGTCAGTACTCATGTATTCCTATTGATGTGCTAAATATACCTTTTATAAGGTTCCTTACAACTTTATGGGTTTTTTTTCAAATTGTGTTCCATTTTTATCTTTATAAATTCATTGAAAATAGCTGTAAGTCTAGTATGGGACTTAAGGTATTTTCTGTTAATTTTCTTATCTTTGGCATAAAGAAAATTAAAAAGTCTTAGTTATCAAATCTAAAATAGTGCTTCCTGGTAGCTTTTTTAAGAATTTTGTAATAAATTGGCCAGGCAGGGCCAGAAGTAGACAGGCCTGGCATTTTTGGGGATCATGCAGCATCACAGCATTTTCTATCAAGAGGAATATGAGTGTGTGTCATCCCTCAGGGAAGAACTATCACTAGAAAGGGAACTTTACAGCACTTTTCAGTTTTCCACTCTGGGTCAGTTGCTGTGTGTCTGCACTGTGTATATTACTCCACATTCATCTGGCGTGCAAATTATGTATATGTATAATTATGCAAAATACTTTAATAATGTAAAAGTGTTAGATTGTCTCTTTATGTTTGGTGCCTTGCATTTTTAATGGATAGAACTTACATCAGTTTTGACATGTCAGCCACCTTTTTTCTTCTTATATTTAACCAAATGGAAGCCTTACAAGGAGTGGCTGAGGTCACTTGGATCCTTCATCTTGAGGAGACTGAAGAGAGACCTCATTGCAATCTACAACCTCTTTGTGAGGGGAAGAGGAGGGGCAGGCACTGATTTCTTCTCTGTGGTGACCAGTGCCAGGACCTGAGGGAATGGCCTGAAGTTGTGTCAGGGAAAGTTTAGATTGGATATTACGAAAAGGTTCTTCACCCAGAGGGTGGCTGGGCACTGGAACAGGCTCCCCAGGGAAGTGGTCATAGCACCAGCCTGGCAGAGCTCAAGAAGCATTTGGACAATGCTTTCAGGCACATGGTGCGATTCTTGGGGATGCCTTGTGCAGGGTCAGGAGTTGGACTAGATGATCCTTGAGGGTCTCTTCCAAATCAGAATATTCTGTGATTCTACGATTTATGATTGTATTTTACTTTTGAAACTATGTGTGAATTAACCATCACATGAAGTACCCGCCTAATATAGTGCCAGGTACTAGCAAAGGGGGAAGCAATTAAAACCTCCCAAAGATTACAGTAAGTATTAATAGAAAATATTTGTTGAAGCAGCAAAAATTTTCAAACTGGTAAAAGTATTTTAAGTTACAAGTGTCAGAGGCATGATTTGTAAAATTCAGTGATGAAAGTGATTTCTGACAGTATCTTAAATAAATCTATCTAGTGTCCAAATTGTAGAAATTTAAAGGAAAGGTTTTTCTTTGTTTAATTTTCATTTCAGTGGGATCAAGCATGTCTTTGAGAACATGAGAAAATTCTGAAAGCGTATTTCCCAGTTTTATAAGACATCATCTTGAACTTGATGCAGTGATAGAAACCCAGACCGCTCTTTACTTTGAGGTATTACAAAACAAGTGTGTCAGATTTATGTGTCAATGAAAGTAGGGTGAAAAGAATCTATGGGGAGAGGAAAATATGCACAAAATCCTTCTAGCTAGAGCTACATTCCTTAAGCACAGAAGGATGAGAACAAAGTGCTAGCAGCAGAGATGGGGTAGAGAAGGAAAGGATGCTCCTTCCTTTTTACCCCAAATACTACGTTAAGTGTTGAGGTGTTATGCTACTCCTCACTATGACTGTAACATCATATGGTACTAATTAATTTAGCAAGTGTTTCAGCTTGACCTCTAAAGTCATGGAGGTCTGGAGAAAATGATAAGACAAAAGCTGCCCACTAAAATGTGCACAGAAGGACAGCAGTATGAAAAGGGCAAGGATTCTTCCTAAAGGAAGAAAGATTCTTTCACTTATTTCCAGTCTAAACTTACTTCTTACAGACTTTGCACAGAAGAGATTGTCTTGGCAATTGGCTTTATCAAGAGGCTTTATTAGGTTGCTGCAGATTAGGGAAACCATTTAATTCAGAAGCTGTTCACAATTCCTATCTTCTCTGTGAGATAACTCTTTTGTCCAGTCTTCCTTATTTGAACATATACTCTAGGGAAATATCTTTTTCTCTATAACATCATTGTAGTTTTAAATGTTTATATATTCATAGATATTCATCATGCTAGCAATTTAGATTCATATTTTGCATTTCCCCTTTTGGGAATATCAAAAGTTTATTATGCTTCATGGATCACAGTCATAATGATGCTTGATAAAAAGTACTGGAAGAGAAATCTGAAGATTTAGTTTTAAGTAAAGTTTTGAGACCTGAAAAAAAACTTCAGCAGAACCATGATGTGAGGACTGCAGATAATTTTTTACAAGAGATGTAGCAGACATGAATCTGTCCCTTTGAAGCATATAAGCGTATAAATATTAAGCCCTCAAAATATAATTTTAGATGAAAAAAACTTTTAACACTGACTTACCATGTATATGTATATAATCTCTCTTTATTTGGAGCATAACTGGTGTGTTCCTCTGGTTGCATTTTTTTTTCTAACTTATATTTTAAAAATTGTTTTAAATTTTGCATCTTGAATTTTGAACTAGGGCTTTCAAGGAAACTAAAACAATACCTTAACCTTTGCAATTTTCAACATCTCTGTGACATCTGATTTATCCATTGAGTCTATTTATAGATTATATACGTATACAATTTCTTACCCAAAATATCTGAAATAAGAAGACCTTTTTTAATTATGAGGTATTCTTCTAGGAATTTATTAAGGTTAGAAAAGAGACCTCCAGTTTCTTAAACAGCTTTCGAAGAACTATCAGTGAGAGAAATTAATGAAACCATCATCTTAAAAAATGTGAGAAATGCAATTTCTTGTCAAAAACCAGTTTTGCATCCTGGGTTTTGTTGTTGTTGTTTTGTTGTTTTTTAATTTTTCTTATATGCAATGATTTCTACTCTCTAGCCTCTTAATGTCACCATACCTGATACAGACACTTGTGATTTTTCTGCATTGTTAAAAGCCTTTGATGGCTTCAGCAACATCTATGGTTACACACTCACAAGCAACTAACCTCTAACCCATCAAGAGGTTCTTCAACATTTAATCCTGGAATCTTAAAAATCATTAACTTAAGTTCTAAGTTATCAACTCCCAACTAGGTTGAAACTCCCTCTTCTGTGACCACTATTCAGAACAGAGATTTTTCAAACATTTAAGACATTTCAACAGGAATTGTTGAACAGTATTCAACATCTATATACAATACTGTCTCTCCGTTTAGCAGCAGATATTTAAACTGTACCCATTGATTATTTCTTTAGTTGATATTGTTCATTTAGTTGATATTGTTGATTTAGTTGATATTGTTCATTTAATTAATACCTATATTAAGCCCTTTGTAGGAAACTTTAGTGTTGGGAATCAGGTTATTTTCTGACCCTAATCAACATATAATTCAGGCCATAGTATCAACATTCACTATAACCTGCAAGTGACTTTGTTCATGTTGCATCTGTTACATGGTTGGAACTTTCCTATATCAAATTCCACTGAATAGAAAATACTTTTTTATTCTGAGGACTGATAGCTAAACAGAACTACCACAATCCAAACTTGTCCTACGGAGCCTAAGGATTAATTTAGAAAGAATATTATCAATCTGATAATTGGATTCATTTTGTAATTTGATATAATCCTTTTTCTAAAAAAGATTGTGTAATCCTCCTGGCAAGAACTGACAGACAGCAACAAAGGCTGAAATGATAAGGGCTTGCTTCTAAAACACCAGCTCAGGCAGACCTGGGATAATTGTATTAAGCTTTTGGGACTCAAATAGCTAAGTCTTCCACGTGCAGGCACGAATTAAAATTTAAAAAATAATGCTTTTATTCAAGGGATATAAAAAAACCTAACAAAGCTGTAAATAAATAAGAGGGGTAATAATAACTAATCCTTAGTATGTAATCTTAATGGTTTTATAGTCTTTCCTCTAGCAATTGACCATCTAGTTGACTTGCCCTTCCTGCAGTAACCTTCATTTACATTTTAAGGTTTTGAAAACCTTTTAGTAGGACTTGTTTTTGCCAATTGTGCATGTATGCATAGTTTCTTCTACCAGAAGGTCCTTCTTCTACTAGCAGCTGTCACTGCCCACCTTTTGTAGTGTTCCTATGTCTTCTAGCCATGGCTCTATCAACTCTGCACTCTTCCAACCCCCCTGGAAAACTCAAAAATATGTACTAAAACTTTTATGTAGTTAAGAATAAATTATATTTTATAATATAATTTATGTTTTTTATATTTTATATATTATATTTTATTGAATATGCACAGAATTGGAAAATAAATGCCATCTCCCATTACACAGGAGGTGTACTCACAGGTTCTTCCATTTCCTTCTAGTTTGAAGGACCCTTACAGAACAGCTGCTGAATTCTTTGCCTCGTGAAAATTTGTGTGTCAGTAAAATAAGCTTTTTCTATAGGTTGAACCTACCTTACCACACTTAGGTAGAGTTAGGTGGCTTAGATTTCTGTGCTCTGCTAACATTACCAATACTCTTATGCTATAATTTGATTTTTAACAGGAATGTCTTTCAAACATAGTGACACAATACTACCAAAAGCAAGCATGTCTAAGGCCTACACATTGGCCTTTCCATTTGTTTTGTTTCCACAACTGCATCTGTCACTCAGGCTACTCCCTTTTCAGGGTTGTGCTCTTCCCTGGAGGTCTGGGATGGGATGATTTTGCTTACAGTTGAAACCTCAGACGTGGTTTACACGTAGTTATTGCTTCTGGTCATTTGAGATACTACAATCTGTAAACTGGTATGCTTTGTGCTAATGTGTTCTCTTTGCTATGTGTAGAGAAGGGCTGACAGAAATAAAAGACACGTTAATAATCCACATGTGCCTTAAGAAATATTTCACCCAGAGAGAGAAGTATCTCTGTCATCCCTTAACCCCTCAAGCAGCATTCACTCAGGACAACAAATTACTGAATATGAGATAGTCAGATTGTAGATATATAGTTGAAAGTCTACAGACTTAACTTTCTCAGTGAAACAAATCTGTAGTCTCCATTTAAATGAGTATAATATTGCTCTAAAAGAAAGTGGTTTTTTTCACCTGAGTCCATTTTGTTCATTTGGAAGCATTTGGAAACCTCTTTGCCAAGCTGAAATAAGGGTCTTTATAATGACTGTCCATCAGCCTGGCTCTTCCCAGTAGGATCCTTATTATGACAGATTATGACAACTTGAAATATGTAGGCCTTTTAAAACACACTTTTACAAACTGCTCTAAAAAATTATGTGACATGACAGTGGAGAAGACAATGTTTTTGTTTTTTTAAAGTTGAATTTCTGCAAAACATCCATTTGTCTTTGACTATGGATATATTTTAAGAGATTCAGTTCTTTTCTCATAATAAAATATATAGGCCTGACTTGCTGTTTATGATTTTCTGCAAGTGTAGTTTGCTGAATTCAGCTCAGTACTTGTGTTAAGATGAAGTAACAAAACGAAGGTTTGTAGTATTTTTAATTTCTGATCCGCCAAGTCGCTTTCCATCCTTCAGCCAAATTTAGATGGTTTGTCAGCTGAATCTGCATTTTCACTTGCAGTGGCAGATGTAGTGAGAGCTATTACTGCCTCTCACATGTGACAGACATCAGCTCTCAATCCTCTAGCGTGCTTATTGTATACTGAATATAGAGCAAGTAAAGCAAATGAAAAGGACATTTCTAAGGCTCTTGGCTTGAACATTTCTATCTAGAAGGTCAGTTCTTTCCCGATATGCAACATCAAACATATGGCCCAGACATTTCCCTGCAGATTTTCTTGACACCGTCAGAAATATACGGTGGATAGTTTCTTTTCTACAAAGCCAGGACATCTGTTATGCTGCTCTATGTCTGTGTACTCCTAACCTAACAAATCAGAAGGGAGCACTGTGATTAGGTTATTGGAGAATCCAAAATTTATTCTTAATTAATTAATTTGAACTGCAGTATGTGAATAAAGACAGGAATCCTTTCATCCCCACGTTTTCTTCCTTTGGGACACCTATGCTGCATAGAGGTGGTTTTGCTTAGCATGTTTGATTCCATGTAGGAAGAAGGGGTCTGAAAAGAAACATCATGGCAAATTAAAGCATATTTTTTTCTATTCTTTCAGCATAGCTGAGTTCTTCCTACATTGCCAGTTCTTACTATTTTGTTTTAAATATTTTGGTTTTAAATCTAAAAGAAGGAGATATTCTCCTTTCAAAAAAATGACACAATGAGCTAATGTATTGAGTAAATCTCAAATAAATTTTCGTCAAAAACATAATTTCAGATGAAATGAATATAGTATGATACTGCACTGATACTACAGAGGAGTTTTACTAAAGGAAAAAGTATTGTAAGTAAAATAACATGCTCTTTTACATAACATGTCTGTATCACTGCACTTTCTCAGGGATAAATACTGAACAACAAAGAAAAACAAACAACTGGAAACACTTAATACACTTTTCCATAGCAGAGTCACAATTATCTTGATAATCTCTGAGAATTTTGCCCATGGTCCCTCTCAGATTCTTTTACATATATTATTAGTATCTTTTCCTTCTGTGGATGTAGCTTTTCTGCTCAGTCTGTGTGAAAGTAGAACACTCTCAGATTGACAGTTCCCTGAAACAGCTTTCTAGAAGTTGCAAAACACCTTACAGGGCAAAAAAAATTGCAAGATGTACAGTTTACTTATTTTCACCATTTTAAAGGAGGATTATGGATAGTAATGTACAAAAGTGAATACTGATTGTACAAGTCATTAATTTTTCCTGTTAAAAGGCTCTTCCAGGAGTAATGAGTTTCACAGGCATCTTTTAAAATGTAGGAATGATACAATAGAAAGTATATTTATGAAGTAGAAATTAAAACCTTTAATCCTATATGCCTGTTCTACCTAATTGTTCATAGAATCATGCAATTTTGTCTTTTCTAAAAGATTCCTCAGCAAAGATTTATTCTTGTTCCTGCCAACCTCTTAATCTATTGCATTTTAATAATTTTCAGCACCATGAATACAGACTGAAAGTGAAATCCTCAAGTAGATTGTTTCTATCTACAATTTAAAAATGTTTATTTACAGTGATAGGGCATCTATTACATGACCAGTCACCTAAAATGGAGCACAATATTAGGTTTACCCCCTGAGTCTGAAAAATTCAAAATGATTTAACATTTTATCTTGGCAAAAGCTCCCAAAAAGATCTCCTTTGTTTAGAATTTAAATTCCCTAGTGGCTTTTATTAATCAATATCACACATGATTTCATTCAAATAATAGGGAAGCAGATATGAGGGCAAAATTAATTTGGAAAAGAACAGTATCAAAATATGACGTCATCACAAGACTGGTGAATAGGTGTGAAGTTGTTTTCAGTATGAAAATAATAATCCAGTAGCAACAACTGTTTAGGTGCCTTTGAAGTCTGTTGACTTATTTAAAACAGCATTCTATGTATTCCTGGTTTCTATTATTACTTATTCTACATTATTCTAAATCAAGCATTTTGGTTTCTAGCAATCATCACTTAAATCCTGATAACAGGACTGTCAAAACTGTCAGATTGAAAATTCAGACTTTTAAAAAAAATTATGGTCTTTTACTTTGCTAACAGTTTCACCTTAATTCAGGAGAAATTGAAAAGAGAATACTTGTGGAATACAATCATTAACAAGATAGTCAGACTTATCTTGAAAAACAAACAGAAAATATCAATAATTTTACATTTTGAAAAAAAATATATTTTATTCACAAAGGAGCAGGAAATTACTGAAGACCTGATTAAAAAAAAAATTTAAGATTCTTGACCTAGTTCACCTAGACTTTGTACTGTGCTCCAACATCTTTGTATACTTCAATCTGGATTCTAGCTGTAACTTGCCACCAGAAAAAAATCCTATTTTCAACTCTCTCTATAAAATGAAAATTGCTGATGATACAAAGCCAAGTGAAAGAAATACTTTTGAGTCTTCCCTTAGGGTGGGGGAGATATGTACTGAAATACCATGACACCGTGTATGTCTCAGAGACAGCAGAATCCCACAGGTATGATGCTATTGCTAAAAATTCAGGGAGATTGGTCCTTAGCCCAAACCTGAAGGACAACGAGTTGGTTTCCACCCACACTGCTGAGAAGTGGGCTTTTCTGTGGCACATTTATTTTGAAGAGAGCTCTTTAGGACAGTACAAAATGATCCTGACAAGTGAGGTGACAGTTAAATACTATGTGTATAGGATTCAGTGTCGGCATCGTAAGATGCCATGTCTGTGGTTAATTTTAGGCATGACCTAGAAAAGAAAAATAGAATTATAATAGGATTGCTACTGGACTGTGCTTGGTATGAAAATATAACTCAGACTGAAGCAGATTCAGGACCAGTATTTATAACTGGGAGTGTTATTAGCTGCCACCTGATATGAAAGCCTAGAATATTATGTTTTACAGGAAGAAAATTCTCTCTTTCCAGGTGGATTCTAATTAAAGTCTTCAGAAAGCTCATTTATTTATTTAATTTCTGGGGTTAAGCACTGATTGAATCCCTAAGAGAGTGACTGCTGAGTGCACCCAGAATTCAGCATTAATATCTGGTGCCAAATTTCTTCTTCAAGTAATCTGTTAAATGAATGTGACTTTTATCAGATAATATATTCTGTTGCATCTGAAACTGTAGTTTGGCAGAAACATCCCTAAATAGAAATATAAAAATATTAAAACTGACAGTTAAAAATTATTATAAATTCTTTTGCATTTTGCTGACATTGAATTCCTACTAAACACATCAGAATCTTAAAATTGCCTAACCCACTTGACATCTTAATTAACACATTATGTGGATTCACAGAACAGTGCTAAAATAAAATTAAGATAGGTACTACAACAAATGACAGGTGGATGAGAATAATAGGATTATGTTTGATTTTCTTCAAATTTGACTTCATTTGTTGCGATAAATAGCAGTATGACAAACAACATAATTCACTGTCAAAGTCTCTCTTGCTATTTTGAAATAATTATGAAAGGAATTCATTGTTGTAAGTATTCTGAACCATTCAGAGGATTTCATATTGATATTGCTTCCTTCAAGAATCTGAAACTATTTTCCAAGTGTTTCATGTTTTTAAAAAACCAGATTTTCTATGTAAAGTGATATCAAATTTCATATTCCTTAGAATTTGAAGTGGCTAAAATTGCTTATTCACTGTTGGTACTTAATAAAGAAGAGAAACTCAGATGGAAATTCTGGAGAAAATTATAAAATATATTTCAGCAAAAGTTTGCTGAAAATGTGAGAAAAGTATTCTCCAGGTTGATTATGTTTAATTCCTTTATGTATTGATTTGGAAGTGATATTGATTTAGAAATGCCATGCTTTATTGTATGGGAAATCTTGTATGTATACCTCCTGAGATAAATAATTTACAATGACAGAGATTTTATTTCCCGTAAGAATAGTACAATTAAAAGACCTAAACCATTTACCATTCTACCCCTTTAGTCCTACAATATTCCAAACATTTTCTCAAAGCATTATACAAAACTGAAAAGGACTGAGAAAATTAAGAATAAGCTATATGTGAAATGATTTTGTGCCATAGAAGGGATACTATGGTGTGATTGGTTTTCTCTTAAGTACATGGGTTGCTTTAAGTCTCCTTCCAAACTAGCCTGTACCTTACGATATCTGCCTCTAAAACAATGCTTATAAATCCCATAAGCACTTGCTCCTCAACAGGTTTCCTCAACGTCAGTTTTTCATTAAAAAACATCACAGGCATTGACGGCAATTAATTCAGACCTTTGTGAGTCTGCAGTTCTGGCATTTTTTCTGTCAGGACTTAATGGTGATTGCTAAAAACCATTTTGTGGAATCACCTCCTTTGTGCCACATCTATCTCAGACAGGATTTTATTTGGAGACATCCATTCAAGTACTTGGGAAGAAAATACCATGCTGTAAATCCTTTCAACTAAGCTAATAACAGCAGTAGGTTATCATACTGTATTTTTTTCCCATATGGGTTCATAAGGATTTGTGCAAATGAGAATACACACCTAATGCTATAGTAGTCTTAGGCATAGTGTGACTAAAATGTTTGACACATGAAAGGAAATGGATGTATGAAATTTCTCCATGCAACTCCTTCAAGATAGAAACCTTCCCTATCTAAATCTATGTATTTTTTTTAATTCTAAAAAATTCAAATGGAGATTAATGATATCATTGAATAGAATTTTTCTAAAACCTGTAATTTTGTGTAACTTTGATATTTTGAGCACTCATTTATGTTTTGGAGGAAAAGTAAAGTTAAAATATGAATCTTGAAATATGGAGAGAAAGAACCACTGACTCAAGTCCTTTATAGTCCTCATCACAATCCCATAATTGACAAACATATGGAGGTGGCAGTCCACATCTTTGAAACAACATAATTCAGCGTAGAAGAATGATAACTGAGCTTGAATGGACAGTTATGTAAAACAGAGCCTGTAGCTATCCTCTAACTCTGAGGCCAAGTCTGAATGTGTTCATGAGACTTGGCTATGGGTTTCTCCCAGGACACATGTAAGTAAAATTGTGGGAGCATGTTAGTCTGGAGTGTCTGCAGGGAGGGAAAGCTGAGCCATAGCCCAGTGCCTCCCGGAATAGTGTTAGAGAACTAGAGGATGGAGTGTAAATTGATACAGTCTTGTCCATACTGCCTTTTGAGAGTAGTAGTTGAAAAGGTCCAAAATGAACCAGACATTATGCTATTCATACAGAATACACCTCTACTAGTAAATAAACAGATTAGAAGTGGTCCTCCTACCTTAAAAATAAGTTGCAAGGCACAGCTTGTGTCCATGTTGATCAAACAGGGTGGCCATAACCAAGTTATCTACTGAGAATAATCTTAGTTACATGCAAACTTTGTCTTACCTGAGCATTTGTTCAAGACCGCAAGTTAGGACAGGGTAAAACTGGATCAAGGGCAATGCTAATAATTTAACAGTGTGAAAATTTCATACGATTACTAAAAGCAATCTTTCCCCTTTTAGTTTGCAAATATATCCTGAGACTCAAGGAGCAAACCTCAGTGGTTGGATGATTAACTTGTTCAGAGTTGAGCTGAAGCTTACATGACCATCCACATTTACTCAGCAATAGAGCCCTAAACCCTTCCACACAATTTCAGTCCCATACTCTCAGGTGATCTACAATAAAGCCAGACTGTCCCTATGGGCTTTAAACTGGCAGGGAGATCAGATGGACCCACTTCAGTTAAGTATACACAGATAGAACAACAGATTTAGTATTCTATGAATTTTCAAAATCAAATATGAGTGTTTTCAGAGGCAATTTAAACTGTCCATTTTTAACCTGGCCCACAGAAGGCTCAGACATACTCAATCATTGTGGCTGGAAGTCATCTAACAGAATCTGGATAGCAAAATCTGAGCTAGGCATTTTAAATTTTTTATACACAATATAAATGAATAGGCACTGTGGGCTCACAATCACATTATAATGATGTGTTGCTTGTTTATCTGTACCTGTTTGGTCAGATGAACCTCAAGTCTCCCAGAATGGATGCAGTAAATCACAGTCGTCTGGCAGCTATGGAATGCCTACCCTAACTTTCTAAATCGTCTTTGTAGACCGCCTTTGAGTATAAGTCATCAGATTTCTGATCTGCATAGATATCTGCAGTAATTATATTTTTCTTTGCTATTTTATAAAGAAGGTACTGGGAATGATTCCATTATTTCTATCAAAAGCTAATTGTTTTATTGATTTCATTGAATCTATATGTTGGACTCTACCCTGGTACTGTGAAACCAAGTAAAAATTAAAATAAACCTCCTGAAAGGAGGTTAAAATAAATTCCTGAAAGGATTAATTAATGAACCAGTTGCATATATCTTATGAATACTGTTCTTATGTCATCCTAAACTAATTTCAGGAAGGGTTTTCTTGAATAAAGGTGCCAGGCCAGGGACATCTTGCCATCCTATAGTTTTTATGCTGTTTTAATATCTTATGATGTACTATCATGGGCTATATTGTAGTATACACTCATCAGATAAATGAAAAATAAGCAAAATAAACCTTTTTTACAGAAAATATTCTTGATTTTTGTCTCCATTCTCCATATTTTATTCAGTGTTATTTCAGATTCAGAGTACTTGGAAATATATCTACATTTCTTTTCAATTTAATTTTCCAACAGAAGATTGCAGGATGGCAAATAATAGGCTGTCAGTTCCTTCATTATCACATGCGTATCCCTTCCTTCTCTGCAGTTATTTTACTTGAGGGTCATTTTATTTGAATTTGAGTGAGAGCAAAAGGGCTAACTCCTCCTGCCAAGAAACAAATTAGCTTTTTAGGTTGTTTAATAACTGCATCCAGTTCCAAATGCCACCAAACAGCTATTAAACAGCAAGCCCCTTGAACAAAAACTCAATGGTGCATAACACACTTGATTAGATGTACTCTTTTCTGAAAGGGCCATTATTCTTAGTAGGCATATTTCATTACTGTTAATCTGAGTTTAAATCTATGCACCCATAACCTAATAACTCCATCTGAATTGTCTAATGTTATCTAGCCAATCTTAGGATGTCTTCTAATATTTGTGGGAGATATTTTTGAGGCTGCAGAACTGTATTTAGTGTTTTCTGTTGCTGTTTCTTCAAACTGAGATCAATTGTGCCTAAGAAGAGAAAGGTTTTGCTATTTTACTGCCTACTTTATTTTTCTCTTCAGTTGAAACAAAGCAGTATTCTCAGCAGTTTCCAAGCAAACACATCATTTCCAATTACTGCTTGGTATTGGTTTCTGTGCCTGGGTTACTGAATGCCTTTCCTTTAGTCAGTTTTCTCAATTTGCAGAGAGTAACATAGGTGTATTGCCATGAGGATGTGTGTGGTTTGTCTTTATGCATCAATAAACAATATCAATAAAATATGCTTTCAAAAACAGCACCAGATTGGGTGATATGTTTCACTGCTGAAAATAATAAGTTTCCTAAATTGACAAGGAGGATTTGCTAGTTTTACTGGAATCTTGATTTAATGTGTTTCCTGATTTGTTAGTGAGCAAACGTAGAAAAATATCTGCAGGTGATTTTTTTCAGCCTACCAATTTATTGGTATTTTATCCTTGTATTTTATATCTCCTTAAGACACTCTTATTAGCAATTAAAAATTTAAACATCATTATAAAGTAATCACGTAAAGATTGTTTTAAAAAGTAATTTGGTGTTATGTGAAATTTATTACATTGTGCTCATATTTAAATTTTGATAAATGAATTTAGAACCTTATAAACATGTATCTTCTATGTAATAATTTCCTTGGGAAATAATGCCCGAAAAGATGAGAAAGGTAGATTTCAGCACTGTAAGGTTACCTAGTAGCTCTTACAGTATAGAGTTTGCACAGTATATGATTTTTAGAAGAGGTGCATGCACATGCCAAGATTCATGTGGCTGTTGCTGTAGTGCTTCTTTGCATTACCTTCAGCCTCAAAACAAATCATATTCAGGACGTTAGTTGAGTGTTTGTTTTGAATGTGAGTGACTATTGTGACTTTTTACTACTCTGGAAACCTCTGATGGCTTTAATCATTCATTGGCCAAAAAGGCCTTATATACCAGCATGCATTGAAAGATGAAATCTGAATATTCATGAAGACAGGGAAAAATATCTCTACTAAAGAAGACTGCAATTTAAAGTGGCATCTTAGTCACACATTTTCATGTATTGAAATCGATGATGATGATGATGATGATGATGACGACGACAAGGTTGAGTGCCTGTGGGTGAAAATCAGGGGGAAAGGCATCAGGCTGGATGTCCTGGTAGGTGTCTGTTACAGACCTCCTCGCCAGGATGAACAGGCAGATGATGCATTCTACAGAATGGCGGGCAGAATTCTCACCATCACAAGCTCTTGTACTCATGAGGGTCTTGAATTTGCCAGATGTCCACTGGAAGTACAACACAGCAGAGAGGATGAAGTCTAGGAGGTTCCTGGAGTGTGTGGAAAAGAATTTCCTGAGTAACTGGTAAGTGAGCCTTCTAGGGGAGGTGCCTGACTAGACCTGCTTAACACCAGAAAAGAGCTTAACAGGGGTCAAAGGGTGGTCACTGGGGCTGCAATAAACACTAGATTTGCTCACTTGAGCACATTAACTCTTGCTTGATTGAACAAGGAAAATACTCCATGTTATTATCAAAAAAACCCCAAAAAACTATATATGCCAAAGAAGATATGAATCCACAGTCTCTGCTTTATAATTCATTAGACCAAAAGGGCTGCAAAAGAAACATTAACTCTTTTGGAAGCTTAATGAAAAACAGAAAGAAGATTGCATATAGTATTAAAACATATTAATATTGAGGCTGTGCACACTTGATTGTCATTCAAAGGATGATATTTTTAGGCAATAATGACCATTACAGTGCTATCTTTTTGTAGTATGAACTACATTTTGTTAAAAATACGTACTTGGACACTTTTATTGGTGTTTTCATGGAACTTCCACTGCAACACTTTTATATGCAGTATATAGAAAATAGTAGAAAAATAGGTACATAGTTAAAACAGTTAAAATTTAAGAGTTATACAATAGTTATACAATAGTATAGTTATACAAATAGTTATACAAGTATATTAGGAAGTCCATATGTGTTTTCCTATGTCTCAAACCCAGTTCCACAAGAAGGAAAAGTCTGAGACCTATGTGGCTATCCAGGTCCCTGGGAAGAGCAGGTTTAGAATTGAATCAGTCAGTTAACCTTCCAGAAAACCTCTAAAATATATAAGGAGTAGGCTAGAACTTAGCACTTTGAACATTTACAATAGCCTTTGACATGTATCTTATGAAATATTTTGCAATAAGTGATATGTAAATATTAATACTTTCTGCTAAGGGATGGAGGAGCAAAAAACCAGGGAATTGCTGGTAGTCACACTTAAGTGAATTCAAATGTTTTAAGCCTCTGAAGGATGATCCTTCTGTATTGTGAACTAGAATAATTTTCTAGGAACACAGTAAAACTTTGTCAAGGATCTAATTCTTGATTAAATATTTATGTCAAGTGCTTTTACCTTGAGTGTTTTTCCTAGAAGAACATCATTTGACAGACACCAAGGACCTAATTCTGAAGTGGTTATCTGATATCAATTGGTTCCCACATGACAGTACCCAAAGATAATATGCATCCAGGTTTCAGAGCCCTCCTTAGTGTCAAGAATGAAGTTTGGAAGTAGAGAAAGGCAGTAAAGTGACAATGAACAACGCAATAATCCACAGGCATTTACACGTGTTTTATGTTACTAAACAAAACCCAAACAAATACAATAGAACAAATTAACTGCAAAATAAGACTTGTACAATTATTTTAAGTTCTTACACAGCCTTTTCTGTGTGCTTTCAAGTTCTATGAAACTAGGACTTCTCAGATTATGTTGCATTTAATATCTCAAGCCGTGCAAGTTTATGATGCCATGATTAAGCTACTTGTGTGAATTTCCACACAAGATGATGTGTGAGTTTCAGTCTTACCAAAGCCTTACTACAGTGTTTCGCATGACTAATTTCTTCTTCCTTCCTTATAACCTGGATTATTACCAACCCTACTAATACAGATTTTTGGTCTTCCAATGTACTTAGAAGTATTTCTTCTGAGGAGATGGGTGGATAAGGGCTTTTATCTTGCCTCTAGCTCTAATATGAAACAAATTAAAGTACACCACCTGAAGGTCAGCTAAGTTGCACTGAAAACATAAAAAAGTACAGGTATGAATTGGCCAGCAGTTACACAACTCACAGAGAAAAATGGAAATCTGTACCCACTTACCTGTTATGTGTTGTAATGACTAGGCTTTACATTATTTCCCAGGGGAACTTTATCCGTCGTTTCCATGGAGCCAAAAAAAAAAACATTTTAGGGAGAAAGAAAGATGACATAAATGCTCCTGGCTCCAACTGATCTAGGGATTTAGGACCGTTGAACTGTTGTTTCGCTTTTATTATGCTGTTTTAAAATCTCTAATAAACAAATGGAAAAAGCATATAGAAATCCGAAATTCTAATTATCTTCTCTTACCTGAGTCCCCAGTATATTTCACTTAATATTACACAACAACTGTGTTACTACCAAGAACTTTGGAAAGACGTGAGAAAATTATTTTTGTTGAAGTCCTTGCAGTCACTAAAATAAATAAATAAATAAAATAAATACATAAATAAATGTGGATACTGAAAAGCTGCTAGCAGAAGGTTTTTCCAGCTTCTTGCGACATCCTGTGAGAATCTTTCCCTTCTCACGCAAGCTATGAACACAGTAAGATGGGTTTTTGTATAACTATCTGAACACCTGGTGTTTGTCTAAGTTCTGTTTATGATGCATTGGAGAAATGTTTTTGAAATGAGTGCCGTAAGACTTCAGCCAATCACCCTGGGGGGTGGGTGATCACTGATCAATCACTTTATTTATCACTTAAATATAAACGGGGTTGTAAAAAATTAATATATGCCATTTCTTGCTGGATCTGTGTGTGGCTGCATCTCTCCGTCCGTGGTGCAACAGCAACAAATAAATAAAATAAATTTTAAAAAGCTTAAAATAATGAGAAGAGAATCAGAAACACAGCAAGCTGGTCAAGATCACGTCTTAGGACAATGGCAAAATGTTGCCTAGGACAGGGATTTGCAGGGCCTCATAGTGACTGTGAAATCAGTGGATGAAACAAGACGCTTTGGCCTCATCATACTGCACGTAGCATCAGAAGATGCTGAAAGACTCACTGCTTCTAAGCACTAATGCAACACCCATAGATAACATTTTGTTTGCATTAATTCTTCTTTTTTTACTTTTCCATTATAAGAGGCATTGTTTTTTGTCTTTTGTAGAACATCAGTTATTAGATAACTCTTAGAAACAACAGTCTTTTATTCAACCCATATAATATATGTAGTGAGGTTTTCCCAATGTTTGTCAATAAGTACTAAGTTACAATGAGGAGAAAACAATAAGGGAAGGTTTTCACTGAAAGAAAGAAACTTCTTCCGAATTACTGTAGCATAACCAAAAACCTAGCCTTGGGTGTTACCATGGGGTCAAACAGGAAACAGCCTCTCTCAGTCTCTGTACTTTTCAACTACAGAGTGCAAACATGTTAGGTCTTGCACTCGTCAGTACTATGCAGGCTTTGGGGTTTGTCTTACATAATGAGAATGAGTGGCCTGCTCCACACAGCTTAGAAATTAACACAAGGCAAGAAATGGAAAAATCTATGGTTTTGTAACTGTTGAAAGAAAAAGTAACAAAATTCAAAGTCAAAGTAATCCCATGAATTTGGAATTATTTTTAGCTGCGTAGATTTTTGGCAGAAGAAAATGAGCCAACCAGCCAAGCCCTCATTGCATCAGTTAAAAAGAATACAAGCTGTCCTCCACCACACACTAGTCCTGAGACAGCAACAGGTCACAGCACTTTTGTCTGACTATGAGGTGTCTCGAAGGCCAGCAGCTTCCCCTGGGAGATATGAAATGGACTTGTGGCCTTGGCCTGGTGATTAGAAAGCAGGTGTAGATGTCACCATTGACAGCAGTAGTAAACATTTATACTTAAGGCAGGGGGGAAGGCTCAAATATTATGGTAGAGGGTGTTTAAAACCTTTTGTGGTAGTCAAAGACTCCTTGATGTCCTTAAGCTTGCAAACATTGAGTAGGACATGTGACACCGCACTCCTACACAGCTAATTGGAGTGTTCCAAATTAATTATACATGTGCTTTAGAATGGCATAAATAGATTTCCACACCACTACTGAGTTAAAAGTAACTACTCATAGTATTTAACATTTTCAAGTTATCTAGTTCAGGACAAAAAAACTGGTAAAAATTGACATGACTGGTCTCAAAAATAAAAGGAAGGTAAATTACTGTAATAAGAAAAATAGAGACCAAAACAAGAGTTAGGAAGTAAAAGTTATACTTAAGCTGAAGCAAAAAACAAATTTAAGTAATTGAAGAATTTAAGAAATTGAAAATGTTAGAACCATGATTTCAATACTTCTGAGACAACAACAGAATTGAAATGATAAAGACAATTTTTAAAAAACATACTTAACAGTTCTATTCCCCTATCTCACATATGAAGTCCTAAACATTTATCTCAATAATTTTTATTTGGAGTTCTATATTAAAATTTATATTATCTTGTCAATCTTCAACCCTTTTCTGAAAGAAATGGCATTCTATTGTGCTAACTGATTCTTTAGGGTGTGTATCAGTATATAATATTTAGGCATCCTTAAAAATTTCTTTTTTTCTGAGTCCCTAGTGCATTCAGAAAGCACAGTCTTAAAAATATTCTATTAAAATGGTGTTACTCACCAATTTTAGTCTCATATCAGTATACTGCAGTTGATATTCAATACTTCAATTGTTGCTGGAGAATAAACAAGGCTTTTTTTTCTGGCAGTTTAAAATTACTTTGTTAACTTTAGAACCATCAGACTGATTTTTTATTGTGCTATTTCTATATGCGTCATGAAAAAACTTCGCAACTCTCTTTTATATAGCAGTGAGAAGAATAAAAAAGTGATGATATTTATGATATTACTTCTATTATTCTTCTTATTCTATAGCAATTTCTCTCCTTAAGAGAGAATTAAGAATTGGAGAAGATAAAATGCAAGCATAAGTTATGTACAAATAATAAAATTTACATATTCCACTGTGCATTGAAATACTGGAATGTTTCTGCATTGGAAAAAAGATGCTCTTTGTAAAATCCTACATAGTATCGGTAAAGTGCAAAACTGCAAAGAGCTGCCAGTGGTGATGGCACTGACCTTGTCCCATCTATACTTAGAAGAGAAGGTATTCTCCGTGTATTTGTCATTGAGATACAAACTCATAAATATGGTCAAACTATATATAAACTTCTCAAAAGCTAAACCTGAGAAAATACTGATAATAACACTGTATTACTTTTTCTGATAAACCAAGAAATATCAGAATCAGAATTCTTTTCTGCGCTCAGGGGATGAAAACCTAGCACTGATCAGTCTGAAGGATGCCCAGATATGACATGGTAAAACAATTCTCATTTAAAAAAAAACAAAAAAGAAAAGCAAAGAAAAAAAAACATTCCAAAAAACCCCCAAAAAGCATTCAGGGTATGTAATTCAGGAATGAGTGTCTTTTCGCAGTCTGAAAAATGCATGTTTTTCAATTGGACCTCCATGTTTGCATTTTTTCAGTTTCAGAGTAGCACAGAAGAGGGAATAACAGAATCATTTAGATTGAAAAGACCTTTAAGTTCATCAAATCAAACCATAAACTTAGCATTGTTTGGTCCACCACTAAATCATGTCTCTAAGCACCACATCTATACAACTTTTGAACACTTTCAGGGTTGTTTATTCCACCACTTCTCTGGACAGCCTGTTCCAATGCTCTGCCACCCTTTCAGTGAAGATGTTTTTCCTAAATGTTCCTAAACATATAAATCTAAACCTGGCACACCTTGAGGCCATTTCTTCTCATCTCATCTCACCTGGTAAGAGACCAACCTCCTACCTTGCTACGACCTCCTTTCAATTATGTGTAAAGAGCAAAGAAGTCTTCCCTTCTTTCCAGCATCTTTTCTCCGGGATAAATAACTCCAGCTCCCTCACCTGCTCCTCATAAGACTTTTTCTCTAGACCCTTTGTCAGATTTTTTGCCCTTCTCTGGACTCAGTCCAGCAGCTCAATGTTTTTCTCGCAATGAAGGCCCCAAAACTGAACACAATATTCGAGGTACCTCTCCTGACGTGAATTATTACCACACTATGTATCTATGTATAGCTTTACTCTTGTCTTTAGTAGAAATGTGAAAGAGATCCTGATCACCATTTCTCATAAAAGGAATCAAATTTTCACTTTCTGAAGCAGAAAACAAATTAATTTTTTTGTGTGACCATGAATTCCAACTGGATCACTTCTATTTACAACTCATTCTCCAACTTCAGAGGCGTTATAGCAGATATTACAGGTAATACCAACATAATCCTTGAATGAATGATATTCATCCCAACCTGTTTGTGCATAACAAGACATAGCTGCTTAGTTCTACACCATGCTGAGTAAATAGACCCCAATGCGTCATTCATCTCGCAGGATGGATATAGTAAATTCCTATTTAGAAAGGATTTTGTGATTTTCAAAAAAATAGTAAAATTCTACCACTGTTACAACCATAGTCAAAATTCTTGAAATGTAATAGAAGATGCATTCTGAAAACTAAACAGTTTGAAGAGAGAAAAATGTGTTTGCATCTTGACATGAATAAATTATAGGACTGACTGGGACAAAAGAAAAGATCAATAAATTTCTACAAATTTACATTTTAGTTTGCTCATACTTGGCATTGATGACCTGGGATTAAAGTTCCAGATGAATTTTTAATCAGGCATTTAGGTATACCAGCAAATACATTGGGGCTTGTGTATATCAAGAACTGTTTCCTTTTTCTTTCAAACGAAAATTAAATTAGAGAGAGCATATTTATATATGATATCAGAGAAAATATAAATATTCTAAATAATGAAAAAATCTTGTCTGAAGTCATGTGATTTGTCAGTTATGCAGCTATTTAAAAATTTTACTCTATAAATATGTATATTTGCTATTTAATTCAGATATGTTTTCAGCTATGCAAACAAATGAATTCGAGCATGTCTTTTATCAGAGATTTTCTATTTTTTTCTTCAGACACATTATCCATGACTCATATATTTAAAACAAAAAAAAAAGATAGTGAGCAACTGGTAAGGTGTAAAAAAAGCTCACTAGGTCTCAAGTTGTCAACCGAGCCAAAGCCAACATTTCTTTCTAAAAGTTGCTGTGCCACTCCGGACACAATTCTGTGCAATGGGCTCTAGGATGACGCTGCTTGAGCAGGGAGGTTGGACCAGATGAGCAGGTGGCCAGGACCACTGTGGTCCCTTCCAACCTGACCCGTTCTGTGATTCTGTGATTTTGTGGTTTGGATATAAGGGAAAGCAGAACAAGGGCGAAGGATGAGACTGATATAATTTTAATCTGTGTTGAAATTGAGATAGGCTTTGCTAACTGGAACGTTTTAAAGACCAAAGATTTAACCCACAGATATATTGCATTTACTGAGGTAAAACATGGAATATGGAGACAGAAAATGAAGATGTTGAAAAAAAAACCAACACAAACCCTCAAATATAACTGGGCATTGTTTTGCGCATTCAAGTGGAATATTGCAGCTGCTAAAGTGAACGTTCCCAAAGCCTTTAATTTCTATTAAGTTGTTCAGCTCTATCCCTGAAATTGTCTGTTCAAAGCACTAAATTCAAATTACATACTCAAAATACTTAGGTAAAACCCTGAACTGCTAGGAGTTTGAAAACAAATAAAACAATGCTGATTTCATCTGTGCAAAGGATATTTATTTGGTCCCAAATAAGCACTGCAATTTTTTTGTCAAAAGTGATAGAGATATCCAGAGAAAAAATCAGAAAATTTACAGAAAATAGGACTAAATTGTATTATTATTACCCATAAGACCATATCGTAGAGAAATTAACATCTAGCCCAGTGAAGATTACCATCTGGAGTTCAAACTCCTAATTTACCATTCTTGGAAAAATAACTTTTATCTTTTTCTTTTGTTTTCCTTTGCACATATAGATGAACTCTTATACACAGATCCTATAGTACAAGATTCCAAGATGCTAACAGTTAATACAAGTTCATTATATTACTACTGAGTGAGAACAGATAAAAAATTTCCATTATAAAGATAAAACCCAATAAAATAAACTTACTTACTCTCAGGTCTTTTCAAATGGTCTCCAATTTAATTTCAATGGAATATGAAATTATCTTCTTAATTATCTCTGAAGGGAAATTAGAATTTTTACTAACATTCAATGGAGTTAGGAGGAGTCGCAGCACTCTGTCAAATTGTCAGTCATGTTGTTTATGGAATACTAACCTTGGGATTGTTTCTCTGAATTTTTCATCACTGAATAGTAAAGCAACTGGTAGCTTGGTATGTTTTGTACGGTAACAAATCTCTTCCTAAGAAGTATTTGCCTTTGTATCATGCATATCTATTAATATTGCATTTCTCTTTCTTCTGTTTTGTCTAAATCAATTCTAAAGAAAATAATCTCTGCAAGTGCTTCACACTCCCAAAGAGAGGGAATGTCATCATTTAACCCCAGTAGGCAGCTCAGCCCCACACGGCCAACCATCCACTCTCCCCTGGTGGGATGGGGAGAAAATGAAATGGGGAGAAAATCAGAAGGGTAAAAGTAAGAAAACTTGTGGGTTGAGATAAAGACAGTTTATTAGGTAAAAAAAAGAGCCACATGCACAATGCAAAGTGAGGAATTCATTCATCATTCCCACGGGCAGACAAGTGTTCTCCCAGAAACCTGGGCTCCATCCTGCGAAACAGTTACTTGGGATGACAAACGTCATCACTCAAAATGTTTCACCCTTTCTCCTTCTTTCCCCAAAGTTTTACCGCTTATCACAATTTCTGCTACTTTCAGATATGTTAAGATATGAACAGGGTAAAATACTTAATTCATTGCTGTCAGATTTAATTTTGAGCATCTTATATTTATTTCTAGAAGTAATCAATGTACCCAGACTTTTGTTTTTAAAGCATTCCCTAGTAATTTGCTTATGTCAAGGAATGAGCCAGAGGTAGAATCGGGAAAAAAAATCAATTATCAGTTGTGAAATCTAGAGTGAATTGAGTCACTTAGACTTTCTCTCAGTATCACAGTGCTTTCATGGTTTTTTTGTTCGTTTGTTTTTACATACTGTTGAAATAGCAGCGCATGTGATTATGGAGACACACCGTGAAAATATTTCACAAGCTATACTGAAAATCTGTATTGTGTTTCAGGACACACTGCAAAAAAAAAGTAAAACTGATTTTTACAAGCGTGTTGGAAACAAAAATTAAGTCATGGAAATTTTTCCATTCTTTGCTTTATTATGGAATTTTTGGGTTATTTAGTCTCAAGCTGTTGTTGACTCAGCATTCTACCTATCACATTCACTTGAATTTATGAATATAGCCTGATTAAATAATACTGATTATAAACATTATTATTATGATGCTTGCTTTTAAATTTTTTTTAAGAGCTGTAACTGTAAAACAAAAAGATTTCTGCTGTAAGTTAAACTTCATACTGTCATTCCATAATCAGACCTCCAATGAATAAGGCGAAACAGAGTAGGGTTAGATTAGATGATAGAAAGAAACTCTACTGTGAGGTGTGTGAGGCACTGGAACAGATTGCCCAAAGAAGTGGTGGATGTCCCATGCATGGAAATATTCAAGGCCAGATTCATCAGGCCTTTGAGCAACCTGGTCTAGTGGAAGGTGTCCCTGTTCATGCCGGTGGGGTTGGAACTAGATGATCTTTAAGGTGCCTTCCAGTCCAAACCACTCTATGGTTCTGTTCTATCAAATAAAGCATATATGGTGCTATGTAATGCAAACTTCATGTTCACATGAACTCTTTGGCCATTCTAACTTAAGCTATACAGGTATATGAGCCAAAAATTCACCAATCAAATAATTTACTGGTTAATAGCATAGATTTTGCTGTCCTTTAATTTTTTTTTTCCCCAGGAAAATCTAAGCTGGAAACAAACTACCAATCCCATGGTTGTAGTAACTCTATTAGGTTTCTCGTAGATAACAGAATTATGCAACCGTATTACAAATCTGACATAAAGCTTCTAGGGATTGCCATCTATTTGTTTCCACCTTGTAGATAAAAATATGCAAAACAAGACATTCTTTCTGAAAACCTGTAGTTGTTCACTTCAGGAAAACAAGATTACTTTGAAATTACTTCTTAGACTTTTCACATATGAAAATTCTTCTCCCCCTTTTTAAAGATGAAGAAAAATGCTTATTGAAGCTTTATTTATTTTTTTATATGAATGTGTGCTTTCTTACACAAACCAAAACCCTATATTCTATTACTTTAATGTCATAGGTTGAGAATTTTTTAAATAGCTCTATTTTTAGGTCTTATTAAATAAAAATTGTTGAAATTGAAAAGCAAAATCACAAACAGATTTTAAAAAGAACATTAGTGTTTACTTCCATCTATCCTCTTTTTTGTGTGAACACTGAAAACAGATTCCTATGTAATAATTTCAAAAATACATTTTCTTATAATCATTAAGATGCACCAAACTGTGGGTTCAGGACACCAATTTCTAATTCATTTCACTTTCCATTTGATAAAATATACACAAGTAATAAGTTCACCTTTTTGACAATATCTGCTTTAATACTAGTACTATTTGTTATTCAAGAAAACAATCATTTTCCGTGTGTGTGAAGAGTTGAATATTCTTATTGGAATCAGACTAATAAAGATTATGCAATAAATTTAAATAGTAACATTTGGAACAACAGGCCATCTTAAATTTAATAAAATTATTTGTGTCTTTGTAACTGAAAATTTTTTAATGATGCTACATAGATACATTGCAGTATTGCTTGTTGCCAAATTCTCTTATTTTACAGAATATTTGCTACCTTGTACAATATCAGCAGTTTTGGGGAAAAAAAAAATCTCTACTGAAGTTAGCTACTGTTTTTATATTATCTTTGTCCTTGGAAATGTTTCTCCCCATTAGATAATATACCAGCTGTTAACTGCTGGTAACAGATTTTGAGAAGCAATTTCTTAAGATGGGAACTAATAGTTAATAAACTTACGTGTTTGTTAAGTATCTGAATGTTCTTTTTATATTGACATTTATTATCACCAACCTTTAATCTTAGACTACAAAATGAGGTAATTAAATTACATTTGTTTGTGTAGCAGAGGACCTGATGAGTATTCTGGAACCATGTGTATTTTTTAGGACATTGAAAGGTCAATAAAGAAAACCTTAACCAGAACTACTTTTCAGTAGGTCATTTCATAGAAAAAAAAAAAGATCACAACAAAGGCTGCTTGAAAAATTTTTAGTATTTAAATATTAGTTGCCTGACTGTTGGAATAGGTTTCTTTCAAGAACATGATAAGTATGAGAAATGGTATACTGGAAAAAGGTCAAAAAATTGAACATGAACTTTGTTTGGAAATACAAAAGCGAAGTAAAAAGGAAAGGGCGTGTCCTGTCCTTTTTGGATTAAGTATTTAGAAAACTGAAAATTTAGCATCTTCTACTTGTCATTACAACTTGTAACCTTCCACAGCAAAAGTGTAAACTTTTTCTTTAAAAAATTGGACAGTAGTCATTCTTTTTATTATAAACAAAATCTTTTAAAGTATGAAATAGTACACCCTGTGTATAGGCATGTAAGAATTTATTCTAAATCTAATTAATATTTTAGTGATAATAAAACCAGTTATACTAGTCCAGGCACAGTAACACTAACAGCCATAGCCTGTATTAATACATAAGAGCTTCATGAAGCTCTTAAAACTGTTACACAAGATAAGTTACTGTATCTTATCTCCCTGCTCACCCTTCCAAAGACTCCCTTAATTTTAAGGTCAGTGCAGACTGTCTTCCTCAGGAAAAGAGATGGGTTAACACAGCAGGACATCGTGTCCAAAGGAGGAGTCCTGTATTGCTCCTGGGGGCCTATTCCTCTGCAGCCTTGCATCTACCTGGCTGATATTTCATATATTTTCTTAAAACAATCTGATTTTTCCTTATTAACTGCTGGCTAAACTTTGCAAGGTGGAAAGCCTCTCTCACTCTCCTCTGGCATAACAGGGCTTTTCTTAGGCAAAGACTGCTGGGCTTTTACCGTATCAAGACACAGTTTAAGCTTAAATACTGCAGGCAAGAGGAATAGACTAAAACTCTTAGTCTAAGACCAGTCAGGCAAGTACTGAAACACTGAGCTGCCTGATGAGTGTATATCCAGGGTCCTGCAGTTTCTTCACATGTGGAGCAGTGGGATGGACTTATGGAGCCAGGTAACAGGGTAAGTTAGGCTGCAGAATGAGGACTGACAGTGTGAGGAGTTCCATCTGCATTGTATGAAGTTTTTCCACTTGGTCTAAAGCAGTTCTGGACTGTGTCTTCTTCTTCCGGAGAAGATGAGATGGAATACAGAAAAAGCGAGCAAACAAGGTCTGTAATTTAGTGCTTATGACTTTCCTCTGGGCCATCTGGAGTTTGCATTCAGTTTCAAGGGCTGATTAAGTATTTGAAATGTAAAGCACATAAATAGAAACCCTGGTTTTAAGTCTCCTCACACAGAGGAGAAATAAACTAAGAACATCTCTTGTACTAGATGAATATCCTAAGCACTAAATCCTTATCTAAAGGACACTGATAACTCTTCTGGCCTCCTTCTTCAGGAAAATTATAGTTAAATTTGGGGGGTTTTTAAGGGTACTTATCCAATAAATGTATTCTATGAACACTCTCTTGCCTGTTCTCCTTCCAAACCTCTGACCTTGAAAGTGAAAAAAATAAAACAAGGAATAAAAAGCTTTGGGGATTCTTGTGAAAGACAGGCTTGATCTAGAAAGCAGAAGATCATTACTGTCAATTTCAGAGTGCCTTTAGACATAAAGATAAGCAGAATTTTGGTTACCTGAAGAATCTGATCTTCCCAAAGATTCATATTCTTAAGAGGTCTTTAGAGTCACAGTACAGACGTAGCTATTTATACTCCACCTAAATGAGTGTCTGGACATTGTTTTTCAAACTGATTGAGCATTGAAATGTTAAGCCTAGGTATGGTTAAATATTTCTTAATAGCTGGGTTGACGTATCTGAGGTCTCATCTAGGAAAAAAATACTGTTTTTAAAAAAAAGACTTTACTCTTGCTACATGAATGTGAAGACTAGTGTGGATGCCATTAAGGGAACGGTATTCTACAGTATTGTATACACTAAAAATGATTAATATTAAATGGAAAACAAATTAGCAAGTATAAATAGTACATAGTGATGACTAGCAAACTTTCTGTATCATTTCAGGACTATATGCACTGATACCCTTTTTCATTTAAGGGGCATGAGGTCCTTTCAGAGCCTTGAAGTTTGTGGTCTTAAACAATATGTTGTCTCTGATACTCAGGAGCCGAAGTTATCACAGTGTTAAACTTTGATGGTTGCTAAAGAAGCCTGCAATACATACAACCAATTTTTTTTCTTTTCCTTAGGGCATTAATTTGATTAAAAAAATCTCAACTTAGATTTTCATGGATAAATAACCCTTTTTTCCTAAGTTAATGAGGGTCAATGTAGGAAGGATTAAAGGGTCTGTTCAGTAAGAAACTCAAAATATAATAAAGCCGTCTTATTTAGCCAATTTAATAATTTATAAAGTGTTCACACACTTCATTCCATCATCCTAGAATTTACATGCGAAAAGTCAGAGAACAGTTTGTTCTTGTTCATGCTCTTAAAGCCACTCATTCTGCACATTTTTATAATATACCCTTCTGTTAGGTTACTTTTTGTATCCCTCTGAAACACTTCAGGTTCTCCTGTATCCTTTTCAGAGCTGAGGGGACAAGAACTTCACAGTGCTGCAATGTATATATGTATATTTGTCTAATGAATATATATTCCTTAATTCCTTCCTAATAATTCTTTACACTTCACGTGGGGCTTTTTTGACTTCTGCCAAGCGCTGAGCTGGTATTTTTATGAAACTCCCTGTCTTGATTCTGAGCACTAATGTTCATTACCAAGTCCAGCTTTCAACATATGAAGTTGGTATAGTTTTTGGGTGTGTGTGTAGTGCTGTATTTCCCCACTCCTTTTCTTACTAAATGTCTGCCCTTCCCACATGGTTCTCCCTTCCCCGCCCCTAGTCTTGGCCACTCCCTGGGGTTTTCCCTATTGGTTCCGGTACCCCAACTCCGCCCATGTACCGCCCCTGTGCCCTGAGACCATCAGTCCATGTGCTCTCTCTGCCCCCTCCTTTGTCCCCATTTAAAATCCCAGGCTCCCTGACCATGTGGTCTTTCAGCCTTTGGGGATCAGCCTGTCACTGTGTGAATAAAGCTCCTCTGAGGTCCCCATGCAGAGACCCTTCTCGCCTCCTTTATCACCACCGTGCTGTGGAGCTGACAGCCAGCCGGAGCGTGAGCGCAGGGCCGCTCGGAAGGGCTACGGGAAGTGGGACAGCCGCTCTCCCCAAGGAAGCCCCACAGCGCTCTCCGGGAAGGTTTGCGGCTTGCCATGCCAAGGCAGAAAGAACACCCCGCAACACGTGTGCTACGTTTTGCAATAGTCTACAGTTGACTTCATCTTCTGTCTATTGCTTTATAATATATCATAACGACCTTCATAATCTGCTGTCTTTACTCCCTTTAATAACTTTATATAAGGAGCCAACTTTTTATTCTTAACTCATCTGTCCAGATATTTTATATCTATAAATATACATTATATAGACATATATGCATATATCTATATATATTTACATATATATACATACACGCACACACACATATATATATATAACTTATATATAAGTACACAGCTATTTATATATGTGTGCATTTATATGTCTATATTAAAATAGCCTAGAAGCTCTTCAGGTGGCTTCCCTGCACTGTGACAATGAACCTTTTGCTCATATCCTCTGTTTTCATTTCTCAGCCAACAGTGTTATAAAGGAGTGGTGGCACTTGCCCCATTTGACCACAGCCTTCATTCTCCACCGGCGGTAAAGGTACTCGCTCTAGTGCATCTATGACTGCATAATGCCAAGTGAGGTCCTGCTCTTGGGTGACACTCAAGTGTAGGTGATACAGCTAATTCAGCTTCCAGAAATCTCTCCCAAGGTCTGATTGTGCCATCTGATGCTAGAGTCACACCACAGCTTGGTTCAGCATGCCTCAGAATATTTGTTATGTAGTATGAATTTATCCTTAGATCACTCAAACTATTTTTACAGTGACTTTGGATGATGCAATTTGCTACTGTTCCCCTTATGAAAATTTGATCTCTAGAATCACAGAATGATTAAAGTTGGGAAAGACCTCCAAGATCATTGAGTCTCATCTTTAACCAAACACCAATGTGTTAATTAAACCTTAGCACTGAGTGCCTTCTTGAACACTTCCAGGGATTGTGACTCCACCACCTCCCTCAGCAGCTCATTCCAATGCTTAACCACCCATTCAGTGAAGAAATTCATCCTGATGTCCAGCCTGAAACTCCCCTGGTGCAGCTTGAGGCTATGTCCTCTTGTTGCATTGGTAGTTTCCTGGAGAAGAGGCTACAACCTCCTTTCAGGCAGTTGAAGAGACTGATAACATCTCCCCCGAGCCTCCTCTTCTCCAGACTAAATACTAGCAGCTCCCTCAGCTGCTCCTCATAAGACTTACTCTTCTAGACCATTCACCATCACTTCTCTGGAATTGCTCCAGCACCTCAATGTCTTTTTTGAAGTGAGGAGCCTGAAACTGGACACAGGACTCGAGGAGTGACGTCACCAGTGCTGGGTACAGTACCACATTAGGTGTTCTTCTGGAGTGTGTTTTCTTGTTTCATTTAAAAGAATAACCCATTTCTGTGATACAAAGCATAGTAAGTGGAGGAAACCGGGAGATTTGCTTCAAAATAACCTTTCTGGAACTAATATCCATAGATGTTTGCACAGTAGGCAGCACTGACTTCAGTGCCCAGCAGCTGCACTGGCTGTCAATGCAAAACAAAGACAGATGATATACTGCTGTGTGATTCTTGGTAAAAATATTCTCCTGGGAAGAGTAACAGCTTGATTCTACCCCCACGTCACTTTTTGCCATCCTCCAAGAAAACTCCTTGGCAGCTAAAAGACTAGTCTTGTGCACTACAAAATACTTTTCTGCCTTTTTTCTTTGATGAGTAATCATAAAAAGATAAGAATAATAGGATTAAAATGAGAGCTGGAGAATAGATACACTGATCTATAGTGCCTAGCAGTTAAGGCTCAGCTAGTGAGAAAGGTTTTGGGTCCTCCTTTCAGGTGTATCTTTTTTAGTCTAAGGCTATGCTGCTGGGGGCCACGGGCAAAAGATGTACATGCATTTGTTGAAAAATATCATTTCAGTTTTCAGTTCATGTGACTTTGTGTGTGGGATAAATGCTTAGGAAGCTGGATGAGTGCCATCAGGTGTGTCATGTACTCAGATTTTGTATTTTTGCGAGCTGAACATGAGGTCATTCTCACAGATTGGAGATATGATTATCTCTAATCTCTATCTGAATTGATTTAATGTTTGAGAATACTTACAGAGGTGTTCTTTTTCTAGGGAAAAGAACCAAATCTTATAAGATGAAATAAAAATAAAGAAGATGTAAAGTGGTTTGTGCACCTCAGAAATGTTTACCCTCTCACTCTGGAGTAATCCATCACTTCAGTGTCACAAAGCAGAGTTTTTTTTCATTAGCCTGAACTGTTTTTCTTCTACTCTAAAGATCCACTGCCACAGGAGACAGGAGGTTCAGTCACGACCTCTAGAATATCCCATTTTCTTCCCATTGTGTTGTCTGTCCTTTTCTTCTTGTAAGGTCTCCATTAACTTATGATTCAGGATTTAGCCTAACATCATAAATACAACACAATATAAGTTAAGTCATCTGCCAAAAGAAATATAGCAACAAATGACTGCTAGCTTATGAACAGTATGGATATTTTTATTTCACTGTTTATTGTACTAATTTATAGAAGTAGGCAGAAGAGTAAAAAATGTTCTTAATATGAGTAAATTCTATTTTATTTCATTTTACATCTTATTTTCAAGTCTGACAGCAAGATGAATCTGCATTTAACATTTATTGCTAGTGCATAGATGCTATTTATTATTATTTAGGATTTAAGGAAAGCTGAATTTCTTTTTGGTATAAAGTTTCCAGCATTATTTTGCAAGCTCCCTTTTTATCCATGGAATGGAATTTCTAAGATCAGTAATTGAGAGACTGATTTTGACAGTATATTAGTTCTAATTTGAAGTAAAATTACAAATGCTGCTGAGAAGGTCATATTTCAAAAATAACGATGTTAAAATCTCTCCTGTAGGAAAGGTCTTATGGTTTGAGGATTTCTGTCCTTCTGCTTAACTGATTGGAAACTCCTTACCATCATTATTAACATCTGAGCATTGCATGGTAACAGGATAAAATATTCAAGGCTATTGGAATCAACCATTTTGCATTACTTTCCTTCTGATCTAAAACATATATTTAATGAATGTCAGTTCTTCAGCTTTGAAAGGTTAAAAGAAACAGAAAAGAGGTACAGGACAATGCCATAAGCTTTGTGCCCTGACATAATGTGCCTTAAGACAGAAATCAGACACTACTCCTTCTCTTTGTCCAGAACACTGTTTAGTGGAAAAACAATATGAATCTACATGTAAAATATTTCTCCTTGGATTTTAGCTTTAAGTTTCATACTATTTTTCAATTCCCACACTGAACCAAAAAGTATTGATCATATGAGGTATTTACAAGGATATAGAACTTAGCTGTTGAAGTTTCATTTAGGGGAAAACAATGTAAATATTTAAATTTCCTAATTTCAGATTCAGAAGGAGAAAAATGAAACATCCTCTCTCTAACTGTTCAGACTATTTTCATGAAAATTATATCCAGATTGAAATAATGTGAGTTATCTCAACTCTTCCTTCACAAATGTGCCAATAGAAAACTGCAAAGAGACGTACCTTATAAAATGCTGGACATGTTTTACTCAGGCCTGAAGATACTGAAAGAAGCTGATAGAACAGTATTTTAAAAATATAGTAACGTATGGGTTTCAAAAAATGTATTATGGTGTAACTGTGGAAAAGTAAAGAACATTCAAGACTTCAAATCTCAGAAGAGGCCTTACATTTTTTAATAGAGCATTCTAGAGCAAAGTAAAATACTCAACTAGTTTAACAGGCATTAACCTTTCTTAATATAGACAAAAAGTGAATATATTTTCATATATGTTCAGGAATGTTGAAGTTGTCTTTTTAGCACTTAGCAATGTAAGTTAATAGAATTTGTGTGAAAGCCTATATATTCTAATTTCTTTAAGTCCTTCTTTTTTCTTTTGGAAGGATCATAAAGGTTAAAAAAATCATAAAGGATATCATAAAGGATAAAAAAAGTTATTTTGTAAAGAAAGATGACAGAATTATTAATTTTAATTTCCAGAGCACTGAGAAAAATAGTGATCAGTCAGGAGAACCTGAAGTTGTCTACTGATAGATGTGGAACTGCTTCCAGTTCCCCAGAGGGACTAACAGAAGGAATAACACACTGATTAAAAAGGTAACTGTAGCCTTTTTACAAAGCTCAGATAAATCAATGAGATATTTTTATTTACCTTTCTGTGATTTATATCAGATTCTGTATTTCTTGCCCCTTATGTTCAATTTCCTTTACCAGCCTGGAACAGGAGGGGTTTCTAGCATTTACAATATCAACTCCTGTTCTTGACCTTTTTGAAGACATACTTTATATATTTTTTGACTCTCCTCTAATGTTCAAAGATCTCTGCTCCTCAGGGCTTACACAGAAGGTGCAACACTGAAAGCTTTTTGTAAGTAGCCTGCAAGATCCTCAGGGCAAACAGCTTTTCTTGATTCTGTCTGCAAAGCACAAAGCACACTTTCCACAGCATAAAAATAAATCTTACCACTCCCCGTCATCCCTGGTAGGCAGTTTGACAAATTTTATATTAAGTAATTGCTTTTGGCTTGCTCCGTCAAGGTTCCAAGCGTCTTTCAGTTCATGATGAACTTTGGGGGAGGGAGTGAGGTTTCTCAGAGTCTTGCAGCAAACAGCCAGCATCTTTAAATATGGAACACTCTCCAAAAGCATTGTATTTGTAGGAAAAAAAATTCGTTTTTTACATTGAAAATATTTGTGGAATTTATAAAATTTAAGTCTGCATTTTATTTACCTCTTTGTTTTTATATGACAACCCATTCTAGATTAGTGAAGTAGTATCCTGTTGTATTGCATTTTGTTCCTTCTATTTTGGACATACAAAAGATGATCAAGTCCATAGTGCAATGTCCTGAATGCATGCACTGCAGACTAGTCTTTCTGAATACATTAAGGCTTGATTAGAAATAAAATTCTTAGAGAGTGTCCAAATACTGCTGTTAAGATAGCTGAATTTTAAGAGAGGCTAATATGGGTTTTGCATAACATTCACATTTCAGCTTAGAAAATGCTTTGACATTGCACTTGACATAATTATCAGTGTATGTGTTAAGTTTTAAATCAAAATATAATGAGTCAATAAAAACAATAACACTTTACTCATAGGATCTACATCACGAGATTTATACCCTGCGGATGGTACAGTAAATAGAAATCCTTTAATTTTATATATCTTAAAAAAAGAGTACAGAAAAAGAATTCAAATATGGATTAGGGACATAGAGAGTAAATAAATATTTTAATCCAAAAGTTCTTAAAAGAAGATTTCAAAACAGGTG
This sequence comes from Gymnorhina tibicen, assembly GCA_013399875.1. Lineage (NCBI taxonomy): Eukaryota > Metazoa > Chordata > Aves > Passeriformes > Artamidae > Gymnorhina > Gymnorhina tibicen. The sequence continues at coordinate 34,076 of VXAZ01002277.1, read as the reverse complement.
AGGTTTATTCAGATATTTAATAAAGAATCCATCCCACAAGTCTGTTATAGTGTTCCAGTGAGAACTAAGATTTATCAGTAGGTCTGGTGAGTAGTCTAAACATCTAAGCAATTACCTAATTTCTCTTAATATTGCAAGTAACCTTCAGTAATTATAAACTGTTTTTGCATTTATGGTAAGACTAAGATAGTTTTTGAACACCTAGATTTAAATTTTGTATGATTTTAGATGAGTCAACACCCCCCACCCTTCCAATGACTTTTGCAGCCTTTTCTGACATTTGAGAAGGCTTCTGCTGAAAACTTTGAGAGAGCTAGGTGGATATCTAGACAAATATTTTCTCTCTGAGTTTGTTTGAGATCCACTGAATAGATGTCCTCTTTTTAGGTCTTTGAAGTTCTGCTTAGAAATATAATTCAGAAATACAGCAGTTGGTAGTGTTTAAGTTTTTTTCTAACAGTCTTGATAGGATTGAAATCTACACATTTTCATTCCCTGAGTACTCTTCTCATCAACACAGAAGATCTGATGAGACTTCAGTCCTTTAGTTAGAGAGAGACCCCAGTGATGCCAGGAATGTAAAAGAACTGTTTGTTCAACTATGGAAAACTATGACAGCATAGAGAGGATCCAAAGGATCTTCATGGGCAAGCTTAGACTTCTAAGATTCTGTGCTTCTTCTCTGACCTGCCTGCTGACATACTAATTAAATAAATAAATAAAAATCCCCAAACACACAAACTACCTGCACAAATAATTCACCATCTCTTTTAATTAGGTATAAGGTGTTTGCTTGGTTGTAAGGCATTAGCCAGTTCTAATTTGTAGAATTTATAGATTTGCCTCCCAACACAGAAATAATTTTAGGAATAAAATTATGTTCCCTTTCATTTTCCCTTGTCCATGAAATTGAACAGGGAAGAAGTACAAATGTCATCTACCTGGATTTCTCAAAAGCCTTTCAGTATCTAAAAGGGGCTTATAAGAAAGATGGGGAAAGACATTTTACCAACTCCTTTAGAAACAGGACAAGAGGCAGTGGTTTAAAAATTAATGAAAGTAGATTTAGGGTGGATATTAGGAAGAAATTCTTTACTGTGAGAGTGGTGAAGCACCAGAACAGATTGCTCAGAGAAGCTGTTGATGCTGCATCCCTTGATATGTTCTAGACAGGTTAGATGGGGCTTTGAGCAGTCTGATCTCATGCAAGGTATCCCTTCCCACAATAAGGGATTTAGTCTAGATGATCTTTAAGGTCCCTTTCAACCTGTTCTATCATTCTGTGATTCTAGGATTTATCTAAGGTAACACCACAAATACTCTTTCCCATAAACTTTCTCATATGTAGATGGTATGATATCTGTGGCCTCTTTTGCACTCAGAATACTGTTCTCTGATGCATCTTAATGTACATTTGTGGGAGTCAGAGGACATCAAGTAGAAAAGGATAACATTTCAGGGAAGGCCAGGATTAATTATGATATAAATGGATTAGATGCATGTTTTGGAATCAACTGAGAGAGTGGAAAGAAGCAAGAAAAGTGATTGATGTTGCTTCCCACTGTGCATTCAGATGAGTCTGAAGACCATGTCACTATTAATTTGCTCCTAAATATACCACAGCTTCTAGGCTTGTCACAGTAGGAAATATTAAAGGCTTGTTTTGCATAAGCAATCACTTTTATTCCTTTTCAAGTACAATTATATTTTTTTTCTTACTCTCTGTATGGAGTCCTAGGCAGGATCAAAGTCCTGAAGTGTAACATTTCATAGTGTGATTCAGTACCCTGTGTAGTGCTTCTAGAATGCAGATTATTAATTTGATGTGTTCTTTTGTAATGTCCTTAGTTAGTCCTGATAAGACGCTTGGGCATCAGTTACTCTTGAAATTTCAGTCACAGCAGGAAAGGGGAAAAGTGTTTCCCTTTCAACTACATTTCAGGGTTCAAATACTTACACAGCGAATGTGTTTGAGGGTGACAGTTCCTTCATGTGGTCTCTTCTTACTTACTGAGGCCAATCAATAAGAAAATCTTGAATTTTCTGTGGCAGTTCTTGGTTGTTCAGGAAAAAGACATCCCAAGGCTTTAGATGTTGATTTGGAATTTCCTACAAGAATAGACAGTATTTATTTTTCATAATAATCTGGTTCTTCATCAAGAAACCCTCCAGAAACACTTTGCACTCAAAGAAATAATTAGCATTTACTATTTGGGGAAATTTATATGCATACATAATTTTGATTTAATTCTTTGGAATGGCATGATAAGAGAAACTAGGAGAGAATTAGCAAGTGAAAGAGCAATACAATCATCTTTAAAGATTCAGATTTGGATTAAAATAATTTGTATTATATTTATCTTTCATATCTTATATATAAATGCAATTCTCATTCATTTTAGGACTACAGTGGACAAATGAAGCACTAGAATGCTACCACAAGTATTGGTTTCTGTCTCTTTAGCCAACATTTTTCTAAGTTTTAAAATTAATTTTCCTGGTTTTAAATAACACACCAGGAAATAAAGAAATCTATTAAAAAGTCCTATCTCCTACCAAAATATATATATTTTAAAGCAATCTATTTATACATAATATCCACTAGGCAAAGAGCGTAATTGCTGAGTGTAAAGGAAAATATAACTACTCCTCCATGAGACTGGATCATCAAAATGGGACTGTATAGCTGAAAAACGTTACTAAATTTGAAATTTAGAGGCATCATTATAAAATCCAAAACCTCCGGAGGGAGAGATGGAAGAAATTAATATGACACTGCAAAACAGAAATGCCTTATTCCAACTGTAAATTTTGCAACCAACTTTAATAAAGTATTTACATTTTGTAAATTGTCTATTGTTGTGCATTAGGTAGTTTTTCTTTTAATTAAATAGGCAAGGTGCAAAATTAATTAAAACTCAAGTATTTGCACCTCATTGTCTCAATCCAACACTGTAGGAATCCAACACTGATAAACTGCACACTGATGAAGAAAAGAACATCACTGGTTCCTTGGAGTTCCTCCTAGCAGATATCTGCTGAATTCAGGGGCGATTTTGAGACACAGGACACATGATTAGAGAAGAAGGCCACTTGGATTGTACACAGCTGTTCTGAGATCAAGGAAGTTAATTGGAAAAAACCCCAAACAACCGTTTCAACATACTCTAAAGCACAGGTCTGTGTATAGAGATACCTGCACACACAGACATGCATGCAAAGGTATGCACACACACAGACATATGCATTCAGCTTGCTATAATTTCAACAATTCCAACAAATTATGTATTGGGGAAGTGGAAGTATGCTGCTGAGCTCCTGTTGACTCCTGGAGCTGTTTTGCAAGAAGGCAGTGCTGGGCTCTGTGCAAAGAGATATCCCTGGCACTTACTGACTCATGATCGACTGATTGATAGCATCTACCTTGCAGGACTCCTGCTGATCTCTTGATGGTGGGAATACTGCCGCCTTACATACCACAAGCTGTCAGTCTGTGCAAAATGGGAACTTAGAGAAACTATTAGATAGGAGCAGGTGCCTTGCTACATGTAGACAATCATCTGTTCTCAGAAAAGGAAAGCCTTCCTAATCTTGCTGAGTTCTCCCAGATTCAATGAATCTGCCTTTCTCTTTGTGAGGCAAAAGCTCGGTGCTGTCAGGAAATAAAATAAAATAAAGAAAAAATACAGAAATTGTCATTGAGAATCAAAATCTTTGTTTGAAAATGCAGTGTACTGACATTTCACTCTGCTTCACCTCCTATTCTAAATACTTTCAGATTTTTCTTGGCTTCCATATCTGATTTTAGTTCTATTTGCACTTTTTTTGATGTCCTCTAATCCTCTGTAGACTTCATCCTTCTACAAACCCGCTATGCCCTTAGTGTCTTTTATTTGCTGTTATTAGTAAATCATTCCTTGAGCAATGAGCAAGCATTCAAAGAAAACCACCTCTTCCCTGAAACTTCTTAAAAGTAGAAGCACGCTCCAAAAACTCTGGAGTGGTCTTATGACCCACAGGAAAAAACAAAGAAAAAAAATTAGAAATCACAAGTCTTCATCTCTCTTCACAGACAGCAAGAAGAAAAAAAGAAATAGAAATAAAAGAAAGAAACCTGCATTTATCCAGAACAGTTTGGAAAAGCTTAAAGCAGGGAACAACGGTGTTCAGCCTGTTGGGTAAGTTGAATGGGTTATGCCAACATATGTAAATAGGATACTCTTAAATCTGATGAACAAACCAAAGACTTTGCTTGAGGATTTCATTCAATGTAGAAACAGTATTTCTTTCTATACCAAAGAGAATGACTTCATCTGGGAAGGCTTAAATGACAGGTTACAATCCTTTAAGTTCTTTTCTTCCCACCAGTTATGAGTTTTTATCTTGGAAATAAACAAGGGCTTATTTGAAAGAAGAATGCTTTTCAGTATGAACAATGTTTTGTTCATTTGTTACTGGTAAAACTGAATGTTACAACACTGGGTAAAATATGTCTGTAGTTCAAACCAATAAGGCAAGTGGCCAGACTGCTTTTCAGCCCTGCTCCATTTAAGATATTTCTTATTTTAAGTCTTATGAATTAAGCATATCTGCAGAGATGTGTTAACTAATTTGGTTACTAAAAAGCGTAAGAATGTGGAACTAATATGAAACAAGTAAAATATTATCATTTATTCATAGTGCATTCAACTGTATCTCATTCTCCATTGTTCATCTCTAAAATGTCAATCTAGATTAAAAATATTTGAGATAAAAACACTGAGTTTGATTCTTAAATCTGCTGCTGTCGTACACAAAACACCCAGTGGATCTTTTTCATTTTTTGCAGGATAACTAATTCACTACAGCTTTTAAGGAAAATGATAGGGACAGATGATAGCTTCAACTTTATTGCACTTGTCTTTTCAGTCTTTCGGGATTTTTGCAAATGGGTTTTTAGTAGAAGCACTGGGTGTGCCTGGATTGAAGGGCCACTAAGACAAATTTCTTTTCTTTCTCTCAGAAAACTCTAAGCCAAACATAATCACCTGAGCCTTCTTTCAATTTGTCCTTGTGTGAGATCTAGTATATAATGATTCCCACATATGCAAACATAATTAGAGGGGTCATCCCACACAGACTGTACTAGAGAAGTTTAGCATTGCCTGGGAACTTGAAAGAGGAAAGAAAGATATTATGGCAAAAATTGAGTCACTCTTGGCCACTTGGCATTAAAGTTTTTCTCAGCTGTTGTGGCTGTCTGTGCATGCAACATCAAAGAGTTTAGGACTGTCCATAACCTTGGAACTCCTTTGGCAGGTGCTTTCAAGAGAAGGTGCAGTCATGGCCATCAGCCACTGCTTCAAAGAATTTTTGTTGTCAGGCTGCAGCAGTATTGTTGGGGTTTTAGGAATTCTCCTTTTGTTTTTCTTTTTCTCTTAAAGAATTTTCCCCATGCGTATTGCTAGGAGACAAATTACTGGGTTCTTAAGAAAGACAAAAAGACCTGGCCACAGGGGGAGGGGTCCAGCTGTCCTCTTTTACCTGGGGCTTTCCACAAGACTGGAACTGGGTTGGGTACAGCCCCTATGTCTTTTTTGTTCTCCGGTGTTGCCTTTCTTCCCCCCCTTCCCGGCCCGGCCCAGCCGCCATTGCTGCGCGCTCCCCGAGCTCGCCCCACAGCGCCCCCTGCAGGCGGGGGGGAACCATCGCACCCGCCCTGCTCAGCGGGAGCCGCCAGCGCCCCCTGCCGGCCGTGAGCGTCACTGCACCCAAGGGGAAAGGGGCTGGGGCCAGGAAGGGGTCACTGGGGTCTGGTCCCGTTTGGTGTTACTGACACAGTTATTGCTGGTTTGTGTGCCTTGTTATACATATATATATATATATTAGTAAAGAACTGTTATTCCTATTCCTCATATCTTTGCCTGAAAGCCCCTTAATTTCAAAATCATAATATTTTGGAGGGAAGGGGACTACATTTTCCATTCCAAGGGAGGCTCCTGCCTTCCTTAGTAGACCCCTGTCTTTCAAACTAAGAAAAGTATTTAACAGAATTTAGGCTAAACCAGACAGCTTCATCTCAGGACTCTGTCTGTGCCAAATACAGAGTTACTGAAGAATCAGCTCTATTTGGCTTTGATGTGGAAACACAGAGCTGAACATTATTGGAGTACTGATGATAATGGCACTCATCTCACCTCACACCTGTTTTACAGGTTTGTGTAGCAAGTGACAAGACCAAATTCTACTTATGTTAATCTTAAGATTGGAGGACAAATTAATCAATGTATTCAACTCTGGTTTCACAACAAAAGATGTGAAGGAACTCACCCTACTCTAATTTAATAAAACTGTGTCAAATCTGTTACTTTAATTTGCATAGGTCATGATTAAATTGTAAGTACTGTTCTTGCACCTAATATCAATAGTGATGTCACTTCTGGCTATTGTGTGAACATCTTTGCTAGCCAGAATTACTTTTCTCTTTTCCATAACCAAGTCTGAATCATTTGCTTAGCCTATGCTACTGGAATGAGTGTGCAAACACATACTAAAGAACTTTCCCATTTATAAATAAATAAATAAATAAATAAATAAAATATTACATGAAAAAAGTTGGGAAGTTGTAGAGCAGGAGAAAATTGGACATATTAATGTCAAAGGTCAGTCTTTGAGCATTTAAATGTAAAGCTGAAATAATTCTAAATGGATCACATTTTGGATAAGCTTGATAATTAATCATGGATGACAGAAATTAAATTGACAGTGCCTCATAAGAGCTACTCTTGGGTGATATTCAAGTCTATTTCCTCAAATCAAGTTACTTCTTACAAACCCTATGTGAGGAGCCAATTCAGCCATTTTAGTTTGCCTCAACTCCAGTTGTCAGGGCTGTCAGAGGCATGTGGAGGAGGGATGCACATGTGCCACTTGCAGGAGGCAGCCAGGAGTGGGGGAAGCCTTGTCTCTGGGGTGACTTCAGCTGGCAACACCCCACACGAGGCAGGCAGTAAGGGACACTGTGGAGGGGCTTCTCAAACCAGGCTGCACGGAGCTCTCCACCAATGGACGGCACAGGAAGGTTGGACTGGACCAGTGGTTCCCTGTTGGCAGGCAGACTTCGGGAGGGACTGGGGGGTATAAAAACCAACTGCATCAGGGCTTGCCGCTGCTCGCTGGGGCTCGCTGCTGTTTGCTGTTGCTGCTCGCCGGGGCTCGCTACTGTTCCCTGTTCCCGCTTGCTCCCTCTTTTGCTCTGGCCCCAGCCTNCTGGTCCTCCCACCCGAGCGCCCGACTCACCGCATGTCCGGAGCCATCGCCTGTGGAACCGCGCCCCTCCGGGAGCCGCGCAGGCTCCCTGACACCCAGCCCGGCCACAGACGGACAGACAGGGCGCACACCCCTCCACCGCCCGCACACAGACAGTACTGCCCTGGTGGTAACGCCCTCTTTTTGTCTCTGTCCCCTCTCTCTCCTCTCCCCCAGTCCTTTTCCCTTTTCCTTTCCTTTTTCCTGTCTCTTCTAGCCCTCTTTCACTCAGGCCCTTTTCCCTCTCCTTTTGTTACCAGTAAACGGTTCCCAGATACAAGGTTTGCCTCCGTTTTGCTTCATTCCATTCCCGACCATCCATTTTCAAAAGAACTCCTCACAGTTCCCCATAGTGGAACATGACACTTTATTTCCTACCCTTCAAATATATTTGCCATGTTCTGTCATCAAATACATGGACTATCATGATATATGGATCTGATGATATATGAATATATTTCGCTTCACCTTCAGACTCCAGCTACTGGATGAAGTGGCTGGTGGTTTGCTTCTGCAAACTCTACCTGTAGTAGCCATACATAATCCTCCTCTTCTTTCCTTCTTTCATCTTCCATCATTCTGGTGGGGTAGGCAGAGAAACAAATTGTTGGAATCTTTAAAGTTTGCTCTTTTAGGAGATTTATTTTACCTGAAAATGCTTACTTTTGAAGGTGTCATTTCACCTTGGTTTTACAGTAGGATTGATAAAACAGTAAAATCCCTTTGAAGTGAAAATGGGCAAAATTAAAGCTTCTTCTGTTTAACCCACTTTTTAGAAAACATTTCAAGAGACAAAATGGCTTAAAAGCAGACATTTTGTCAGGAGCCATGAGCTTCAGAAAAGCTGAACACCAGCTCTCTAGCACATTTCTAATTAAATATGCAATTAAAAAGCTTTCAGTGGCCCCTAAGGCTTCCCAGCCTAGTTAACAGAAAATTTCTCATCTTACTTTAACAAGCAAGATAAAACTTCCTTAAAAAAATTACCTAGTGTTAAATAAAGTGGTTGCCTACTTTGTTTCCTCTCTGTGCTTCAAAAATTTATTTTATGATGAATCAAGTGGCTCAGGATTTTAAAACTGAAACAGTAAAGATAATGAACATTAAATAAGTTTGTTGGAAAGTTAAAGTAATGCAGACTATATTTTAGGTATTTTCTGGGGGCTGAAATAATACTCAGGTGATGTGAAAGAGTCCTGTTTATTTAGTAATTATTTAATTGGTCATTTAAAAATATTTAAAGATATGCATTTTAGTAAAAGAATTTAGATCAGGTCTTTTCAGATAAAGCATTTTTATTTCAGTTGGACTATCAAAGCTGTTCCACTGAATGGTGCAGATAGTGGAAGTTTGATCATAGTAGCATAAATTATAGGATGCTTTTCTTTTTTTTTTTCTTAGTCCTCCAATTTCTTTTGTGTGTTATTATTATTTTAGGGTGACTTTATTATTGGCTTTGAAGCATGGATGAAAGATATACATGAAAATGGCATTGGACACCTGTGATGGGTGAGGGTAGTCAGAGTGCAAGAGAGGAATGGACGTGGTCCATGGTCATCTCAGTGGGTAGGGCAAAGCAGGACAGTGTACACTGGAAAGCAAATCCAACAGAAATGAGCCTAGGGAAAGTGTCCAGGGAAAGTGTCCACTGAAAGCACTTTTTGCTGTCAAAGATGCAGTTAAAATTAATCCATGTTTTAAAAATTCTTATACAATATCTCTGGTTTTGAATTGTGGGGATTGGAATATTTCTCACACCAGCATTAATCATAATAATCAAGGCATTTAAGTTTGCTGCCAAGTTATAAATTTCTTGTGTTAATTTTCTCTCTTTACTGTTAATGCTTTTGCACATGCAAATCATTCTTTGCTCTTAAAAATAGCAGACATCACCTCTACCCACCATATGTTCATGGGACATGCAGTGGTGAAACAACTTATATGTAACTCCTAATTACTAAACTCATATGAAAATAAATCTCTGCAAGACATGTTTTGTGCTATAGCGCAGTGGGTTGATGGACAAGCTTTTCAACCAATGATGCTTCTTGCAATTTGTGTATTTAAAGAGGGCGCAGTGGTGGAAAAAGGGGCCTTTGGTTCCAGCTTCTAAGGCCTCCAGGCCCCGGCCGGGCTGGGCTGCGCCGGGCCCTTCCCCCCTGCCAGGCCTGGGCCGCCAGAGGGGAACTGTCCCGGAGCAGCGGGCAGCTGAGAAACAGCCATGAACTGCTGCACACCTAAAACCAGCTGGCGCGGCTTCTGGGGACCGGCGGGGCTTCCCCCTCCCGCTTCACACGGCCGGCGCGGCCCCGCACGGACCCGGCTGGGCGTCGGCGGAGCTCTCTGCAGCCAGCACAGCGCACGCTGGAAGAAAGGAACATCACACGCAGCTGCCGAGGACACCCTTTCTTCCCAGTCAGCCAGAAAGGAAAGTAAAGCAAGTCACATGAAGGAGAAGAACATGGCAGCTCTAAGTTCAGAGAGAAAGAGAAAGCAGGTCATGTGGGACGAAGCAGAAAATGGCGGTGGGAAAAAGGGCGGGGAGGCGCTTTGGTGCGTAACTTAAAAAAGCTTCTTGCAAGCCAGGATAAAAACTGTAGTATCACATACTGTTTTGTCTCTTTAATCCCATTTGAAGTACATGGGGAGATGGGGAATTCATGCATGGCTTGTGAAGATGTGAGAAATGCCTATGCCAGACTACACAGAAGCAGTGAAAGACTTTTAGAGATTTTTGAAGAAGAGATCTTTTGTTTTCAAGTCAGAATAACTCATCTTTAAAAAAGACTAATAACCCCATGTGATGGCCCGTGACTGGCACTGCGAAGGAACTGTGAGATTTTCATGGGAGAGATGGTTTTTTCACTCCAGCAAATTGTTTTTTAAGCAGGCGGATTGCTGAGTTGTGAAGATTTCCATGGCATTCTTCTTTCCAGAAGAAACCCTCTTCCTTAAGCATAAGAAAGAGACTTTTTAAGAACTGCAACACTGACCTAATCCCATGTTTGTTATCCTTTGTGCAAGTGGGTTAGAAAGAAGGTGTGCTGGAAGAAAAGGGGGTTTGCTTTTATTTCTTCTTATTTTTTTTACTTTTAATTCTGTTAGCAATAAACTTTTCTTTATACAGCAGCTGATTAAGTCTGAACCGGTTTTGCCTCACAGTTTTATAGTTTTCCTCAATATTTCCTTATTTTCCCCTTATGCAAACATCAGATTTCATGTGCTTGATGTTTAGCTGCGGTAAACCACGACATATAGTCAATTTTCTGTCACAAAAAGTTTTCTGGAATATTACACTCTTTCTTTTTGACATAACAGAATTCTAATTAATAAAGAAATAAGAGCCTCACTGACAGATTTGTTTAGCACAGTAACTACCTGAAGGTGTCTTTCCTTTAAAAAATGCAGTCACTTTTGGAATGTGAATAGCTTGCCAACCGTGTAGAAAACTTTCTACAGTGTTTCAAAACTGAACAGAGTAGGTTACACAGGAAAATATATTTTTTTCATTTATATCTCCTCATATATATTTTTTTCAAAGCTTCTTTTTAACGTTTTATCTTTTCTTGGATCATTTTTGTGACAAGTGATCCATGTCTTCATGCGGCTACTTAATTTCAATATCTGAATATAATGTTGTACTAGTTTGAAAGCAAACCAGTGAGAGATTCCAAGCCAGAAATACAATTTAATAGGAAAAATAAAATAAATGCAATAGTACAAAAAAACCCCACTGACAGAGTCAGAATACAACCTGACCCCCTGTCGGTCAGGGTGTTGGTAGCAGTCCGATTAAATGGTGGCCGCAGTCCTCCTGGAGTGATGGTTCTGCTGAAGCAGTGATCCTGTGGAAGGGTCTGGTCTTTCTCTGGGAATCCAGAGGAAAAAGGCTGTTTGTGGTGTATCAAAATCTCAGATTATATCCAGGATGGAATGCTTGGTTCCTCCCTCTGGGCGGAGCATCTCACAATGGGATGATGTAATTTTATCAGCCATGCGGTGAGACTAGGTGGCCCATTAACAGGAGATACCCCCTGGAGGGAGGATGGGTCATGGGAGAGATAAAGAACACTGCCCCACCTGGTTTCAACAGCTGGCCCATTATCAGAAGATATCCCTGGAGTTTATCAGGGAGGAGTCATGAAGGAGATGGGGGAACACTGTCCCACCAGTTTTAACAGCTTATGAAGATGGTGATAGAATACATACTTTTGGGCACATCTTACATTGTAACCTAGGACAAATGTAAACATATGTGATAAAGTAATAATTTATTATTATTAAAAATCAGTAAAAGAAATACCTCTTAGAGATAAATGCATATTTTTAATCAGTTATGGCTCTGAAAACAGAACTGCATAAACACATTGAAATAAATCCAACTGAAGCATTTTATGTCGTCCCCAATGACACTCTAAGTACATGATTTTTAAAGATCCCCCAGTCTTCTGAAAATATAAAAACATGCAGCACATTGTAGCCCTGATCTCAAAGGCCTTGTCCAAAATAAATTCTTGTCCAAAATAAATTCTTCTCTTTTGCAGCTGCTCATCTAGAAAAAAACAACCTTGTGCTTCTTTGGCTTTGTAAATATGAAAACCTCCCTGTAACCTAGTGGTTGACCAGCTTCCTGTGGTGAGTGTTTTGCAATGGTTAGAGATTTAGATTCTGTTTCTTCAATTTTCAATTTACTTGTAATGGAGTTCAGAAGCAAAATATACCAGAAAATCATAAATCAATTATGTTGATTCTATGCTCTCACATATCAGTGTATATAAAATACATAGTGAAGTTGTGATGAGAACAGGTTTTGTCTCAATAAATGAGTATAACACAGTCAGGAACACATGGATTGCACTTGTTTCCTTTGTTGACAGGTCTACTCCAGTTTTTTTTATCCAGGGAAAATAAATAACTAGGAGTTAAATTAATTTTTTCAGTTATTCAAGTGTTGGAACTCACTGACTAAACTAGTAAGTAAACTCTTGGGATTGCAGTTCTGAATTGAATATTCATGTTATTGAGTTCAAAATCCATCTTTTAGCAGTATTTTCTAATATTCCTAGAAACATCCTTGTAGTCTAACTATTGACTAAAACAGTAGTGTCAAGAGATGAACTCAGCTAAAGCAATTTCCTCACAGAGCTGAACTTTTAAAAATGCAAGGGAAAAGGGTATGAAGAAGTACTACCTTACTGTGCATCTTCATCAAGACTTACTGCCATGGAATTTTTGTTTTGGATTTGGAAAGAAACCTAGGGGTAAAGTTAATTTTAAATAAATAATAGAATTATACAGTCTGGGAACCTGTACCTCAGCAAATCACTCAAAGCCAATGTATTCCCATTGGAGGAAAATTACTAAAGTAAGTTTAATTTGACCTATGTTATTCAAGAAAAAGATAAAAATATGTAGGATATTTCAAGGGAATAATAAATAAATAAATAAATAAATAAATAAATAAATAAGTATTCAGGGGAATAAAGACACAAATTGAATGAGAGATAAATATGATCTGAAACTGTAAACTACAGATGAGATTTCTGAAGCAACAGCAATAGGACTGTGTTAAGCAAAGGGAAATAATAAAAATAAAATAAGGAATAAAAAAATGCAGTCAATATATCTGAAAATGTGACTACAGCATTTATATATTCTATGGCTTTGAGGACAGTTGCAATTTTCTTTTGTGTGGATGGTAATGTTAAGAAATTCCAACGAGCTGTTGTAGGTATAAGGAAATTGATAATATCAGACAAGTTGTAATAGAAGAAATGGCACAGATGGACAATACTGCTGAAGTAATCTGCAGTTTACCAGACCTGCATGACGAAAAGGTACTAGCCTGATTTCTACTGAGGCTTATGCCTCAGTATCCAAAACATATGAGTCACCAACAGTGTTTAAAACTAAGTAGTATTTATGCCACAAAAATACATCAGCTGCTGTAGAATCAATATTATTGAGATGTTTCAGAATAAATTAATTTGATACCAAAAACAGGAATTTGATGCAATTTGATAAAATAATGTTCAGTAGAATATTTTCTGAGTTGAAGTGAGCTATTTGGTAGGCAACCCTGGAAGAGCTCCATTTCTAATACAAAAAAAGATATAACCCTCCTCCCCCAATTCCTCAATACTAATTATTAATTTCTCAGGGGTCACAGACTAATATTTTTTAAAGTAGAGAAGTCCACAGGAATGCTTTCTCATATCTTCAGAAGACTATTGGTTTGCCATTACCTTAGTCTTTATCTTCAAAGTTTCTAGATTCATAATGAAAAATGGTGAACTAACTCAAAATATGCCAAATTCTGAGCCCTGTATGAATCAAAAAACACATAAAAGAAGGATTTTTAGCACTGAATCATTTGCACTATGTGAAGGCATACTCCTGTTAAACTTAATAACTTACTCTTTTAAAAAACCTCAAACAAACAAGTAATTTTTCTTGTCTAGCTAAGGAACAAAGTAGCTTTTCATCTATTTATAAAAAAGGTCAAATAGCTTAAGCCATTTATTCATCATAATAACTATAGTAGTATTATCAATAAAAGCTTTAAATACCTTTTCTTCCATATCTCAGTTTTCCAGGGGATTCACAGAGATTTAGTATCATGTCTCCTATTAGAATATATCACACACCTAAGTGAACACACTCTACCCTGAAAATTGAGATGTTCAGAGCCAGTTCAGCGATCGTATACTCGGGCAAGTAATTTATATTTACATTTTCATTACATTCAGTGGAACTACTGAATTCTGCATTTTCAGAATCAAGCTATTAAATGTAGCACAGGAGAACAAACAGCTTGCAATCCTAATTCTAAACAGGAGAACTTTTAAATATAATTATACAAGTAATTTCCTACGGTATTGCGGATTCATAGTTTCTGATTTCAGCACAGCAATTTTCAGTTATCAGAAAATTAGTTAGATTAGTTTTCCAGTGTTAATACTTGACTATTTTTTCCTTCTTGAAGTTTGTCTTACATAATCAACTGGCAATTAGTCACTGTTAACCATTTCTACAAAATTAAAATCAAGGAATTTTACATATGCAAGGTTATTGAATTGATCATAGATTTACAGAGGTTTGGAAAGGACCTTAAAGATCATCTAGTTCCAACCTCTCTGCCACTGAAAGGAACACCTTCCAGTAGACCAGGATGCTCAAAGCCTCATCTAGCCAGGCCTTGAACACTTCCAATGATGAGGCATTCCACAACTTCTCTGGGCAACCTGTTCCAGTGCCTCACCACTCTTATCCTATCACTACACGACCTTGCGAAAAGTTGCTGTCCCGCTCTCTCGCAGGGCCTCTTTAGGCACTGAAAGGACACTAGAAGATCTCACCAGAGTCTTCTCTTCTGTATTCTGAACAATCCCAACTTTCTCAGCCTGTCTGCGTAGGAGAGGTGCCCCATCCCTCTGACTGTCTTTGTAGACTTGCTCCAGCAGGTCCATGCCCTTCTTATGTTGTTGCCCCCAGAGCTGCAAGCAGTACCCCAGGTGGTATCTCACAAGAAGGGAGTAGATGAGAAGAACCACTGCCCTTGACCTGTGGGTCACACTTCATTTGATGCTTTCATCCCAGGAGATGATTGTCTTTCGGGGCTGCAAGTGCACATTGAAGGCTCATGTAAAGTTTTTCATTCACCAAGACCTCCAAGTCCTTCTCCTCAGGGCTGCTCTCAATCTTTTCTCCTCCCAGCTTGTACTCATTCTTGGCACCCCGCCCTTTGGCAGAAGTCAGCAGTGTAGGCAGGATACCGCCCATATTATCCATGAAGGTCATGCCTGTATCAAATTACAGAGCTATCAATGGAGCCAAGGCCTGGTGTGACTCTTACTCACCTCCACGTGCCATTTGTGTCATTGACTGTTGCTGCCAGATGACCCAGACTCATCATCCCAGGCAGTCCAGCAGAGCCATGGCATCACTTGTGACCCTCTTTTTTTGCTCTTGGGGATTGAGTCAGTCACTCTGTGGGCACACTGTGCCTTGTCTTTCTCACAGCTTCATATAGTCATAGAATATGCAGAGTTGGAAGGGAACCATCAGGATCATCTAGTGTAACTCCTGGCCCTGCACAGGACACCCCAAGAATCACACCATGGCACCCCAAGAATCCCACCATTTTCAATTTGATCAATCTTTCAAGAAAGCTTTGCTTTACAGTGTTACCCACCATTACCATTCAGATGACAGTCAGTCTTATATCAATCAAATTTTTTAAATATGGAAAATTATTGAAATATTTTCATTACTGAAAAAATATTGAACATGGTATTGATTGAAATGCATGAAAGTCAATAGCTATTAAAATATTAAATACAGAGTTCCTAAAAATAAGAACACTAGGTCATCTATGTTTTACAAATGTATTTTTTAATGTTTTATAAAGTTTTAAGTATATCAAGAAATGCAATGTCCAGTTCTTTTTATAATCTCTAATTCTGTAGTCCCCTTACCATTAATTTCAAAAACAATGCCTCTCACATATTAGCTTGCATAAAAGCATGCATGTTAATATCCTGATTTTGTAGCAATATGCTTTTTCATTTTTATATAAGAATTACTGGTAGAATAACTTCTTTTTTTTTTTTTTCATAGCCATGACTGAATTACTACAGAAAAACTGAAAAACATGGAGCAAGTCTTGATGGACTTTACACTAAGTATATATGATCAGGAACTGTATAAAACAATAATGTCTTTTGCAAAGGAAAATCACAAAATGCAGATTCTGTGGAACATGTTTCTGTTGCAAACTGTGATATGAAGATGCAACGAAGTAGAGAGTAATGGATGGCACTAGTATTGGATGTGATAGGTAATTCTGGAAAAACATGATTTGGGCAAATTCCAAGTCTGCTCATTCATTCAATCACTCTCAGATGTCAGTGTCATCAGAGCATCCGTTGAAATGATAGCACTCACATCAGAAAAACAGTAGCTTCTCTGTGGTAAAAAGTTCTTTCTTTGAAAGAATTTGGCCTTATATTACTAAAAAAGAAAACTAAAATTAAACCAATACAAACCAAACTAAACCCCCACAAAACAAACAACCCCCCACTTACTCTGGTTTCCTGTGAAATGAGAGCTGGATTAATATGTTGGTGGCCAGGAAGGTGCTGTCATCTGCATACATATGTACATCAGTTTCCTGAAACAACCTATAAATAAAAGTATCATGGTATTTTTCAGTGCATGAACTCTTTAGTTACATTTAGTTTAGATTCTGTAATTAATAAATATGTTGTTGTAAAGACAAATGGGAAATGTTTTAGCTTTTTCCATGTTACAAATGCTGACCACATTCTGTATTAGAAAATGTGATAAACAGATTTTATGCACAAAGGCCTCTTTGAAATATAGGTAGAATTTTCTCTGAGGTAAGCATCTGTGTATTAAACTCATTAATCAAACAGCACTTTGCCTGAAACAGGATGCAAGCAGCCTTTTTAAAAACTGTGCACTCCAATACAGTGTAATAAGCAGCAAAAAAGTATACTTCTTTCCTCTTTCTGTTTTGTTATTTTAATCTCCTGGTTTTAAAAGTTGCACTGTAAAAATTGTGCAAATAATGAGTGCATCTGGGTTTTGGGTTTGTGGTTTTTTCTTCTTTTTTAGCTGATACAAAAGGAGTATTTTTTTTTCTCTCTTTTTCTCTCAAACAAAATATAAGTTTAAAATGGGAAACAATCACTCTGAAACCAGAACTATTATTTTTGATTTTTGTGCTCTTATGCTCCCATACTGAAACCTAGTATTTAGTTTCTGATGACTCTTCAAAATCCAACTTCAAGCCTATTTCTGCTTTTGTGAAGTCTGAGTTTTATCAACATCTTTCTATCAGAAATTTCATCTTCCCTTACTGCTTCCAGAATCCCTAATGTTGTGTTTCAAATGTAATAGAAAACATCACTACAGATTTATTTGAGAAGATGATTTGTGAATGTGCAGATGCAGAAGGTAATACAGTCTCTCCTAAATATAAACCACATCAATATCACTAAGATTTTCATGTGTGAATGAAATATGCAGCATTTTGGTGATCAGTATGAGAACAAATGATTAAAAATAACTTTTTATCTTTATATAATTGGAATATTTGCTTCAGCATAAAAATATTTGAAGACCATCACTGAAGTAAAATACATTTGGATTAGATTATATCACTCAGTCATCTTGAGTAGTACTGTTCCCTGAAAGTTGCCCTAACAATGTCAGTCATACTATTTTTGGACAAATATCTTATTACCTGAGGCAGGAGAATCTAATTTTTTTACTAATTATATGTTATTCATCCGCATTAAAAACATTATTTAGAATTTTTTTTTTGTTCAGAAATTGTAAATCAAAATAATTATAAAATCATTTCATCTAGAACCAACTTGTATTTTTTCTTTCTTAATAAAGTTTAAAGAGTATTAGGGAATTAAAGTGTTTAGGGAATGTCCTCTGCATGCAAATATGATGAAAAGAAAGGATGCTCCACTGACACTTCCATATATTTATTATACAATATGATGTTCATCAGCAAAAAAATCTGCAATTAGCATATTCTCAACAGAAGCAAGGGATTGTTAAATTTATGGTGACCTAAGGGATGCTATAACTTATTTTAAAAACATTCATTTGAAAACTTATGCCAATCCCTCTGGGTCAAACACAGAAATAAACACATCATTGTATTTTCTTTGGCAATAACATTTATTATCTAACTTTCACAGCTCCACTTAAAAGCCAGATTGCTACTTTTAATGAGTCCAAAGTGGTAATACAAAGGAAGGCAAAGATTAATAAACACATGCAGCATCATACTCCATATTTGCTACATCCAGTCTGAGTAAAGGATCTATTTTTTCTGATTAACAACTTCAAGATCAGGCATAACAGAAGCAATAGAAAAATATTTACACTTTTTGTATACTCTTGAAAGTTTCCGGATGGCAAACAATAGTTCCCATTTATATAAGAGACCTAGCTCTGCTTTATATTTACATTTAGATAGCTTCAGCAACTGATAATGGTTTTTGCTGTTATTGCAACCATGCAAAAGTAAAAAAGCACTACAAGACTATCTGTAACCGTGGTGATAAATTTATAAATAATACAATATTAATTAACTTTGTAAATCAGATTAATTTTGTGAATTACAAAATATATTTTTTTATTTAATGAACCTGTTTACATTGCCCAGCTGCGAAAAATTTAATGGATTGGGTAAAGGGAAGCAGAGATTTTGAAACTTGAAGATTAACGATTTTTTACTTACAGGTAAATTCTGCTTAGCTCTTAACCAACACCTCTTAGAAAAGTCAATCATGTTCCTTGCTACATCCTCATAGAGTATCAGTTTACTGCTGCAAATTCTGAAGTAGCTGTGGCAATACTGATATCACTAAAACCTTTACGTCATAGTATTGAAGAGATTCAACTGCCTCTGTGAAATGAAGAATGAAATAACCATACCTGGAATATCCCTTCATGTCCTATTTCAATCTTGTGAAAGGAACCAAAGAGAGTTTCTGTCCTGCCACTGTCCTGTCCCTGCCCCTGACTTCCTAGCAAGAATTTGTCTTCCAGCCCGAATCTGTGTTTTCAGCTTAATACATCAATGTCCCATCTAACTCTTTAGGTGGTAAAATACATTTAACTTCATCTCTGCTTTGAAGGCTAAGCTGAAGCTCTAAATAGCACACTATCAAAAACCTAAATAAAAACATGAGTTTTCTGAACCTGTATACACCTCCAGTGTCACCAGGGCAAGGCAACATAAATATACTCGAGCAGGTGACAGCTGTCTACTGCAAGTACCCTTATGCCCTGCTGTTTCAGACTTCAGAGGAAAATGCTTGCAATCATCCACTTTTGCTGCGGAAGTTCCCAGCCTTACTAAATCCTTGGCTCCTGTATTGCAAGTTGTCAAGCAGTAAGAAAACACAAGTCCTCCGTAGTGCTTTAAATAATTTACTGGTATCGAGTAGCTGAAAATTAGTCTAGACCACAGATGCAGTGTGAGTTAGCACTTTAACTGATTGCTAAAAAAGTTGATGATATTGAAGACTAGAACAGCCAATAATTATTCAGAAAACATATATTGTAGCAAGTTGTCATGCAGTTGTACCCAAAAAGCAAAACTATATTCTGTATCTGGTTCACAGATACAGATTAAAATGCAATCAGCAGCAGCATCTTGACACAAAATTGGCCTTCCGTCAGTTCAGATAAATGAGCTGCAGGAGAGGCAAAGCTTCTTCCCCTAGTGCAGACTGTGTCTGAGCATGCTCACCTTGTGGTGGGCTTTTCCTATTTATCCACCCCCGCTTTGTTACCCTCCATGATGGCAGAGCAGATCAGGTTAGCTTCAGCTGGGCTGTGTGTGGTGCAGTGCTGTGGACTGCTGTCCCTTTGGGGAGCTGGACCACCTGCCGTGAGGTTCTGTGTTGGCTTGCAGCTTCCTCGCCAGGAAGTGCCTGACGTGGCAGGTACATCCTCACAGGAGGCATGTACTGTAAGCCCCCAACAGAGGAGCCTGGCGGTGCTCTCAGATCTCCCAGCTGGGATATATCGTGCTGAGCTAAAACCTGTGACCTCAGAGACTGCCTGAGCGTTTCCTCCCTGACAGCAGCATGTCCTGTGCTGTGCCTAATGCACCATGCCATTTACAGTTGGATGTTCCTGCGTACTTCAATGCCCACTCTAATTGCATGGTGTTATATCATCTTTCCTTTTTGACTGCTGACTTCTTGCATTTTCCTTGATGTGTTAGTGAAGTCCTTTACTATTCCTAGAAGAAGGTAGGAAAGACATCAAAGATAAAGGGGAGAGAGAGAGAGAGGGAGAAAGGGAGAGAGGATGACTCAGACTTATGAAAGTTTTTGAAAAATTCTGCAAGGATTCTATGGTAAAACCTTTTATAAATATGTGCTGTGATACTGAGAAAATCACTGATGTTTCTCCTTTTGCTTTAATGTAGTACAGGCACATTTTTCAAGATGAAGTACATACAATTTATTTTCAGAAATGTCTCATCTTGACAACTGTAATCTGAAATCAGTGAGAGCCAGGAGGGCTCTGAATATGTGCATTCAAATCCCCTTAAAGAGAAGGGTTTTTAATGAGAATGTTCCATTTCACAGAAGAGTATATAGCTGCTAACTTATTCAATAAAAGAAAATGTTACTGTTCTTCCATTTATATTTTCTGTAACGTTAACCATCTCTGAGAAAACCCACTTTTAACCCTAGCTAACATAATAGGGAAGACCCTTAATATTAAATTGCAGTGGTTGCTGAGATGGGGAAAAGTCTGTTCATTGTTGTCAAAACACCATAATTTGATGCAGATACTTAGGCACCTCAAAAAATTATTAGCAGTGAAGGTTGGTACTGCTAGGGTTGAAGGGAAACTGGTAAAATTAATTAACTTGACAATATTAATTTTGTAATTAGAATATCTCCTTGTAGAGTACATAAAACAGCAAGAGACAGAAACACTTACTGCCTCCAAAAGCAAGAGTTGCTGAAGTCATTTATCCTTGTGAGGTGGCTCAGGTGGACTGTAATTTTCAGTATTTTGTGGAGTGTAGCTACTGTCTTTGCATGAGAGTTTGCTCCTTTATTTCAAAATACCAATGTGGATTTGGGGCTTCCATAGGTGTCTTTGTGCTGTCCCTGTGGTGCAGTATAGACTATGCTAGTGGACACTCACACTCCTGAGCTGTAGTCCTCAAAGACACACCAATATTTCTGCACAGTGTGCAGCTCTCACTACATTAACTGGGACTTGGATATGAAATACCTTTGTTTGTCCAGCCCTTAAATCCTTTAAAGATCTAGCCCTCAGATACAGAGGTGAGCACTATAAAAAGAGTTAAAGTGGAAACTTCCTTCCAGTACAGGTTTGTGTAGTATGTAGGGACATACTGCAGGAGGAGGATGAGGGAGTACTCATTCACAGTTGCTTCCTCTGAGCAATGGCCATCCTCCCATGCACAGAACAAAGCAAACACCTGGTGAGGAAAACAACAGTATGTGATAAGTTGTTGTTACTCGTAATACTTTGTCACAATAATTTAAAATTTTGCCTGAGAATAGAACTAAGCTGAATGAAACAATTGTGTGAACTGTGCACTTCTTGATGGTTTGATTTAGTTTACTTTTGCATAAGAGGTATATACATACATAAATGCACCAAAGAATTACTTTCTCCACTAAGAGCAGCATATATTGAATAAATAGCTTCATAATTTTCTACAGAAATATAGAACCACATAAACTACTATGTGGTAGTTTATGTGATTGTATGTATCCTTAAGTTCTGCCCTTCTTCCTTCTACTCGTTTGTCTCAGAAATTTAAAAAAAATCATGCAGTCAGCTCTTCTGAGCTGCAGGAGAGTGGCTAGTGCATTCACTCAGCTTCAGAGCCTTTTGGTATTATTATGGAAGAAATGAGTAGTGTAAGTACATAAAAAAATAGAAAAAATAAAGTTAGTTTTAAAGTGTTAATTTCTGTAGAGTTTGAACCAGCAGGAGTCTCTCTTGTTCTGTTCTCCCTGAAAGCACATGCAATGTTTCAGAAAGAAGGGTTTTCCAGCTGATAAGGAACAGTAAATTGTAATACATTTCTTACTGCAGAAGTAATTACAATCATTGTAATACTGCTTACATGTATATGTTTTCCTATTCAGCACAAAAACTCAGAGCTGCAACATAATGAATGTGTTTTTGTTTTTCCTTTTTAATCTCAGCATATTAGGGAAGTCATCTTGATGCAGGCTGCATTAGTCATAATCATACCTGCTGTTACAAGGAGAGCAAATGGAATAACTGAAGCACCGACAAATCTTTAGGCTCTTTGTTTGATCAAAGATGCATAATGTGTGTAAGAGAAGGTGTTAGGATAAATAAATAATAAGCTGATATTAGCAAATTTCAAAAATGTTCTATCTGTGTAAGTAATGACTTTGGCTGTTTACAGTTAATCTGAAAAGGAAGAAAATAATAAAAGGCACATATTAAGAAAATGGCTTTTCTTCTTTTAAAAAGAAAACCTAGGGCAAAAGAAAATATGCTTAGTAACTGAAGTGTAGTATGTGTAGTTTTTTTTCAAAAATCATGCATAGGTTAAAAAGAAATTGAAAAATTGATGCTAATATTTTTTCTACAAGATGTTTTTAGGTGCTTATGAGTTTGGAGACTTTTTCAGAAGGGTTATTAAGTTAGGTCAACTTTTCTGAACATTTTCAAGTGTGAAAGTAAATTCTTAGGCAGCTATTTACATGGACAAGTTACTGCAGTATTTTCTACGATTATGTTTTTGTTTCCCAAGAAATCCTGTGAGAAATCCAGCCTTTGGGAGGAAAAAGTGTATAAAGTAAATCAAAAACCTAATCAGTATTCAGAAAGCATATCAAGCATGTTTAAGGCAGAACATGTAACATAATGACAATGAGCTCGTTTTCCTGAATGTGTATACCCAGCAATGATTCTCCAAACAGAATATAATTCTTCAGTTGAGTAATGACAGAAGAGAGGGCCCACATGAGTCTATAAAATAAATTTTTGAAGGAAGCGAGGGACAGGAGATTGACAGGAACAAGGAACTAGGAGTATGAGAGCAGGAGATGGCATTACAGCTACAGCCATGGCAGTGCTGCATAGTAAGAGGTTGTTGAGGGTGGAAATGGGGCCATCATTGAGTAGAGGGAAGTGGCATATGCTTGCCAAGGTTTAAAGACCAACTCTCCAGAAGCCTCTAGTCTGTATGAATCATGCATCTGATACAGAGAAGCCTTTATTTAAAATATTAAATTAGTGCTTGAAACACACAGAAGCCAGACTGCAAGAAAGCCAGAGATGGACTTTTTACAAGGGCATGTAGTGGCAGGAGAACAGCTGATGGCTTTAAACTGAAAGAGGGTAATATCTAGATTAAACATGAAGAAGAAATTCTTTACTGTGAGGCTGGTGAGGCAGGGCAACAAATTGTCTAAAGAAGTTGTGGATGCCCCATCCCTGGAAGTGTTCAGGGCCAGGCTGGATGGGTGTTTCAGCCTGTTTAAATGGAGGGGGAGTTGGAACTAGATGATCTTTAAGGTGGTGCCTTCCATCCCAAGCCATTCCATTATTTTCCTTGTGCAATAACTGAATACCTGAGGTGACTCATCTGAGTAATCCAAATGTCAGGGGCACTGTTTCCTTTTTGTTCCTACCCACCTCCACCATGTCTGAATCATAGCCAACACCCAGCCTTTTCCTCACAGGTGTCTTTCCTCCAACATGACACAGTTGTACAAGAAGTCACAGCCACAAAAATCATCTCAACAGTGTCAGAGAAATCAAGACAAAAATTCAAAGCAGTGTCATGTGCACAAACAGAAAGATCTAGAGTATGTGGGCAGACCTGACTAACAGAGTTCACTGAAGTCCTGTTACGCCAGCCTTGATTCCTTGAATAGTTAACACCAAAAAAGAGAAGAATCATAACACCCAGGAAATGTCATGCATTAGGGAAAGAACAGCTGTTCATTTTAATGTTGTAATGAGGAGGAAAGTCAAGAGCAGTCAAGTTCACAAATTCCCATTTTCTGAATATTCACCTCTGCTTTGAATATCACCTCAATATTTTCAGGCTTAAAACTTTTTCTTCTTTTTTTTTTTTTTTTTTGTGTGGACAGGAACACTGTACCTGACCACATTACAAAATTACTGTTCGCCTAAATGCTTAAATGAGCCAGAGAAATACCTCATGGAAAAATTCTGTGCTTAATTTTATTCAGTTACTCACATTTTGCTTGAGCTGTGAGGACATCAGATAAGACCAGAAGTAACTTCCCAGATGAATTTCTTTGAAGTGTTTGATATATTGTTCCAAAGGACATTGTTTTTCATTAACCATTCTGTCTATGAGCATGTCTTATTCAGTAGAGATTAAAGCTATTGGTGTTTAAATTACTTCTTTTGTAAGGGAAGAAGAATTTCAGGGAGTGGTAGAAGGTATTTTATCACATGTAAAACATAGGATGAGTTTTGGTTTGGTTTTGTTTGGTTTTTAAAAAGTTACGAAGATGATGTATTGCAAAAATACTAGACACTCATCCAAATATTCAGGGTTTATTCAAACCAGGCCCAACCCCAAGTTTTTAAGTGCCCACCCAGTTATAAAACTGAAGCTTCCAGAACAACAGTACATCTCTTGTGTATGATGTGTCTTACAGGTTGATTTAGAGTACATACTTGTAGACTGGTACTGAAGAGAGTTATCATTGTCTCTGATGGTCTGTCTTAATAAACTCACTAGGCATATGCATGCTTTAAAGCTTAAAGATGAGCAAAAGGCAGTATAAACTCAATTTGATCCCAGTGGTAGCAAGAATTCTAGATCTAGCGTGAGGTACAATTTTTTCTGCCTTCATACAGTTTGCAGGGTACACAAGAACTGAGATGCCTGTCTTATTTGCTTTTGCCCTTTGGGTAATCACTATCATTTTAGTAAGCTTCTGACTGTACTCCAGGATATTGGTAATGAAAGCCAATATCAGATGAATACAGTGTAAGACAACCTTATTGCAGTTCTGCCACCACACATCATTACTATCAATTTGACCTTGTCAGCACACTGTGCAATATGTTCTTTGCTTTAGGTTTTATTACTGCTATTCTTACTGTCTGCAGGAGTTACGTGATCTAATTGATCTCTACAGCACACTCACCCACATAACGAGAGTAAGTGTTCTGTCTTCAGGCATATTATTGTAGTGATTTCTTGCATTTATCCACAGCTCATAAGTGAGTAGACCTGTTATGTGCATTATTATGCACTGCAATGTATTTTGCCTTTTAGATAAGATCTTGCACTGCCTGTCATTCACTCTCCTCTAACATGAGTAAAGAGCTTATTAGGGATGCATACTTCATCCTCTGAGATTAGCTGCTGTCAACACATTTAAGCCACCATTTATTCTAAAATGTTGCAGGGAAAATGCCATTCAACAAACATATAGTTTTTGCATGCTTATCTTCAATATATTAAAATTGTATTCAGGTCACTAAGTCAAATTGAAGAGCTCCTGAGACCAGAAATACATAATGTTTTTCAGTTTCAATAGCAGTGTAATGAAGAACTAAATGCATTATAGAAGGAAGAATTACAGAATTGCAACAAATAGATTATCAAAATTATTTCATATTATGAAATTGCAAGGAAGAACTAAACTTGTTACAGCAGTTGGGAAACTTTTTAAGGGTCAGAAAAGGAAGACACTTTGCTGGAAAGAAAAATCAGCATTTGTTAATCACCTGTTTGAATGATGAGAATGGAGAAAGCTGATGAAGGGGAGAGACTGAGATAGCAAAATGGCAGAGAGAGATTTAAGAATGAAAAAAATAAATAATGAAAAGGCATAGGAAGAGTTCTAAAATAGGCAAGCAATAAAGAAAGTAATGATTGCTTTGGAATAAAGAGTCAATTCCAACTCATTTACTTTAATCTTGTAAAAACTGGGAATTTTGTCTAATATGATCATCTTGGTTCCCTTGATAGTCTGCAGAGCAGGTTATTCCAAAGGCTGACTCCTGTCTTCCCTCAGAGATATATATTGCTAAACAGTCTGAATTATAGATGCTTTGTTCTTTCTCTCTTCTGCAATGACTACGATGAGAGTTTAAACTGACTGTCAAAATTTTACATGGCTTCGGTTAGGTGGAACCCATTTCCCTAAGAGTATCAAAATAGTTTTACACCCACAACATTGGGTTTTTTCTACCTGGCAGGCAGAAGCAGCTGGGCTGATGCAACAAAATATGACACAGAAGTAAGGCTAAACAAGATTCAACCTAGCATGAAGCTGGCAAAAACCAATGGAAGAATGATTCCTCAGTGTCATAAGCAGAAGAGCTGATAAAAACCCCCAGAAAAACCCCCTCCAACAAAACAGTCTTCAGTGGATTTATTACAGAATTACAGGTAAATGTTAATTTTGATAACCTTTAAACAGCCTTATACTGCGCAGAGGAAGACATAAGAGTGTATTTATTTAATCTCATTTTCTTCCAGAAGAAATACCATGTTTTCTCATGAAACAGCTTCATCCCTTTGAGATCATGTGCTTTACAATCAAATCTTCAGTGAAACAATTTGGTAGATTTCCCTGTAGTGCTGTATTTCCCCACTCCTTTTCTTACTAAATGTCTGCCCTTCCCACATGGTTCTCCCTTCCCCGCCCCTAGTCTTGGCCACTCCCTGGGGTTTTCCCTATTCGTTCGGGTACCCCAACTCCGCCCATGTACCGCCCCTGTGCCCTGAGACCATCAGTCCATGTGCTCTCTCTGCCCCCTCCTTTGTCCCCATTTAAAATCCCAGGCTCCCTGACCATGTGGTCTTTCAGCCTTTGGGGATCAGCCTGTCACTGTGTGAATAAAGCTCCTCTGAGGTCCCCATGCAGAGACCCTTCTCGCCTCCTTTATCGCCACCGTGCTGTGGAGCCGACAGCCAGCCAGAGCATGAGCGCGGGGCCGCTCGGAAGGGCTACGGGAAGTGGGACAGCCGCTCTCCCCTAGGCAGCCCCGCAGCGCTCTCCGGGAAGGTTTGCAGCTTGCCATGCCAACAGAGAAAGAATCTACAGACCGCAACATTTCCCCTCACTTCTAAAGGAAGCAAGTTAGTGGTGGCAGTGCATGGAAAGGACAATAGGACTTCTGGAGTCATAACAGAGTTCAGCACAGAAAGAAGCCTAGATATAAGTATTTCTAAAGTCTGTTTTCTTCTAAAATAGTTTTTTGAATAATATACATGAGTTTAGATTAAATCAGCATTATTTGCACAGGCATTAAAATTACTGGCAACTTGATCCTTTCTAGCCTTAACTTGAAATACCTCACAAACATAACATGACATATCAGAAGATCATTCCAGTAATACAAGTCTTGTGCACAGAGAACAGAGGAAAAAAAAATCATAAAAGGATGGAACTCAAAAACAAAAGGAAACAAAGAAAAGAACATAACTTCATACAGTAAAACATTTTACAAATACTTTCAGGAAGCTCCCATAACTATTTTTTCAAGTGCATCTATAGCTTTAATAGTTATATTATCCCCGTCACTATAATAAACATTATTTTTTATATTCATTTTTTAGAAAACCACAGAAACAAAACTTTTCCCCTATTTTTATTGAATAAAATTTTGCATTTAAGGATTTATTCAGTGCAGCAGCATGATTTATTAATTTATAGTCACATTATATTACAGTAAAAATGCTACTGTAATGCTACTTATATAAAAAGCTAATTCAGATCCAAAAAGCAGTTTAGGAGTGACAAAATTAATTCTGTTGTAGATGTACACTGTATGTTCTGTGCTATATTTAAATAATTGATGTCTTTCTAATGCCATTTCATTAGTAGTATTGAGAAACTGCATAATGAAACATGCATCTGTGTCTTTAGCACAAAACAACCTGTCTCTAGTTGAAAAGAAATGTATTCTACCATGGAAATTCACTTAATATTTTAGGGCATAGTTACAGTGTTTGACTAAATGACTGATATGTGTACTAATCATCATAGGTTAAAGAAGACAATGTTAAGCGAGAGTCTTAAGACAGCCCCAGTCATTCCCAAGCTAAAAGAAAAAAAAAAAGGAAAAAAAAAAGTGATCTTGCTTTAAACTAGCAGAAACTAAATTAGCTATTGGTATGACACAAGCAATAACATCACATTTATGTAAAAAAAAAATCTGAAACCAAACCAAAAAATAATAACGACTAAAAGGAAGCTGATGGAAAGTTGATAAAACGGATTATTTGTGAATATTTGTTTTCAATTGCACGGGTTTTTTTCTTTCGTGTCCCTTTGTTGCTAAGAATAATATTCCTATAAATAATGTGTGTTTGGAGAAATGGTTGGGTTTTTTAAATGTTTGTTAACATGGCTTGTTATTATATTTCTAAGTGCAATAGCTTACATTTATAGACAAAAGTTATTAAAATAAAAGCACAGACCTCTGTTAAATGTCTTTATCCACATTAGTGTGTTTGCTAAGAGCAGTAATGAGGTTTCAAAGTGAATCACCTGACTATCCCTGAGCATTGATTCAGTTTGAAAAGAATATTCATTAACAATTATTTGATTATTTTTGAAGTTAACCACAACAGGACCTCTGGTCTCAAATCAGCTTTAGATGCACTTACACTACTGGGGTAGATTTAAGTATTTGAACCAGTGATTTTTCCTTTTGGGTAACTTCATATCAGGAGGATGGTGGGGACATTTATCCAGTGAAACTGAGTAAATCTAACCTGGAGGAAGTAAAAGCCATATTGTATATAAAATATTTCATATACTGTCAATGTAGGCACTTCACCTTTGGTATTTTGATGTAGGAAGCCTGTCCTATGGTACAAAACTGCTTTCTATTGTGGACATAGCATTTTTCATGCACTTTTGATTATGTACTTTCCACCTAAGTGAGATAAAACAGAGAGAAGTGGAAACAATTAAATGTAATTGGCCGTCAGATACCAAAAACATATAACACTGACTGCAAGCACTTAATATGCATAATTTGTGAAGAATTCCAAAGATTAATTTACCCATACTATGTATTTCAACCCACACTAGAACAGTTTTGAAAAATAATTCTCCAACATATATGGAGAAATCAGAATAATTTTGCAGTCCTTTATTAAATGAGAGAAAAGAAAAAAAGATAGATGCTTGATTTAGTTGCAATGGATAATTTGGGCAAAACCCAGTCATTATATAAAAAGTTCTACTGATGACTTACAGGATGGAATTCCATGTTCTTTTTCCATTAAATTGCAAAGGAAGAGTTTAGCTGATAACTAAGTGCAGCACTTTGCACTTAGTTACTGTGGATAGACAACCTATAGAATGTGGCTTTCTGATTAGGATTTATGGAATTTGTGTGCCAAAAGAACTAAAAGAAAAATTGTGACTAGAATTCCATTCCATCATGGTTAACTTGTACTTCCAGTTCTTCTGCATTCCATTTAAATCTCTTTCTCTTTGCAAACAGCCACATCTCTTTCATTCAGCGCTTACCTCTTCTTAGCCAAGACTTTTCAGTGCAGGCATTAATCTCTTTGGCTTTCAATGCTGAAATGTCCCTAATGTTATAATCTGCTTTTTGTTTAGGAGGACTAGCAGGCAGTTCCCAACAGCATACACAAAGATGATGTATTTAGCAACCCTGCAAGATTTGAGGTTTTGTGGCAAGAAAAAAAGACGCAAAAGACCTCAGCACATCTGAACTGTACACATCTGATCATTATGTTTGTTCTTTAAAATTTACACTACGGTCTAGACAAAATCCTAGAAACAATCTTTGCAAAGAGGAAGTAGGTATAAATAGTGCTTGCTAAACATGGAAGGCCAGAAGTTGGAGGTTTCTAACAACCCTGTTTAGAGAGACACTAGCTGGAACTGCTTCGCTAGAAAAGCTTTATGCAGCTTGGATAGCTAGAATGGAGAGGGTGTTCTTTTGTTTTGAGAAGGCCGTATGTTCCTCAGCAGGCACAGAGACAGTAGTGCATTACAGTAATACAGCAGGGTATTACAACTACTTGGAACCAAAACAGAGGACTGTGACATCTAGAAATTATGAATGTGTTGATCATCATACAATTAATTTTAACTCTAATATAAACACACTGAAACAAGCAAGCAAGAACAGCACGT
This sequence comes from Gymnorhina tibicen, assembly GCA_013399875.1. Taxonomy (NCBI): domain Eukaryota; kingdom Metazoa; phylum Chordata; class Aves; order Passeriformes; family Artamidae; genus Gymnorhina; species Gymnorhina tibicen. Next base: position 4,071 of record VXAZ01002277.1, on the reverse strand, counting down.
AAGCATTTTGTAGCATTGTCAGGGCATAACGCTGTCAGCCAGGGAACTCAGGGAATTTACGTAAGTATGAGAATAATACCAAAGGGGAAAAGAGAAGTTGCGTGTAAGAGGCATCCAAGTACGACAAAGTTGCAGAGGACAAATATAAGCACAAGGGTCTGCGAACTCACAGGACTTCCAGCCAGGTATACCAGGATAAGTGGAAAGATATCCCTCACCCTCAAAGCAGTATCAGGAGGAGATGATTTCCCACCTGAGGGTGGGAGAGGCAACTGTAGTAGCAAATAGCATGAAAACAGCGGGCACAAGTGAGGAAAACTGTAGATGAAACAAGATAAAACAATGTACACGTGACTTATCCTGTCAATAGCTTTCAAGGCTGATCACCTTGTTCTCACCAAGGACCACCACAAACTGTAGCCAGCAGTGGCATCAGTGATGGGGAGTTGCACGCACACAGCTAATTCAGAATTTAGGTGTTGAAGACACGTTGCACACTTTGTGTTGAGACTTTGTTGAAGACAATGTAATAAATTCTAACACAATACTGATTTTTAATGTGCAATAACTAAGCACTGTCATGAAGTGCACTGTTAAGGAATGAATTTAGTAGACAGTTTTTGAAGTTTAAAGGCAATCTGGCTTATCTGTTTTCTAAGCACTCTTGTCACAGTAATCAGGTTTTTTTCTTTGTTTTTCACTGTGTGTGTATATATATATTCAGTTGTAAAATATTATTGAGCTGCTCTTGTTTTCTCAACTTTATGCTCAGATGTAAAGAGACAGACATTTTTCATAAGAGAAGAAGAAAACCAAATCTGAATCTTTAATCTCTTTTAATTTACAGGCAGGTGTTCACCTATATCATAACATCTAAAATCTTTACCTGCTATTCCTTTGCTTACATTTCCACTCTGTTTCCTCTTGACGTGGTATAAATTAGTCTTCTCTGTCAAATTGACTAAATAAAGGGTTTAGCTCTTAAGTTTGCTGAGTCTTTCAACTTTCTTATATCAGAAGTCATGAAGTCAGTGAAACTACTTGAGCAAGCATAGTGAGTTCTTGCATTCTTGTGGTTTAAATGGACATAGATGAAAGTTTTCTCTATCCTGACTCTGAAAAAAAATTTAAACAGCTCAAGGACTTGTTGAGATTATTTATGACACATAAATTAAAACACCTTAGATATTCACGTTCTTTGTACTTTCTTGGTGGAATAATGAGTTTTAATATTACCAGTCAGGCAGTGATTCAGAAGACATCACTTTTATCTCAAAATATTAGGCTTAGTTTGCTGATTAAAGAACTGATTCTGAGTCTTTCATTCCTATTTGCTGCCCACACATTCAGTATTTCTCTTAAGTCTCAGTGTATATTTCTTCCCTTTAAAAAACACCCTAAAAATGAACCAGTTCTTGAATACAAGAGAAGTATTATTCTCTGCAAGCCACGCACTAAAAACAATGATAGACAATATATAAGTCTGAATCCTTATGGTATAAAAAAGAAATCTCACATAAGAAAAAGTCAATTAATTATATCTAGTAATGAAACATCTTGACGAAGATACACATACAAATCTTTATTCATTGTCTAGTAGTTTTAGTCATGTTCTGATCTGTAGTCAACTATTTATATGGTAATCATTAATAGCCTTAAATTTTGGATACTTTTTTTGGTCGCTTGTTTTTTTATCCACCTCTCTGTCTCCCAAAAGTCAGCAATTTGTTACTTCTGTTAATTACCATCCACTTGACCTTCTTTTTCTTGACACAGTTCTGAAACAAAAAGCCAGAAAGAAAGCTGCTTTAAAGATATATCCTAATTTTATTTTTCTTTTTTTTTTAATTAAAAGGCCGTTCTGACTGGGGCTAGCTTTCTGCTTCAGAAATTTCAGGAAAAACAGGAAAAGATAGCAAGCAAAATAAACCTTTTACAGAATTGTACCATGCCATCCTATTGCAAAAAATAATGGAGAGGAGATGAGGTCCAAGACCAGATCAAGAGTAAATGATTAAGGCCACCTAGGATAAATTAATGAAGATCTACAGTTAGACTGGTATCAATCACCTAAATTCTTGTGCTTAATATTCTGCTTCCTTGGTACAAGGATTACAAGGGTACCAAATACCTGGGTGTACAGAAAGTACTTTTCAGACATGTATCAGATCAACAACTGGATCTTCACTAATCATCCTTCACTCAGATTATGCTTTTATCAAGTTACATGTATTATTATTTTATGTATTTCATGCTTCTAAAGAACATATTAAAAAAAGGACAATTGGAACCAAAGAAAACTGGGTATCAATAAGAAATAACTTTTGTAATGGCAGATTAAATAACTCACTGAAAACAAAAATAGAAATATACCAATTATTCTTTTTCTTTTTCCTTCTGAACAGGCTTTTAAAAATCAAACTGTCAGTGAAGATGTTCTGACATTTTTAACCAGGTTTAGTCTCAAAAGTTAAATAAAGAACCCTTAGAAGCACATATGTATCAACTGCAGCTACAAACAGCTTATCTGAAATTTAACTAAAGCTTAAAAAAAAATAAGCCAAAGAATTGAAAACCACATGCATAAAGCTTAATAACTTGACAAGTAATTCAGTTCTTTGAGATACCCTTTCAGACATTTGCTTTGGAGCTAGAGATACCAGATTCTCTTCTTAGCATGTGAAGAAAAAGCGTACCTCTAGAATGGGTTTATTTTGTTTTCATCCCAAAATAAATGTCCAGGATGACACTTCTGCACAGAAGCCTTTTTCTTCTCAGAAGATTAAATAGAAAGCCTAGACTGATTTGCACAATTTAAAGTATTTCTGTAAGCTCCCTAGGTTTTAGGTGTATAAAGTCAGATGTGAAGAATCACCTCATGTGTCTCTGATTTTCAAAGTCCTTGAGTTGCAGTAGAAAACCTTGGGGAGTTTGATCAACTGATTGCTGTATAAATATGAAGATAGTGAAAGACTGCATAGAAAAATGTTAAAATGAACATGACTTTGAAATGTAATCCTTTGTTTCACTGCATTGCTCCCTAACAAATCAAAGCATTCGTATTGTATTGTCCTTTATTCCATAAACTGATGACTTACAAGTAAGAAAAGAGCCTAAAGAACAGCAGCTTGAATCAAGACAGTTTAAAGACCAAAAGCAATACTGCCATCCCTGTAGAAGACTAGAAGAAATGAAAACTATTTTCTAGAAACTAAACAGATGCATCCATAAGAGGAAGTTAATACATGTCAGCGACTAGCAGTAAATTATTGCAGAAATTGAGGATAACACAGATACATATTGCAGATTCCTCTTTTTAAAGAATGGAGAAGTTGGTAGCAGTGGGGTAAAAAAAATGAAAGTCTAGCGAAATAATACCATGGAATAAAGCAGAATTATCAAGGGACCAGAATTGCAAACTGCCTGCTCTCTCATCTTCTAAGGGGTAATAAAGAATTCTCTTAACACCCTTTAGTTTAACACCCTATATCTCTGGTATTACAGCTGGAAAATAATATTTTAGAATGCATTATAAAATGTAACCCAGAAAGAAAGGTCTCGCCTTTCTTTCTAACATAAGGTTCTTATGTTACGTGAAAGAGGGAGCTATTCTATATTTCTTTTAAAATATGGATGCCAATTAAAAGTTTGCACAAAAGTTTATTTTTTTTTAATAAAGAATAAATTCTAGTGGCCTAGTGTTTAGCTACATGACTAGGATATATTGCAGATTCAAAATCCTAAGCATATACTCATAGTCCATTATTTATTTATCTATTTTTAAGATTTTCAAAGATACAGAGATATGAAAGTGTTATTATGCTTAACATTGAAATATATTTTAATTATATTTTTTACCAAATATAAATATTTTTTCCTGTATTTCTCTGGAGAGCTAGAACTTATATAAGGATATGAATCTGGACTACTTCTGTTATGTTGTCTCAGTCTCACATATGTGATTTCTTCATCTCATTATTTCAAGCAGCATCTTCCATTTTGAGATGAATCCTGGAGAGAAAAACAATAATAATGACAGTTCCTGCTAATAAGAATCCCTGGTCAGTTTTT